>JAZKLR010000175.1:0-600000 GCA_037103525.1 Ganaspis brasiliensis | reverse complement strand
AAAAAATCGAAAATCGTAAAAATAATTAAATAATGCAATTTGAAAAAAAAAAGTTGTAAATGACGAAACTAATTGAAAAATTGATTAAAAATCAAAAAATGATGACAAAAATTGAAACGAAATAATTGTAATTTGAAGTAAATAATTGTAAAGTTTTAAAAATAATTGAAGTTACAAAAACATAATTAAAGAATGACAAAAATAATTAAAATTTGAAACAAAGGCTTGAGACTGGTGTAAAAAATTTACATTTTCGCACAATAATCGAGATATTGAAGAAATAAGTAAAATGTAAAGAAACTATAATTGAATAATGACACAAATAATTATAAAAGCTGGTGTATAAATTACATTTTTTAGACAATAGTTGAAAAATGGAAAAAAAATAATAGAATTTTGAAGCAAATAATTGAAACTTGAAAAAAATAATTAAAAATATCAAAAAATGTATATGTGTAGAAAATGGTTAAATAACGACAAAAATAACTGAAATTTAGAAAAAAAATTAATGAAAAGTCAGCAATATATTAAAAAATGAAGTAAAAAAAATAAATAATTTAATACATTAATTTAAAAATTGTATAAAATAATTGAAAAATTAACGATATAATTAAAATGTGAAGAAACTAATTGAATAATGACATAAATAATTGAAAACTGATCTTTAAAAGTTAATAAATTCATATGACAATAATTAAAAGATTGAAGAAAATGACATTTAAAGAAAATAATTCCAAAATGTCAAAAATATTTGAATATTGCCAAAAATAGTTGTAATTTGAAAAAATAACTGAGAAATGACAAAAATAATTGATAACTTTAAAAAATTAAAAACTTGAAGAAAATACTTGAAAACTTGACAAAACAATTGCAATATTGAAATAAATAATTCAAAACTGGTGTAAAAATTAAAAAATTATAAACAATAATTGTAAAGTTAGGAAAAATACTATAAGTTTGAGGAAAATAATTAAAGTTTGAAGACAATAATTAAAATTTGAAGAGAATAATTCAAAAATGGCAGAAAAAAGTCAAATATGAAAAAAATAATTAAAGTTTGAAGAAAATAATTGAAAAAGGTGTAAAAAAAATTAATACATTCGTGACAATAATAAAAATAATAATGAAAATAATTGAAAACAGGTGTAAGAAATTTAAAAGTTTATGACAATAAATAAAATTGAATAAAATAATTGCAATTTGTTAAAAATAATTCTAAAATGGCAAAAATAACAAAAATATGAAAAAAAGATAATTGGAAAATGACAAAAGTAATTGAAATTTGAAGAAAATAATTGAAAAATAACGAAAGTGAATTGAACTTGTGTAGAAAATTTGGATATTCCTGACAATAATTTGAAGATTGAAAAACACAATTGAAATTTTAAAAAAATAATTATAAGTTTCAAAATTAATCGAAATTACAAGAAGATAATATTTGAACAATCACAAAAATAATTGTAATATTGAAATAAATAATTTAAAACTGGTGTAAAAATTAAAAATTTAAAGACAATACTTGAAAAATTGACCAAACAATTGAAATTTCAGAAACTGATTGAATAATAGCATAAATAATTGAAAACTGGTGTATAAATAAAAAAAAATTCAGAGAATAATTTAAGTTTGAAGAAAGTAATTGAAAAAGGTGTAAAAAATTAATAAATTCGTAACACTAATAAAAATAATAATGAATATAATTGAAAATAGGTGTAAAAAATTTAAAAGCTCATGACAATAAAAAAAATGAATGAAATAACTGCAATTTGTTAAAAATAATTCTAAAATGGCAAAAATAATTGAAAAATGACCAAAATAATTGATTAATGACAAAAGTAATTAGATATTCCTGACAATAATCTGAAGATTGAAAAACACAATTGAAATTTTAAAAAAATAATTTAAAAGTTTCAAAAATAATTGAAATTACAAGAAGATAATTGAACAATCACAAAAATAATTGTAATTTGAAAAAAATAATTGATGACTGGTGCATAAAATTAAAAATTTAAAGACAATACTTGAAAAATTGACTAAACAATTGAAATTTTAGAAACGGATTGAATAATGACATGAATAATTGAAAGCTGGTGTATAAATAAAAAAATTTTAGAGAATAATTTAAGTTTGAGGAAAATAATTGAAATTTGTTGAAATTAATTGAAAAACAATGTACAAATTTAATAAACTCATGACAATAATAAAAATAATGAAGAAAATGATTGAAATTTGTAGAAAATAATTGAAAACTAAAATAATAAATTTAAAACTTCATGGCAATAAAAAACATTTAATTTATTTATTTATTTATGCGGGCAAAAGCTCATTACAATATAAAATTTAGAAATGTATTTCAAGTAACAATAAAATTAAAATTTCATATAACAATAATAATTACTATATTAAATATTAATAGGTGGCATTCAACAATTTGAATAAAATAATAATTGAAATTTGTAGAAAATAATTCTAAAATTGCAAAAATAATAGAAATATGAAGAAAATAATCGTAAAATGGCAAAAATACTTAAATAATGACAAAAGTAATTGAAATTTGAAGAAAATTATTGAAAATTAACAAAAGTAGAATAAAAACTTGTGTTGACAATTTAAATATTCCAGACAATAATTAAAAGATAGAAATAATAATTGAAATGTTGAGAACATAATTGAAAAATGACAGAAGTAAATGAAAACTTGTGTAATAAATTTAAATATTCATGGCAATAATTTAAAGATCGAAGAGAATAAATGATATTTGAAAAAATTAAATTCAGAATCTCAAAAATACTTGAAAATTGACAATAATACTTTATAGTTGACAAAAGTAAAATTAACAAAAATAATTGAAAAGAGGTGAAGAAAATGGTTTTACAAATCAATAAAAATAATAAGGCACGAGTTTCAAATTATCCTGACTGAATTGAGAATTGGACTTGTATAACGAAAGTTTTACCAAATAAAAGTTTCTTAATTATTTCTTAAAGAAAATATCTGATGTGTTAAAATTTTGTTCTGATATGGTAACAAATAATGTTACGAAACGTTGACCTTACAAAAAAAATGAGGGAACCTTTTTAATTGGAAAAAATGGAAATTTAATTTAATCGATATTAGGTTCTCCTAAAATTTACATCCCTAGGTTTTTTCATTTAATTAAAACTTTAGTGACTTGAGTTTTGGATAGATTGAAATTGGGATCAATTGAATTTGTAATGGATTAAAATTGTGATTAAAATTTTACGGTAATTTTGCAAATTGAAATGATATTAGGAGTTTTTTTTTCGAAAAACATTTAAGGAAGTTCTACCGTATGACAATACTAGTCAAAACAGAAACCATTATTTTGAGGCTAGGTTTAAATTTAATTTTACTAATATATAATTAAATAATTGTATTTATTAACTTTTTTAACTTTATTTACTTTTAAAATATGACTATTTTTCATGTGCGATCAAAATCAACATTTTAAAATGTCAGAACGTCTGAACTGTATCGTGTAAAACACGAAATATTTTTACAAATTAATTTATTGCAACTCTCACAAGAACCCATTGTCCTTTCTTAAATACAATATCGGCTTATTAGATATCTGTGTTTAACTATACAAACTTTGATCACTATCTAGTCATTTAATAATTTTTAATACGAAAATATATGTGACAGAGTAATGAATTCTCATAAGAATCAATGTTAAACAGGTTAAACAGTGAAAAAATATATCGATCATAACTTTTTTCCCAAGAACCTACAGGTCTCAAAAATTTAACTACAAAATTTTAGAAACTTTATCTATCAGTACACCAAGTTTTATCAAAATATGTTTGATTATTCGATTTACGGTAGAACTTCCTTAATTATAAGGAATTAACAATACGAGAAGGCATTGGAATTAAAACCTTAAGGCCGTGAAGAATACGAATTGCACGCGGGATGATTGAAGTTGACTGCGAAGTGCATGTGGAGCACCTTACACGAGTCAGAAGAGTATGCTACCTTCCATGACAATATTTGCATTTAGGGACGTTTATCGATCCCCGTAGTGTTGCTTCTTTATTGTGAAGTCTACTCTAACATATGGGTTCTCATAACCCCGTGAACAACGAAAAAAAAATATATAGTATAAAGGCTTTCATTTGTAGGGTCACGCTCTGTTTACACTTATTCATATGATACTCTTGTATAGCTTATTTTAACGCACTTTTTAAAATATGACATTTGTGTCTAACACCTTGAAAAATATTGAGAAAAACAATTCCTGACTTTCTTTTCTTCTTTTTTTTTCCTTTAATGAATTTTCTCTCATTCATTTTCTATTAAGTTTCTTTTTTTTCTATTTTTATAATATTTATAACGATCGAGTTTCGTAATTAAAATAAATAAGTAAAATGTGACGCTTTCTGAATATTTTGTTTTCAGATTTTTAAGAAATAATTATAAATAAGAAAATAATTAATTAAAGAGTAAATTATGAAAAAATAATTTATTGTTTACAGTTTTGAGCAAAAGTACAATTGCACTTTGTTCGGAGAATAACAAAATAATTAAAAAAGGCACTCGCCGTGTTGAACTGAGTAATTCGCTGTTCTGAAAACCATAATTTTGCAAAGTGGTCGAGAAAGTCTCGATTTTATGCGAAAATACTCCAAGTAACTAAAGAATCCGCGGTTACCAACAAAAAAAGCTTTAAACGACCTTAACCGTAAGAACGGATGTACTTGAATAAAATCATGAAATCTTAGGTGCAGACGATTATATCAGACAGAACGACTCAAGACTAACTGCAATTTTTCATCAGGCTATTGCCCTCCACTCATCAATTTTTCTCGAAAGAATGCCTAATGAAAAATCTGTTATTTTATTTTTGTATCTTCTGTAAAGAGTTGCGAAGAAGTAATATTACCTGGAGAACGGTAATGAGAACGAGAATATAACTGGAAATATAACCGACCAAAATTTTAATCGAAAATTTATAAGAATTTAAGTTTTTTATTTATTTAACAAATTGTGTCCAATTTTCTCAATCAATGTACGAAAATAGAATCTCTAGCGTCATTCTTATTAATAATGAACAAAAATTTCCCTAGACAAATTCTCCGAATTTTGTTAGTCATTCAAAATTAAAAATTTTTGCTAATCGAAATAATAAAAATTACCAAATTAAAGAATATATCTGAAAAATGGCAAAAATAATAATTGACAGATAAAAACAAAATTCGAAAAATTGCTTCATAATATTACATAATTGAAAAGAATAATTTAAAAAATTAACCAATAAATATTAAATTTAAACAAAATACTTGAAAATTTATAGAAATAACAGTTACAAATAATTGCAAATTAAACAACTGGATTGAAAATTGAAGAAAATAATTGAAATTGAAGAAAATAATAAAAAATTGAGGAAATAAGTTAATATTTGAAAAAATAATTGATAATTAAAAACAAATTACAAAACGACAAAAATAATTGACAATAGAAAACTAAATTAAAAAAATTAAAAAATAATTATACAATTTTGAGATAATAATTAAGAAATGAAAGAATTGTAGGAAAAAATTTAAAATTGCGGAAAATAATTAATAATTGAAGGAAATAGTTGAAAAATTGAAGAAAATACGTATAAAATTACGAAATTTATTGCCAATTGAAAAATAAAATTCAAAAAATGACTAGGTTAATAGACAACTGAAAAAAATAATTCTAAAAATTAAAATAATTGCTAATTGAAAAATTAAGAAAATTATAGGAATAATTGTTGGAAATAATTGCTCATTTAATAACTGAATTGAAAATCGAAAAAAATTATAAAAGTTGAAAATAATAATTAAAATTTTAAGAAAGCAATAAAAAATTGCAGAAATAAATTGAAATTTATGGAATATACTTAAAAATTAAAAAAAAGCCGGGAATTAATGAATATAGAAAAAAAACAATTTAAAACTGAAGAATGGTATCAAAAATTTTGAGTAAAAAAATTATTGAAAAAATTCGAGAATTATTGAATATTGAGAAATTAATTGAAAATCGATAAAAAACATTGAAAATTAAACAAAATTTAAGAATTAATTAACTATTAAAAAAAATAATTGACAATTGAAAAAAAACTCGACTATTGATGAGAATAACGGCATTCATAAAAAAAATTTGTAATTAATGAATATTCATAAAATTGAAGGTGAATATTAAATTGCCAATTGAAAACTAATGAAAATTATGGCAAAAATGATTCAAATGATGGCAAAAATTGTAGGAAATAAATGAAAAGTAAAGGAATCAATTGGAAATCCAAGAATTGAATTCAAAGAAAATAATTGATAATTGAGAAAATGCGAGAATTAATTAATATTAAGGAATGAATTAAAAATCTATAAAAATAACTGAAAACTAAAAAAAAATTTTGAGAATTAAAGAAAATAATTAAAAATTGAAGAAATAAATAGGAAATTAAAGAATTAAATGAAAATTTTAAGAAAATAATTCATAATTACAAGAAAAATTACAATATGACGAAAATAATTAAATATTGACAAAAATAATTAACTATTAAAAAAAATAATTGACAAATGAAAAAAAAAATTCGAAAAATGGTGAGAATAATCGGCATTCGAACAAAAAAAGTTTAAAATTGATGAATAATCATAAAAATGAAGGAAAAAAATAAATTGTCAATTGAAAACTGATGAAAATAATGAAAACAATTGTAACAAATAAATGAAAATTAAAGAAATCAATTGGAAATTGAAAAATTGTATTGAAATTTCAAGAAAATATTTGATAATTGACAAAATGAGAGAATTATTGAATTTTAAATAAAATAACTGAAAAACGAAGAGTGCAATTTAAAATTGAAGAAAATAATTGAAAATTTTATAAAAAATGGAAAATTAAGGACTTAAATTGAAGATTAAAGATTGAAATTAAAAATTTTAAAAAAATAGTTCATAATAATTGAAAAAAAAATTAGAAACTTTGTTTCTACTTTTCATTGTTTTCATCATATTTCAATTATTGTCTTCAAGTTTCAAATTTTAAAATTGTTTTTCAATTATTTTCCACAAGTTTTAACTATTCTTACTTTTTTAAAATTAGTTTCTTCCATTTTTAATCATTCTCAATTATTTAATTCAATTTTCAGTTATTTATATTATTTATTTATTATTTTCATTACTTACGTTCGCTTTTATAATTTCCAAAAAGTTTTTAATTATTTATCTGAAATTTGAATTTTTCTATTCAATTTTCAATTACATTTACGATTATCTTGTATTTTGTGTACCTATATTCTGTATTTTTTGCAATTATTTCTCTATAATTAAAAATTGTTCTTCTCAATTTTAAATTATGTATATCTTTTAATTATTTTCTTCAATTTTAAATTATTTATATTATTTCTCCTTATTTTCATAAATTTTCAATTATTTATCTCAATTTCAATCATTTTTTTAAATTTTCAATTATTTTCTCAAATTTTTTATTATTCCAATTGTCTTCAATTTATTTCTGAGATTTTCAAGTATTTTTTATAATTTAAATTGTTTTCTTTCATTTTAAAATTAAAATTGTTCATAATTGTTATATTTAACAATAATTTTTACACTTCATTGACTTATAGTTAGTTTGTAATGATAATTATTTTGTTAATTATCCATTTTTTTAAAAATATATTGTTTGTGTTTCATAATAGTGGAGCTCATTCAAACATAGAAAATTCCCATAAATTCTCCGGAAGGAGAATATTCTCGGTTATATTCTCGAGAATATAAACGGATTTTAAAATTACCTAAAATTTTGCAACTCTACTTCTGTTACTATAGTGACAGAAGCACAGGTGACAAATATCAAAATTCTGTCACTAATTACATAAAGTGCGTGATACTAGGCTGATTCTATCATAAATTTCTGCCACCGTGTCAAAAATTATTTTTATATATTGCTATTTAGGTTAATTCTGTTACCATTGTAACATAGAAGTCTCGTAGATTTCAAAATATCTTTTATACTGATCGGGATGATCCTATTAATTAAATAAAGAAAGGGTTATGTAATGACTAATCGTGATTCTATAAAAGAAGATTCAGTATCGTTTAAATCAGAATAATTAGAAAAAACACTTATTCCAGAAATGAACAACTGTGTAACGAAACAGAAGGCTCGTCCGGAGCAAATCGTCGTATCGATCCTTCATAGGACCTCGACCTTGGTCCTTGACGTCGACCCCCGCGATTCCTGGGCCATCGACCCTATATATGCAGCTTTCTGAAAAGACCTCTAGTCTAGCCTGAACTGATGATTATCGGTTGTATATCAAAGACTCGCAAGCCCACTGTTGCGGAAGTTCTGCATCACTTATATTTATAACTTGCAACCAAGGGTAGCTAAGCCTTTTATCGTAAAACGTTAAACAGTATATTACCAAGCTCTATCTCATCCTAGATAATAGACACAAATTTACTGCTTTTTAAAATAGATCATATTTTATTATCGTGTGTATTTTTCTAGATTTTCCTAACAGGTTTTTAATACCTATCTTACTTTACTCTTGTGACCGGAAGCTTTTACTAAATGCGTTATAAAAAATTAAATTACTACGAAACTTTGACGTATTAGAAAATTCAACAATGATGTGAAAAATGGTATAGTGTGGAGCAGTGGTTAGAGTTCTGAATTACGAAACCATGCGTTGCAGGTTCAAGTCTCGGCAAAGATAATTTTTTTCATTTCATTATCTATATATCTAGAATTATTCTGCATCATCAAACTTTACAGCTTTTTATAAATTTAGTAATTAAACAAATTTAATCTTTTAATACATATTTAGTGCTTTATATAGGTCTAATTATTCCTAAACTTTTGTCCCATATATTTATTTTATATTCTTCATTTTTCCACATTTCTATTTTTTTTTAGTTTCTGTTTACAATTCACAATGGTCCTTAATTCCCCCTTTTTTCAATCGAAGAACACGTAAGAATAAGAATAATGTCTAGAGGCTGAAATTTAAGCTCGAGGGCAAAATACACTTTCACTTTCCCTACTGTGAAAAGGGAGAAACAGGACCTTCTGTTTGTTAGGCAATTGGTAATTTCCGTTCAATAAGAACGTCTTGGTGATTGATTTCAAGACAGGATCTTGAGGGGGATCGGATGTACTTGTCAGGAAATTTGGAAAATTTTTCCGAGGTCGTTTTCATGGTTTTTGAACTTTCAAGAGTTAGATAAGATTCACGAGATTCTCCAATTGAGGACGTTGGGACCCTCGTTATTATTGATCAGGGAGTTCGAAGCAGCGAA
The DNA here is from genome assembly GCA_037103525.1 of Ganaspis brasiliensis. NCBI lineage: Eukaryota > Metazoa > Arthropoda > Insecta > Hymenoptera > Figitidae > Ganaspis > Ganaspis brasiliensis. Next base: position 590,707 of record JAZKLR010000175.1, on the reverse strand, counting down.
CAGGACGAAACCACCCTTGTATATCTTGAATGTTGGGACTCCATACACGTGGCCAACTCACCCCATTTACCACACCGACCCCCAGCAACTTCGCGAAACACCCTAATCGCTATACAGCTGTTGCTATGGACGAAATATCGAATTCTTACCAAACCAAAGGGACAGGTTCCTTTACTTTACACCCTTTTAACAAATTTCGCAATTTTAGATAAAATGCATTTTATAACAAGCAAAAAGCGGAAATTTATTATTTCAGTTGTAATGTTTTTGTTAAAAGTATTTTCGGTTTTAACGTTTACTTACACTGTTGTAACATTTTGTTAAAACTGTTTTAATTTTTTGTTAAAAGAGAAAATATATAGGGTTTGAAATCGTAACGTAAGACATTTCAACACATTTTGTTAATAAAGTAATTTTAATATAAGATATCCATAGCATTTCAAATTTTGTGGATCAAAACATTCCATATGTTTCACTATTTTATATTCAAAAGAAAAAAATCGGTCTTTTTTATACACTTATTTAAAGTTTAAGAAACTCCAGAATGTTTAACACTGGACTTTTTCAGCTGATCGGTCAGCTGTTAGAAATAGTAACAGGGCGACAATTTCCACCAATGCTTAAAATTCTTGTTTGAAAGAAGAGCGTTTATTGGTCAGAAAAACCAAAGCGGCGCGCGCAGTTCCGAACAGCTGACTCAAGACTGACCGGCTGCTAAAGCAGACAAAATTCTGTTAAATTGTTTGAAATGTCTTAAATTTTAAAACATAAACAAGTTTATAGAGTACCGATTTTTTTCTTTTGGATATAAAAGAGTGCATCGTTAGGAATATTGTGATCTATAAAATTTAAAATTCCGATTAGGAGTACTATGGTTCAGGTTATCTTATTTTGTTTCAATAACTTTGTTTATTAACAAAATGTATTAAATATGATCGTACATAATTGCAATTGTCTTATTAAATTAATTTTTTGCCACAAATAAAACTTTTTAATTTTTAACGGTCTAGAAGGCCGTTAATTTAAAGAAACTCTCTACATCTCGATTAGTTAACAACTTAAGAATAATTATAATAGAATAATCCTGGCTGACTTTTTTTGCAATTAGTAAAAAATAACTAATGATGGGAAAAATATAATTAATAGTTAGTCAAAAAATAACTTTAAAAATAGTTCAAATTTGGTTAATTAAATTACTAAGCAGAATTTTACTACAAAATTAATTATTTTGACATAACCTAAAAATTAATTTATTTAATAAAAGAGACCTAAAATTTTTTCTTTTTTTTATATTAACATTTTTAGTTCTTTTATATTTAATGATTAGTAACTATCAGAATTAGTAGGTGAATATTTGCTATCAAATTTGTTGTTTTTAAATAATTCAAATTTAGAGAGAATTTAAACAAAATTTTTCTTTTTTAAACTAACAATCGTCTTCACTGAAAATTTGTTTAATTACAATGGTTTTTACTAAACGACTACTTTAAAAACGTCAATTAGTAACTTGCATAAAGCTACATGTACATTGGCACATACATTTATTTTAAATTAAACTTTTCAAAATATTATTTAAAATTATTTTGACAAAGAATTCACTCATTGTTGTAATAAAACATTTTTTAATAAGTTAAAAAGCATTAAATAAATTTTGGGATTTTTACAATGCTGTTCAAATAGTCAAAAAATCTTTTATATTTTGCTTTTTTGGGCCTAAATTTTCTTTTACATAATTCTATTTTTCCAAAGAAAAACATATTTTTTAAATATAACCTTTTAATAACACACATTTTAATAAAAGTAAATCAATTTTTAATGTCAAATTCACTGCTATCTAAAAAAAGTCGTCAGTAATAATAGATCTTTTTTCCACTTGGTAGTTTATTTTAATAAATGATGTTTGAATCACTATCAATCTTCCCAAGGCATTTTATTTTTTCTCTTATTATTATTATTATTTCTTTTTTCACTAAAATGAATTTGGAACGATTGATATAGTATTTCAAATACAATTTTTAAAAATATTGAGTTAAATAGAAATAAGAGTATTTTTATTTTATTTCAGTTTGCTTGCAATTCTAATGTTAATTTTTATTGTTTCAGATCTCTCGAAGAATCGTTTCGTGGATATTCCAGAGGAAGTCACGGAATTCCCTTTTCTCGAGAAACTACACCTTTATCACAATGCCATAAGAATAATTCCTGACACTGTTGTGAAACTCCAGTCATTAAACTACCTCGACCTCAGGTACATTGCATTTTTAACTTAAATTACTTATTTATAGTCCAACCTGTTCAATTTTTTATTCTTTTCTTGGAATTAGCAAAAATAAGCAAAATTAAGCGCAGCGGCAAACTGTAGATTTTCTTAAAAGTTTGATAATGGATTTTATCTTAATAAAATTTTTTTTATATAAATATAATAAAAATTTATATAAAAATTTTTTAAATGGGTCAAACCATTATATTTCGCACGGTCATTTTTTACTAATTTTTAAAATTAATGAAACTTAGCAAAAGTAATTTCGGAAGTTTCTAGAACACGAAATGAATATTATTTTGCCAAACTTTTTATTATTTTTCGTAAAATATGAATTTGAAATGAAGAAAGTATGGAAAACTGTCACTTTTTAAGACATTTGAAAATATTTTTAAAAAACATTTAATTAGTGTTAAAAGAATAAATAAATGATCGGTATTTATTCAAAACAACTCAACTTATTGTTTTTAACTAATTAAAGCATATAAAGATGTAAAATAATGAACAAAATATGTTTTTAATTTAAAGTTGATCTGTCAAACATCGAAATTTCGTGATTTTTAGCAATTAATTATAAACTCGTTAAATTATTAAAATGAATTAAAACTTACCTGAAAGATAGTATTTCATATAAACTTTCAGATTTTCTTAGCACTTTTCTTCGTTTTAATTTGTAAACACTGAAATATTTCAATCAAAAGTTTGCACTTTATGAATTATCCCGACTTTCAAACGCGAATAATTCTTTTGGAAAAAAATAAAAAAATTCCAAACTTTGGGACTATTTAAATCATCACTAATTAAATGTGTGCCAAAAGTTTCGCGTTGGTCCCAAGACTAAATCAATGCGATCAAATCCTTTGAAGATTTTAACTTTTAACTTTTTTTGTGGTTTAAAGGGTTAAAAGATATACTTGCGTTTATAACTTGAAGTTGACTTACAGAAATATTAACATTAAATGACATTACTATTTATATAATCAAATGTATATAAACCAACATCAAGTTATAAACAAGTATAACTCTTAACCACAAAAAAGGTTAAAATTTTCAAAGGATTTAATCGCATTGATTTAGTCTTGGGACCAACGCGAAACTTTTGGTACACGTTTAATTAGTGATGATTTAAATAGTCCCAAAGTTTGGAATTTTTTTTTTTTTCCAAAAGAATTATTCGCGTTTGAAAGTCGGGATAATTCATAAAGTGCAAACTTTTGATTGAAATATTTCAGTGTTTACAAATTAAAACGAAGAAAAGTGCTAAGAAAATCTGAAAGTTTATATGAAATACTATCTTTCAGGTAAGTTTTAATTCATTTTAATAATTTAACGAGTTTATAATTAATTGCTAAAAATCACGAAATTTCGATGTTTGACAGATCAACTTTAAATTAAAAACATATTTTGTTCATTATTTTACATCTTTATATGCTTTAATCAGTTAAAAACAATAAGTTGAGTTGTTTTGAATAAATCCCGATCATTTATTTATTCTTTTAACACTAATTAAATGTTTTTTAAAAATATTTTCAAATGTCTTAAAAAGTGACAGTTTTCCATACTTTCTTCATTTCAAATTCATATTTTACGAAAAATAATAAAAAGTTTGGCAAAATAATATTCATTTCATGTTCTAGAAACTTGCGAAATTACTTTTGCTAAGTTTCATTAATTTTAAAAATTAGTAAAAAATGACCGTGCGAAATATAATGGTTTGACCCAAATAAAAAAAAAATTTTAAATAAAAAATGTTAGGCTTTACAGGCAGTCCCCTATTTTCCCTAAAAGCCCCCTATTTTGCAAATGATTCTGAAGAATCCCCTATTTGTAACATTTTCTCCTAATATCCCTCATTTTTCACAAAAATCAATTTAAAGTCAAGGTATCTAGTGATTCGAGAAATTGCTGGCAACAGATCATCCAGATAAAAACTGTGAATTTGTAAAAAGATTAGAAACTTTTTTAAGTGCTCCGGAAATTTTTATGAAATTCCTGGAATTCGTAGAATAATACAAAAAAATTAAATTTGAATGTTGTTTTTTTCAATACTTTGAAAAATTGAATTTAAGGTTGTTCAGAGTGAGTAGATACAGTAAAACTCACGTATATCGGATTTCAAGGGACCGAGAAAATTTTCCGATCTAAGCGGGAATTAGATTTATCCGGGTAAAAATACATGATATATAAATTCAAGGGACCGGCAAAAATATCTGATGTAGGCGGGAATCCGATATATGCGGGTCCGATATACGTGGGTTTTACTGTATTAATAATTTGATGTCCAATTTAGTAGATTTTTATAATTTAAATAATTCCCAAACTCCAGTTGAATCAAACTGTAATTTATTCAAACTTTTAAAGTACAATTTATTATTTCAAAATTCAACATTTAAAAATTAATTTTTTTATGTTTCATGATAATCATTTTCTTATGACTTAAGGAGATTTATCCAAAAATCGATTTTCTACAAATTCTTATTTAATTTTAATGACACATTTTATGCATTATTTTACATCTTTGGTTACAATTTGATTAAAATTTACCTTTCTGTTTTTAAGATATAAATTTATAAAGTTGTGAATTTTACATGGAAACAGTAACAAAATGCGCAAATGAGTATATTTTAATTAATTAAGAAAAAGTGGCTTTGCAATTAAAAAAATAAAAATTAATATATTTTAAACTAAAATTTTACAACAATATTAAATTAATTTACCGTACTGTTGTTAAGAAAATGTTATTTAGGTTTAGTAATTTTTAGTAATTCTTCTGTTTTTATAAATAACCAGGAAGGAGAAATTTTAACTGCTTGAAGTTCTCAATGGAAAAAAAATTTTTCAACAAAATTTAAACTTGATTTAAAATGGATTTTAACTAGGTATAAAATACTATTTAGAAACCAAATTTTAAAAAGAAATTAAATTAAAAAGATATTGAATATCATGGTCCGATAGAATGAGAACCGCTTGAGGAGATGAACGTCCTTAATTTAAATATTTACGTCATCTTTTAAATTTTCTAACTTTATTATAATAAAGTTTTTTCCTTCATTTTTTCCTTCATTGACAATTTTTTTTTTCATTTTTTGATTTTTTATATGAATTTTCTAATGTAATAATTATTGTTTCCATTTCTTTGAAGTTCTTAAGAACTATAATTTTTTCGAACAATTAAATTCTTTTCTTATACTTTTTTATTTTTCAAAAAAGTTTTTCAGTGTTTTGTCTTTTTTTCGTATTTTATTTTGACACACTTTCTTAAATTTTATCACTTGCTGCAGATTTTTATTTCTTTTGCTTCTAATTTTTTTTGCGTTATAGATTTTCTTCTTTTCACGCCAATTATTTTTAGTTTATTTTAAATAATATTGTTTTTGTACCTTTCCGAAAAATTTATTTAATTATTTTCTTATTGATTTTCTAATCTATTTTGCTAATTTAAGGTGGCAGGAAAGTAATTTTTTTTCTTTATTTATCTAGTTTTTTTTTCGTTTTTCTTTTGTAAAATGCAAATTGTTTTACATTTGGTCTACTTTTTCTCAAATTTATTCTCTCTGTGATATAATTTTGAGATTATATGATTTTTTTAACAATATTTGTTTTTGAAATTCTTTTATGTATTTTGTTAAGTTATTTACACATTCATTTTAAATTTTTCTTCACTTTGTGAATAATTCCCTAAACTTTTTCATTTTTAAAGAGATTTGTCATTTCTTTTTTATAATTTTTATTTATTTTTTTACATTTTCTTATTTTATTCTTACTGTTTTTCATTTTGTAGTTTTATTTCCTCTATTTTTATATTTTTAAAATACTTTTTATAATAAATTTTTATTGTTTGTGAAACTTTTTTTTTGCAGATTTTTTCTATTTTTGCATTGCTGTATTATTATTTTGTTTTATCTCTTTAAATATCAATTGGTTTCAATTTGCTTATAATCCAAATCTTAATTTATCAAATTTCCAACGTATTCAAATTTTAATTGAATGTAAACTCCCATTCTTTTTGAGAATTTTTTTTGCTTTTATGAAATAGGAAAAAAAAAGTTTTCGTACTTCTAATACGCTTAAAGATATTCTGGTTATGTAATATTGTTACATGTGTACGTATTTGTAAATAAAATACTTCTTATCGTACAATAAATTAAATAATTTAATAATATTAGATGAACTCTTTTAAAATTTGGACTACAAATTTACAAAATATTTGGTCCTGAAAATCAAATTTCATGGTATATAATTTATTTATTTTTATTTATAAAAAAAAGAATGTTTATTAAATTTTTTCTATAGTGTATTAATAGCTATTAAATATTTGCAGACAATGATTTACAAAAATAAAAGCGCCTGAAAATGATCGAAATTTCGTTTAATATAATAGAATTTAAGAAAGAGTAAAAAAGAATTAATATAGAAAATAGAAATATTTAAATACTGAACATTTAATAGATGTAATAATAATACTGAATATTTGATAGAAATTTTAATATAATCAGTCTTTTATAATAATACATTTTTTATAATGATTAATCCATTATTGTGATTTTCAGCCGTAATCAACTCACAACTCTACCAAGGGAGATTTGTAGATTACCACTTCAAATTTTATTGGTTGCTCACAACCGATTGGTTTCCCTGCCAGAGGAATTGGGCAGAATGCAGGCCTTGGCTGAATTAGATGCTGGATGTAATGAGATCACGACACTGCCTTCTCGAATAGGGGAACTTCCTCGACTTAGGTATCTCGATCTTAGGAGTAATCTTTTGGTGCAGATACCTATAGGTAAATTAAGTAGTATTTCTAAAAATCCAATAATTACATTAAAATATAAAATATTTAATAAGGAACTTATAAAACGAGTCAATTTTTGTGCTTAGAACTTACGTACCTGAAGCTGGTGAAGCTAGACATTAGTTGCAACCGGATATCTGTGCTTCCGAACGAGATGCGGAAGATGAAGACTCTCGTCAACTTCAATTTATCAGACAACCCTTTAACTTCACCACCTGCCTCGGTACGAGAAATTCTTTTAAAAATTCTTCTCACTTCCTAAATCAGTTTAATTTTATTAAATATCAATTCGAATTTTCAATAATTAAACAGAATATTATTCTAATTAGAAACGTTTTATTCCTATTAAAAATATTTGATTCTAGAATTGGTAAATAAACTTTAAAATAATTTATAGTTGTATATAAAGTACGATTTTCGTTTTGAATTTTTTGTTCTTTTTAAACTTTTGTTTTAAGATTTTGAAATTTTTTATTTTTAACTTTGAAATCTTTTTTTGGCAGGGCTCGAACTAGATCTGTAAATTCCGTAAAAGTTTGTTTAAAAAAAAAAAAAAATAAAGTTTGCAATTTGTTTAGAAAAATATGGAAAGTCCGTAAATTCTACCTTTATAAAAATGTAGATTTTAAATAATCTAGAATTATTTGATGATTTTTTGATATAATTAAATGCAGTTTTATTATATTTGTAAATGAATTATCAAGACTAAAAACATATTATGACTGAGGAGATGATGTCTCCGAAAGTGACGTTTTTCAATTTGTTTCAGAAACTGTTTTAGATTTATTTACATTCTTTTTAAAGATCAGTTGAAATAAAATAAAAATTAATGTTCAGTTTTCGCAAAATTAATTTATAAAAATATAACTTATGACATATTTATTGATCAGAGCCATGATAGTAAAAATATAAAAGATAAAAATATAAAATATGGTTAAAATATAAAAACATCTTTTACTGAAGCACTTGATTTTTTAAAATAAGTATTTATATGTATTTTAATTTAAATATTTATATTATTTATTGTGATTTAAATGATTATATACATTGTAATTAAAACATTTATAATTATTTAAAGCTTTTGAAAAAAAAGTTTTTAAATTTTTAAAGAGAAGATTTTTTTAAAAGATTTTATATAAATTTAGCTTTTAAAAATTGTTTAATTTTTTAAATGCTTAATAAAATTAAAATTTCTATTGCAATAGTGGAAAACAATTGATATTAAAGAGTATTTATTATATTAAGATTAATTATTTTTTATAGGGTTTAGCTAGTGATAAGTAAAAAACTGTTCTTTTTTTTTTTGACTCGGACTAATTGGTATTTTTCTATCTAATATTAATAAAGTTCAATATAAAAAAACATTTCTATAAAACCCCAGCTCAATTAATTTATATTAACCTGTATCAGCAATCGATCTAAAATTCCCATTAAAAATACATGGGAAAATGAATTTTAAAAAACAAATTCCTAACTCTTTAAATTTGTAAGTTAAAGATATTTAAGATTATTAATTTACTATGAAGATAAAGATAAAGATATTTAAGATCATTAATTTCTTCATTTTTAGCTATATTTTGAGATGTGATGTTTAAAGAAATTAATTACTTACACTAATTAATTTTAAATTAAATTAAATTTTAAAAATGTCGGATGTTATAAAAAAATGTATTGTTTCAATGAACCCCTTTATAATTTTCGTTATTTAAATCGGTAGGGTAACTTTTAATTTATAAATAAGAAAAATACAAATTTGCAATTCGCGGTATTAGTTTCAGGATTTAAAAAAATAAATTTTTAACATTGTATTTATAAATAGTAGCCTTAAAGATCCTCGAAAACTGTGTTCTAGGTAGATTATTTTATACATGTAGAAAAATGTGGAGAGTTAAAATTTGTAGTCCACCATATTGAATACAAAATTTTGAAAAATTAATTTTTGATATCGAAATCTTGAAAATAACATTTTTCTAAAATTGATATTTTGAAATATAGCTAAAAATGAAGAAATTTGTGACCTGAAAAATTTTTTGCTTACAAATTTAAAAGGTTATTATTTTTTTGTATAAAAGTTTATTTTTCCGTGTAATTTCAATGGGAATTTTCGATTTATTGCTGATACGGATTAATATTAATCAATCGAGCTAAAGTTTGAAAGAATTTTTTTCCAAAACTGGGATGTGGCGTAAACAAAGTTCGTAAAAATAATTTTTTTACTCACACCCTATTGTTCAACGTATTTTATAAATATATAATAATATACCTAATGTTTCTATATTTAACAATTTAAAAAAAAGTCCTAACAAGTTTTCAAATACATAAGTTGAAGCAAATTTTCTGTCCCCTATTTTTAAAAAAAAACTGCATTTATTGACCTTTTTTAATATCAATAGGTACTGTGATCCCTGTAATTGATCCGTAAATTCTGTATTTTTAAGTATTTTTACTGGTTCGAGCCCTGTTTTTTGGTCAAGATTCGTTAATACCTAGAATTAAACTGATTGTTTACTTTACTAATTTATAAAAATATATATTACAGTTGTGCATTCGCGGGCGAATACACATCTTTAAGTACCTGGAGAGACAGGCGGAAAAACACGAAAGGGCCAGAGGCGGTAGATTAAGGAAAGGACCACTAGATCGAGGACACGCAACTTTGGACAATAGGTCGCATAGACGACACAATGTCGATAGTGGTTACAGTACATGTGATGGATTCGATAAGCGCTGGTCGCAAGAAATTCATAGCGGGGTTAGTTTTTTCATCATAACAGTCATCCTTTTCTTTTGCCTTCGTTTTGTGACAAATCTTGTTATTGGGACAATTGTAGATGATTGTTTACATTTTTTCTTGAGTTTTCTGTAAATAAATTTATTAGAATTCAGTATCCTAAATCCTTGTTAAATCCAATTCCATCAGGGATATTGCTTTGTTAACCCTCCATTCGGCATCAATTCTCTTCAGGTTGATAACGAGAGTCGAGGGACATGGCGACAAGAATGTTCTCCACTTTCGATCACTCTTCCACAAGAGGCCTCTTCGAATGGTGTCTGCAGTGGAAATTCAACGCCCAGTACAATCTCACCTGGAGATAATGCTTCCGTGGAAGATGAACTGGGCAAGGTAATGAATTACTTTTGTATTTTAAAACAGAATAGACAAAAAAGAATATAGAATAGATAAATATTCAATTTTTTCTTAAAATTGTAGAATGAAAGCTATAGGACGCATAAATAAATTTTACGATTGATATTGAAACAACAGTTGAATTTTTAAAATTTAGAAAAAGTAGGGAATTAAATCCTAAAAAAAGAAGTTTTATGCAACAGACTTTGCTTTATGCTATACTTAGATGCTGAGTAAGCGAACTTAGTAATGATATTGAAAGTAGACGATTTAACTCACTGACAGTAGCCGGTTTTCAAACTGTATAAAATGACCTTGACCTAGAATTTCAATTTATCAACATAATGACATCACTCTCGTCATTTATTATTTTGCACAATATTTTATAACACCTGCAGAAAATACAAAATAAACAAGACATTAAATCGGGAGGCAATATGTAAAAAAATATGTTTTTAATTTATTTAAATGCTTTTCAGACAATGACTCTTCATAGTGAATTAGACAAGAAAAAATTAGAAAGAAGTACCTCGGAAAATGGAGGCGATGGCAAGAGGCCAATGATTTCTAATGTTCATCAAAATTCCATCACACCACCTGCGTGAGTAGAAAAAATTATTCACTCTATTAAACATTTTCATATTTTTCAATAGTGTTTCTTATTTAAAATTACACAATTTTTAAAATAAAATACACGATCACTTGAATGTATTTCTTTTTACAGCCACTTGGAAAGCACGATATTGAATCAAACACAGCCAATTGCATCGATGCAACCCGTTCAATCACTTCAAACTAATCACTCTGTGTCGCATGTAAACGGAGACGAAAAAAGGCCATTGAGTCATACACAAACGTATAGGTAAGTTTCAGCGCCTGCAATTAATTTACTTTTTATTCAGTCGTTGTTTTGTTTTAAACTTGTTTTTCTTTTATTACCTGAAATAAAAATTAAATTAATGTTTTGTAGAGAATACAAAGAGGCTTTAAGACAACAGAGAGCCAACGAAGGGCCTAGTGTCTACAGGCCTAGGGAGCAAATTACTCCACCGGGTAATGACACAAACAACGAAACTGACTCAAATGGCGACGTTAGTTTAACTGGTAAGCAAATATTCAACGAAGATAACGCTAACAAGAGACCGGTGCAAAAAGTTACACCGTCTCGAATCAATTATCAGAATACATCGGCTATTAATGGCAGCAACAACGAATATCATAGTAAAAATGGAAAAATGTTGGAGCAAACCTATAAGAAACCAAGCTCGCCGATTAAAACTTCCTCTAGTATACTTTCTAATAGTTACAGTCCAGGACACGTGCCGAGAATTATAAAGACTGCTGTTGGTTATGTCGAAGGTAAATTTCTTACCTTTTTATTTAAATTGAAACTTTAATGATTATTACACCGTTCTAATAATTATTTCATTAATAAAGGCAACAACACTCCAAACTCAAATGGCGGAAGTCCAAAATCCACGAGGTCCGTCACGTGGAACAGTGACATACCTGAAAAATATTCTTTTACAATGAGAAGAGAATTCGAACGTGCCAAGGAAGAAGCTGATTTGATTGAACAGCTTAGAAATGTGAGCTTTTTCAAAATCAATAGTAATAATCGACTTATTCTTTTATTTCGTGGATTTATTCCTTCACTTCTTAAAATTAGTTTCTTTGCTCTTTATTGAAATCAGAGAAATACTTAAAAAAATTTAATAAAAGTTTTTTTTTGTTGATTTTAATATTGGCACCAAAGTAATTATTTCGTTGAATGAGATCAGATGTCACTATTGACCAGTGATTATGGTGTTCTGACCTGAGCGTAAGAACCTTCTAGATTTATTTTAAAATTTCTCCTTAGAATCTGTGAGTTTAAAAATCTTACATTTAAATTAATTTGAAGTTCAAGGTTAGTAATTGGATTATTTTTTATCGGTCCTATGAAAATGGATAGTAAAAGGAATAAATAGAAGAAAATATACAATTATTTCATTACTAGCAACATTAACACTCGTCCAAACGCACGACAAACTTTGCATTTTTGTTGGTCTTTGAGAACAATAAATTTTTGCAAATTCAAATAATTAAAATTACCAAATTAAAGAATATATCTGAAAAATGACAAAAATAATAATTGATAGTTAAAAACAAAATCCGAAAAATGGCTACATAATTACACAGTTGAAAAGAATGGTTTAAAAAATTAAACAATAAATATTAAATTTTCAATATTAAAAAATGAATGAAAATTTGTAAAAGATAACAAAAATAACTGTCAATTGAAAACAAAATTCAAAAAAATGACTAGATTAATAGACAACTAAAAAAAATCATTGTAAACATTAAACAAGAAATATTGAATTTAAAGAAAATAATTCAAATTGAAAAATTAGGAATAATTGTTGGGAATAATTGCACATTTAACAACTGGATTGAAAATTGAAAAAATAATTGAACAATTGTATTTCAAATTAAAGAAACTTAATGATAATCGAAACAAATAATAGAAAAAAGTCGTTAAATTTTATAATATTAAAGAAAATAATTGAAAAGTGGAATTTAAATATGAAGAAAATAACTTAGAATTGAAGAGAATAGTTCTAGAATTGAATAATTGAATTGAAATTTTAAGATAATTTTTATGTGTAAAAAGAATAATTGAAAAAATACGAGAATTATTGAATATTGAGGAATTAATTGAAAATCGATAAAAACAATTGAAAATAAATTAAAGAAAATATTTGAGAATTGAAAAAAATACTTAATTAAAAATTGAAGAAATAAATTTGAAATTAAAGAATTAAATGGAAATTTTAAGAAAATAATTGATAATTAAAAGAAAAATTGCAATATGACGAAAGTAATTAAAAATTGACGAAAATAATTAACTATTTAAAAAAATAATTAACAATTAAAAACAAAATTCGAAAAATGTTGAGAATAAACAGCATTCGAACAAAAAAATTTTAAATTAATGAATAATCATAAATTTGAAGGTATTTCTCCGATGAGCAGTCCCTCCCAAATTTTAATATTTCATTTAATAGCGATTGATAACTAATGTAATTTATTTCTTAACTTATTATTTCCCATTAATAGTTAATCAGACATCGACTAATAATTTTTTAATAAAAATGTTTTAAAAAATAAACAAAAGTTGCTAAATTTTTAATGTTTTTCAAAGATACCTATCTTCTCTTAACATTTTTTAAAACTGTACAGTTTAATTAAATAATACCTTATTTTCTTGAGAATAACAAACTTTACAACTTCACCTCGTAAAATTTTTTAAAAAGTGGATCATTTTTTAAATAAAGCAGTTTGTTTATAAATATTGAGAAATATGTTTTTAAATAAATTATTGTATTTATAAAATGGTCCAATTTTTCAAAATCTGACGAGGTGAAGTTGTAGAATTTGTTATTCTCAAGAAAATAAGGTATTATTAAATTAAATTGTACCATTTTAAAAAAAATGTAAGAAAAGATAGACTTGTAAAAAAGGTATCTTTGAAAAACATTAAAAATTTAGCAACTTTTGCTCATTTTTAAAACATTTTCATTAAAAAACTGTTAGTCGATGTCTGATTAACTATTCATAGTAAATAATAAGTTAAGAAATAAATTACATTAATTAATAATCGCTATTAACTGAAATATTAACTTTTGGCAGGGACACAGAAATATCTTAAGGAGAATAATAAATTGTCATTTGAAAACTGATGAAAAGTATGGAAAATTTTAGGAAATAAATGAAAAATGAAGAAATCAATTGAAAATTGAATAACTGTATTGGAATTTCAGAAAAATAATTGATAATTTAGAAAATGCGAGAATTATTTAATATTGAGAAATTAATTAAAAAACAAAAAATGCAATTGAAAATTGAAGAAAATAATTAAAAATTAAAGAAATAAATTGAGGATTAAAGAGTTAAATTGAAATTTTAAGAAAATAGTTGATAACTGAAAGAAAAATTACAAAATGACTAAAATAATTAAATATTTAAGAAAATAATTGATAAATGAGGAAAATAATTGACAATTAAAAGAAAAATTCGAAAAGTGGCGAGAATAATCGACAACAGAACAAAATAATTTAAACAAATTAAAGAATAATTATAAAATTTAAAAAGAATAATTGTATATATATAACCGGGTCCGATATATATATACATGCGAGTATCTTAACACAGGCGAACTTAGAAAAATTTTCCGATGTAAGCGGGAATTCGATCTATGCGAGTTTCACTGTATTTTTAATTAAAAAACTATCTATATTTTCAAAGTTTTTTGGAGGAAGGATAAACAATTTTATTTTCCTTATTTATATTAATTCAAAGTTCCATTTGAATAATCAGAATAAACAGATAATTGTAATTTTTATTCAAATGCAACTTCGAAATGATCAAAATGTTAAAAGTAAAATTGTTTACCTTTTAATCAAAATGCCCTTAAAACTTTGATAATTTTTTAATTAACATTTTCCGTTTGTTTGTTTGATTGATCCTTAAAAGAAAAATACATATAAACATAAAAGTATAATTTATTTTTTTTATCAAAGTTAAAACAAATAATTTTTTTTCTATTATTAACTTGAATTTTAACGTTTTTAAAGTTTGAATTTCAGAATTTGAGTTTTTAGAATTTTAGTCAAAAATTTCAGGTTTTATTTTTTCACCTTTCGAAAAAGAGCATTTCTGATGTTTAAAAATGAGCGTTTCTTTAAAAATTAACAAAATGCATCTCAATTCGTCACGACTTACAAAATTCAATTTCTTTAAATTAAGTAAATATTTTTGGAATTTGGATGAGTTAAATTGAAAAACATGCATATCTTTTGAAAATGGCTTGAGTTAAATTTAAAAACGATTAAAATTTAAAATTTATTTAAATTATCATCCATTAAAGTTCAAAACAATAAAAAATTAAAATTAATTAAAATTTTTATCTAGTAAAACTTAAATTGATTGAAAATCGGATAATGTAACAAATGAATTTGAGATAGATTAAAATAACAACAACTGAAAGTTAATATCTTGTAAAAATATGATAAACGGATTTAAAAAATGAAAATTTTAATGATTAAAATTGCGGTTGGTCAAAATTAGAATTGTTTAAAATGTTTATCATTTAAAATTTAGTGAATAAAATATAAAGACGTTGAAAATTTGTAGAAATTTTAATTTGATTTAGAAGTTGTCCTTAAATAATGTAATAAATTAATAAGGGTTGGGGAGAGGTTAATGACAATTAATATGTATTACAAATTTATCGAAACTTTATTATTAATCCAGATTTAGACCAATAAGAAACTAGAATTGATTATAATCTATCGTAATTTAAATTTAAATCTAATAAAATTTGGATAAAGTCTCGTTTGGAACCATTGAATTTAAGATTCAATAAAAGTAGTATAATCGGAAATTGTTGTTATTAATAAAGCCTCTGATGGATTAAATGTCGAAATTATAAAAAATTGGAGAAATTTACAACATTTAGATAAACTGAACATGAGGCTAAATCAGAAGATAAATAATTGAAATTTAGATTATTTAAAATTAGGATCAATTAAATTTAGACCCTATTAACTAAAATCAATAAACTTAAAATTGACTTAACTTTAACTGACTTAAAATTAAGATTTATTCTAAATTCGGTTCGATTGAATTCGAGGATAGTGAAATAAATTTAGATGAACTGAAATTTAAATCGCTTAAATCTTTGATGAATAAAATGTAGAAACCATAAAAATTTTGAGATAGGATTAGGTCGATTAAAAAAATGTGCGTTACGAATTTTGGTTCAAACACATTTTTTGTAATAGATTCTATTTTTAGAAAAAAAAATAATTTATTATTTTTTCAGCATATCGAAACTAGATTAAAAATGGCATTACCAGAGGATCTGGCACCTGCTTTGACAGATGGAGTTGTTCTTTGTCATTTGGCAAATCATGTTCGGCCTCGATCAGTAGCTAGTATTCACGTTCCTTCTCCAGCAGTTGTAAGTATTTCCGCTATCTATTTAATAATCTCCCTCTTCTGAGATTAATATAATTAAACCCCCCTGTCTATTTTTAGCCTAAACTTACCATGGCGAGATGTAGAAGGAATGTCGACAATTTCCTCGAGGCTTGCAGAAGGATTGGGGTTGATGAGGTAAGTTAATAATTAGTTCCTCTTTTGTCGTGGCCCTTTTCCTTTGCTCAAGTGCAATTATCATGCATGAACTAGCAGCGTCAGAAATTTCTCTCTTGAATGTACTCATTAAATGAAAATCAAATTATATTGAACTTCTCCTGTATATATTGACAATTAAAAAAAAACACTGAATAGACAAAGTTTAATCTAAAAATTAAAATAATTATTCTTTAATTTAATTTATAATTTAATCTATAATCTAATCTTGCTCTTAATCTTCTTAATTTATAATTTAATTTATAACTTAATCTTATAAGTTTAATCTATAATTAAATCTACAACCTTCTTTTAAATTTATTTCATAATTTAATCTTAAATTTAATCTTTATAGTCAAATTTTTAAATTAGAATGATTGAAGCTATTTTGAAAAAAGTATTTGAGAACCTTGTCTAGAGTGTTTTAAAGAACGTTTATTTAGTACATCCAGAAGTTACTCTGACACTATGGTTGAAAATAAGAATACGAGAGGTGAAATATGAAAATTATTTCTTTTTTTAATTAAAAACTTGACACGATTTCGTTACTCTCGGTTCCTTAATTTTCAATTCTGTCATCGACATCTCATTAGAATAAATTTGCAGACGATTTTCTTCATGTATTCGCTTATTTTAATTATTCTTTTTTATAAAGAAGTTCACTATTATTTTTTTCTTCACACTTAACAAATTTACCAAGTGCACCTGTAGAAATTAAATTGAATTTATGAAACTGAAGTCTGTAATATTTACCAGCAGAACAATATGTTTTTTACTAATTCACTAATAGCTTTTTAAAAACGTTTAGTATCAAACATAGGTAAATATTTTGATAAAATTATCTTTTAATGAGTTTATCTTTTTTTATGACTATTAAAAATATTACAATTGGAATCGCTTTATTTTGAGGTGGATTAAAATTTGATCAATTTTCAATTAATCAAAATTTAAATCCTGTACAAATTTGAAGCTTTTATACATGCAAATTTTTTAATTAATCAGAATTTTAATAGATTTTATTAAATAATCACTTGCTGGTGTTTGTAGTAAAGATTCCAAATTTTTGTTCTGCTGAAAAAACGTTGTAAATGTTGCAAATCTCAGTTTCATTTAATTAAAAAACGAGGTAAGTCCTCTAAATTAATTATCATTTGAGAATTTATTTCTCGATAAATTAAAATATTTTCTTTTTATTTTCAATGCTTCTTGTAAGCTGTATAAGGGAAATGATTCATTTTTTGTCCGTGTGATATTGTAAATAATTGTTCATCGAACAGTTACATCTTTATGTAATTGTTTCTAATCCCATTAATCGGCAAACTTGCCAACAACTACTAGTCAGTCCCTACTCATCGTTCACTGAATTAAGAAAAATAACTAATTTCTCTGTTAAAATCAAGCAATGTTCATCACAATGTGTTTTGTAGGAAAATTATAGCTTTGGTTAAAGGGTCGATCACGTAAAATTGATCAGTGAGCTTTAGTTGCATGCGCCTAGAAGAATTCGCTTTTGTGTTTCATTGCTTTCTTTTGGGAAACCCTGAGTCTTATTGGATTATTATTATAAATCTCCCTAAGTTAGTACTAGCCATTTTGTAAATATCGACTTTAAATGGCGGTTTGAAACCAATATTATAAACTAATTTAAAATATCCTTAACCTAGGATTTAATTATACTGTTTAAAATCAGCTTAATATTGAATAAGCGCACAAATTTCAAAATTAAAAAAATGATATTGGTTTTAAACTCTAGTCACAAATTTTAACATCTATTTGGAATTAAAACACTTGTTTACAGTGTAATTCTAATTCTCGTATTGAATATAATTTAAAAAAAAAGGGTCGACCCCAAAAATTGTAATAATTAATTTCTAATGGAGATGATTTTAAGAAAATAACGTTGAATTGGGACTGAGTAGTATCGTTGTTGGTTGCAGGAGATGTTATTGGACGCGGATGCAATCATGGACGTCGGTTACATGGACGCGTACGGTCTGGAGGCTCTTGGCCAACTAGTTTCCGCTCTTCTTCTTCTTCGTGAAGAAGAAGACAACAAGAAACCAGCCGCAGGTTCATCCTCTATGATTCAGGATCGTGTCTTGTCCGCGACGCTTTTTGCTACGTTCCTATCTGTCTTGGCTCTTCTCTATATTTTTCCCATTCCTGACTAAAGAGCTTGCAAACACTGATTAGAGCTAAAAATCACAATCAGAGAAAAAAAAAAAAGAAAAAATCAAAAATGAACAAAATGAATGTATAGCGGCTTTCTATTTTCTATACGTATCATGCGCTAGTTCGAAACTGCCGGCTGTGTTTCATTTCATTTATTAAGTGCATCTAGACAGCAAAATTAGTTATTCAATTCACTAGTGCATTTTTGATACTTTAAATTAGAAAACTACTGTTTCATGGTTTTCATAATGACTGATTTTAAAGCTCGAGCATTGCCTCTAAGAGGTGCGTTTGTATTAAGATTTTTTATCAAAGTGACTCAAAGTTGTAGGTACTTGTTGCGAGAAGAGCATTATTTATTTTATTTTTTTAATTTTTTTGTTTTAAACAACCAACTCCATTTAGTTTTGTATGTATCTTTAAAAAAACTCTATTTAATTTAATAAATTTATCAAATAAATTTATTAATTTAGAAATATACATTTTTATTATAATTATAAATGTTTTGTCAAATACTACGGATTATTAAACTAAAAAATGGTTTTTCTCATAAAATACAAATATTTTGAAAGTCCCAGTTGTACGTTTTCCAAAAAAATTTAGGTTGAGACAAAATTTGTTATCAAATAATAATTATTTAAGATTTTGTATTTTTTCTTTAAAGTTTGTGAACAATTGCAATTTACGTCAAATTTTGACAAAAAATAGCTCATTTTGATCTTTGAAACTGTCTGCATAAATCTGTTCATTAAATTTTTTAAATAATATTTTGTAAAAAAAATGATTAAACAAATAAAATTGTTCTATTTTATATCTTTTAAACAAAACATATTTTAATAAAATTCAACGAACAGATATGTAGAGATTGTCTAAAAAATTATAATAACCTATTATTTGTCGAAATTAGATCAAAATTGAAATTGTTCACTAACTTTGAAGAAAAAACACAAAATATTAAATAATTATTATTTGATAATAAATTTTTTCTCAACCTAACTTTTTTTGAAAAATGTACAACTGGGACTTTAAAAATTGGGTGAAATCAATTTGATTAATTTTTGTATTTTATGTAAAAACCCGTTTTTTAGTTTGAGGTTATGTCAATAGGTTGAAAATCCTTAATTTCATGAATATCGTATTTTTTGTCTGATTAAGATAAACATTGGGCCATTCTATTTTTTATATTGTCTACAATTCTGCTCTTTCAATTTTGTTCAAAATAATTGATTCAGAAGTTCTAAAGGAAATTAAAATTTTTTTATGCAATATTTATTTTCTCCTTTGTTACTTCTGAGCGGAGTATGTATAGCTAAATGTAATGAACAGAATTCATGGAATAAAATGAGCCGTTAATAAAAATATTATTAAAAATAATTTTACAAAATTTTGAATGATACAGTTGAGCTTTTTTTTAAAAAAATTGGATTATTTTGTCAAATAATAGCTTATTTCTCTTCTCTACAATTTTATTTGTTAAATTTTGATAAACAATATTTTGTTTAAAAATATATAAAAAACCAATTTTATTTTTTTTGTTAATTTTTAGATAAAATATTATTTAACAAAATCAAACAAATAAATTCGTAGAAAATGTTTCAAAGAGCAAAATAAGCTATTATTTGTTAAAATTAGACGAAAATTACAAATTTTTATTAAATTTAAAGAAAAAACACTAAGTGTTAAATCACTTTTTGAAAAATGTATAACGGGATTTTTGCGTGAAAACCACTTTCTAGTTTGAGGTTATGTCGATGGAGAGAACTTCCTTAAGGAGAAATAAAAGACTTAATTTGTATTTGACAAAATGTTTGTATAAAAAATAATTTTATCTAACAGTTGTATAAATGAATCTTTTAAAACCATTATTTATTTTTATTATTTACTTTTACTGCTAAAAATTACTTATTAGTTTTTAATTATGTCGAAGAAATTCAATTGACCAAATTCAATTAATTTCAATTAAAAATAAATGAATTTGGTTCAATCATATTTTGTTAAACAAAAGTAAATGGAGCTTTAACTGTAGTAAATATATTAAACATATAGAATATGTTTTTACTTTAATTTACCGATATGCTTAAAGCATTTAAAAATGAGTATTTATTTGATAAAGAAGTTACCTGTTTAAAGATATTTTTTTTTTTTAGAATTTAGTATTATTTACTTCTAAATTTATTTTTTTATGATCCGTCACAATTTTGAAAAGGTGCTTTAGTCAAAGATTGTTCAAAGTAGTTTTCAAACATGAGGGTTCATTTTTGGCAGCTTAATAGGTTGCTAAACTTTTTTATTCGCTGTTTCCGTAGCTGCTGGGCATTTAATAGAGTTAATAAGATACATTTTTTACAAAATATATTAATCAAAGTGAGTCAATGATTTTCGAAAAATTCCATGGAACGTTCCTTGAAACTGATGAACACAAAATATTAATTTAATATAATTAGGTTTCTAAAAAACTTTATTCTATAAATATATTTATTATTGAAATAGAAGTGGAGAAAATGAAGTGGGATACGGATATGTAGAAAAAATCTAAAACAAAAGAGAAACTACCAGACAAGAGCACTCTCTCTAAATAAGGGAAAAAATACAATCAAATTTGTTGCTCAATATAAAGGGGTTACTCTAAAGTTGTCTATTCAATCACTTTTATTCATCAAATTCTCAATTTTTTTTTTGGCAAAAATCTTAATTTTAAACAAACACGGAAACAAAGGGGAAGGAAAATATTTTATTATTCGATGAGTGGGATAATTCGCTGGTCGAGAGAATATCAAAGGAATTGTTAGTTTTATTTTTCCGACTTTTGTTGTGAGTCGGTATAATAATAATTGATTGAACGAGTCGCTATAAAGACTTTGCAGGAATAAAATATGCCTTCAATGGTTAGTACTTACCTCTTTAGGATTTGACCAAGACGCGTTTGCGATTTGTGAAAATATGTTAGGTCTGTGATTTAGGCTGGTAATAATTGGTATGTAGATTATGGTGCTAGATACATTTTATTGTTAGAGATGACGATTTCTTTGAAATTTATTAATTGAGGGGTGTCTCTTTTCTTTATTTTGGTAGAATTTCGAAATTTACATTCAATTCGGGACATTTGTTTGTATATTTATCCCATATTGTAATATAAGGGAATGGTGCCTATTGTCTGCTATTTTATTTTCGTACAAACACGCGCAGAGTATAAAGTACTGTACACATACATATGATTAAAACTTATAATGGAATTCTAGAATTTACGTATTAGAAAAAGATTTCATTGTCTTAAATTGGTAGTGAGAAATTAAGAAAGAAAAACTGTCAAAAGAGTTGAATTGTTCGTTATATTATTCTTTGAATCTCAATCAATAAATCAATCTGAGAACGAATTATTAAATTTTGTTTCTTCGCAAGGGTTAAAATTGGAAAACGAACATTCACTTTTTGGACTGTTTATCTAACAATTTCTTGATAAAAACAGTTATTTTTTTTTTTAAATATTTTACGATTGATTGGTTTTTATAACTTGGTGGTTTTATATTTGAAAAGTGCACACTGAAGGATCAAGTGAAAATGAAATGCAAAGTGAATTTGGAACTGATGAAGTTCAATGTATGTTGCCTCTATCACTAGCGACTTATATCATAAAAATATACTATAAATGTATGCACGCGTTATTCGACATTTATGTTTTAAGAAAACTAAAGGCGAGAACCTATTTTTAAAAAATAAGAAAAGATGTATGTAATCGCATTTGGATGGAATGGATATAATGCAATAGCTGGGAGCTAAATATTTCTGATGCTAGTCTTTGTTATTGCGTATTCTTTTCTAGTCAGAGTCGTTCTTTGAGAACGAAATCCTTCCAAGCTTATCAGCTATTTCTAATTCAAACTTTACACGCTAACTATTTTCTTGATATATCATATTTTATTTGATACTCTACTTTTTCATAGTTACTTAACAATGCCAAAATTTCTGTAACTTCTTGAACTGAAACATTTAACACTTACGTGCAAAAATGATTTTTAAAATTAATCAAAGAATTGGTGAATATTTGGATAATTTTTGTAGAATTTGCATTTACAAACGTTTAAATATTTACTGATGTTTTGATTAATTTTACACATCTATTTTTGAATCTTGAAACAGTGATTACATAAATCAGTATTAGTCTAGTAGATCCCCCCAAACGAATATTATAAGCAAACGCAATGTAAGACTGTGTCTAAATTAAAAGAATGCGGAATGGTTTTTTCTAACTCTGGTTTCTTTTTAGAGTTTTTTAAAAGTGAAAAAAAATTGTGCGATTTTCATTACCAGAATCAGAGAATCGAGATAATTTGATACGATTTTGATTTTATTTTTTAACGAAAAGTCGATGGAAAATGTAATTTGGGAGATATCATTCCGTTTCATTATTTTTGATCAGTATAATATTAGTGCAAATAAAAAATCGAAAGGTATTATTATTAAGATAAATAATTTATAATGTGTAGTTTTTAAAACTACCCTTTTTCTCGCGTAAATTATAGTTTTACTCGGTGCTTGGTCTTAAATTCTTTAGTTTAAGTGACCTTATTATCTGAAGATGATTGAGTTATACTAGAAATATGTTATTCTGCATTTATTTATTGTTTATCAATTATAAGGTACATTTTTGCATTTAATTGCTAATTTTTTTTTCGGCATTTCCACAATTTTGTACTTAACTAGGCTAATTTGTTAATTTTTCTGAAATACTTTTTGTACTTCCATTTTTATAAATGTTTAAGTCCTAAACTTTGTATGATTTTTAATTCATATAACAATAAAAAATCGAAACTTTGTTCATTTAAAGATTTACACAAAAATTGCCAAATGGCCCAAATTACATGAAACTGTAACAGAACTGATTTGTCAAAATTGCCAAAAATTTGTTTATTGCTGAATATACAATTAGTAAGATGACTGTAAAAATATTGCCATTTTTAATAAAGAATTCTTTTCATACTTTGTGATTATTATTGAGTTAAATTTGTCTGCCTAACAGTAAGGTTTGGCAGATTAAATTTTTTTTTGGTTAAAAATAACAGTTTGTATGATCATAGAGTGTCTAGTAATACAGAAAATTTGGGAATTTGAAAAAATGAAAAGAATTTATATTTTTGACTTCCACAGTAACTCAGATTAATTTGGAATTTATTCTAACATAATAATTTAGAAAGTTTTTTATTATTATTATTTATATCAGAACAATTTTTCAGCTTTCTAGATTTTTTTTCCTATCTAAACTTTAGTTTTTGCTGACAATTTTTTATTTTCAAAATTTTATTCGAAAAACACTAATTTTGAGAAAATAAGAAAATGTAAGAAAAAGATTAATGGTATTGAAAAAGGAAAAATTTCGAGGAAATCAAAAAACGATTTCTCAGACAATTTTCCCATTTTTTACGTAATTTCTTAATTTTTATTATTCTTCTAATTTTTTCTTCATTTATTTTATTACTATTTTCTTTACTTTCTTCAATTTTAAATAATTTGGTTTAATAAAAATTAATTTAATGAATTTTTGTATTCATTTTATAACATTTAGTAAAATTTATACGTTTTTTGATTTATTTTTTGTTATTTATTTTCACAAATTTGAAAAAGTCCCCGTAAATATTTTATAAGATTTGCTTGTTGACTATCTGTCTCTTTAAAGACTTTTTTCAATTTTTGTCATTTTTTTCATTGTTGCATATTTTAAATTCTTTTTTTCAAAATTCTAACGTTTTTTAGGTCATCACATTCTTCCTTTAATTTTCTTCTTTAAATTTAATTTTTAGGATTTTTCCATAAATTTTCTAATGTTTAAAAATTTTATTGGTCTAATTTTCTTTTTATGATTTTAAAAAATTGGTTGATTTCTTTTGTAGTCTTTTTCGATAACTTTTTTGATCGTTTAGAAAGACTATTTTTGTTGTAAATTTTTTTTAAGTTTTATATTTTTGTAAATTTTTAATATTTATTTAAAGATTTTTACATTTTTTTCGTAAATAACAGACAATGTTTTATTTTCGTTTTTAGTATTTTTGCATACATTTTCTGATATTTTAGGAGATTTTTCGTTCTTTTAATGTTCTTTTCATATTTTATAATTTCTTTTATTGTTTTCATTCTTAATTTTTGAATATAATTTCCTAAATTTTTTTTGTCTAGAAAATTTCTTAATTAATTTTTGTTACTTATCTTCTTTGCATTTTTTGTTTATTTTAAAATGATCCCAGTCTTTAGTATATTTTTACTATTTTCTTATTTTTGCATTCATTTATAAAATTGCTAATATTTTTTTTAATTTTATCATGAGTGGCGCGATATGAAGAAAGGGACCTAAGAAGAAACAAATTTTAGGTTATGTTTGTGATTTTTGGAATAAAAATTCAGTAAAAATTACATAAAGAAAATCAACTGCCTATATACAAATCATTGATGATTATGTCTTCATTTCATCCAAAATATTAAATAAAAACTGGTTTCTATTTTACATAATTAAAAAGGAACATTTAATCCGGCTAAAAACTATTACTGAACATAACCTAAAATTTTTTTCGTCTTACGTCCCTTTCTTCATATCGCGTCACATATTACCATAATTTCTTTAATTGATTTTAAAGATTATCTTTGTTATTATATACTTTTTTCGTGTTCTCATTTTTGTCATTTTCAATGCATGTTTGCTTAATTTTAATTTTAATTTCAAACAATTTAAACATTTTTTCGCAGATTACTGCATGGTTTCTCGATTTCATTTTTTAAATTTCTGTAGGATTTCTTCTTTTTATCCTTTTCTGTTTTATATTATTTTATATTCTTGGTATTATTCAATTATGTTTTTTTTTAATTTTTCCAATTTTCTTGATTTTTGCATAATTTTCTTCTTTATTTTTAAAAAAATTCTTCATTTCTTTTGTGGTCTTGTCACTTGTACATATATATTTTTATATTTTCTTATTTTACTCTTACAGTTTCTTGGTTCTAAAATAAATAAAATAAATAAAATATTAAAGCTTGTAATTTTTTATTAACTACTTTTTTGTATTTTGTTGAAATATCTTTTCATTTTATTAGGCAATTTAATCTTGACTTGTGTTTAATATTCATTTATAATTCAAGAAAGCAAATTATTTATTGTTCTAAATGTATTTTCTTAATTTGTTTGAAAAGGTTTAACCTTAAAGTTTTCAAGCCGTTTATATTATATGTGAGAATAATTCTCTTTTTTTGTCCTGAACGGCTTTTTTCAAGAAATTATTTTTTATAAAAAACTAAAAAGTCAATAATATTTTTTTCATTATTATTATATTGACGCGTTTCGATGTAATATATCACATCCTCATCAGAACTGTAAATCATAATATTTATAAGTCAATTAAGATACAATGTGACATTATAAAAGAAAGTTTGTT
Source organism: Ganaspis brasiliensis (assembly GCA_037103525.1). NCBI lineage: Eukaryota > Metazoa > Arthropoda > Insecta > Hymenoptera > Figitidae > Ganaspis > Ganaspis brasiliensis. The sequence goes on along the minus strand of JAZKLR010000175.1, from coordinate 564,764 downwards.
TTTTTATCGTTTAAATCGTCAATTTTTAAATTATTCAGTCATTTTCTGGTTTCAATTGAGAGTCAATTTTTTGAAAATCAAAAATTATTTTACAGATTTATCTGGAATTGGTAAAATGAAAAGTATGATAATTATAAATTAATCATAGTTTTATGAAAGTATCTTCTTAATATTTCTGTTCAATTTCATTATACTTATTTTATTATCATAATTCTTAAACTTAAAAAAAAAACATATTCTGAAAAACTGTAGTTTACGATTCGAATATCGGAAATACGTCAGGAATTTGAAAATGATAATTCGCTAGACACTCTATTGGTACAATTAAATTTTTTTTGTTAAAAAAAAAGATTGTATGAATATTGAATGAAAGAAATCATAGCAAGAGCTGAAGAGTATGATTAGGAATGTATGATAATGAGCTTTTAGAATGTTTGCGATTCTGCATCTTTACGTAAGCATTTTTTAAAGAAATTTATAAATTCTAGAAAATTTCATGTAACTGCCATAGAAATCATATTTAACGTTTTTCCAGAAATTTTGAATCATTTAATTCACCTTTACAAATTTAATCAAAATGTTTTCTACGACTTTAACACGAAATCTTCCAATAATTTGCTAATAATTTTAATGTAAAATTTCAATAATGTTTCTTTTTCTGTTTTAGAATTTAGTTTGTTGTTCGAGCGACGTTCTGGAAGGTGGACGAGGAATTGTTCGAGTTGCAGTAACGGTTGCAGAATTGTTAAGATTTCATCAGACTCGATCGCCTCTGCACACTTCACTATCCGCTAATTTAAGCAGTCACATCCCTTCTTAGTGTAGTTAATTCTTTTCACTATACCAAAAGATAAAAGCTTTTCTATGAACATTAGCATAATATCGAGCAGATAGAATGACATGCTATGTAGAAAAGTTAATTAAACTCTCTAAGAGTGCCACTGGCTGCGAAATAGAGTCCTCTATTTCGAAAACTCATTGCTCATTTAGCACTTGCTGATATTTTTTACAATTTGAATAGTAGACCGAAAGTTGTATAAAAGAAATTTAAACCTGCCATGACATAACATTAATGCATTTAACGATGCATTATTGTAGCTAGAATCTGCCAAAAGATTAAGAAATTAATCTAACTCCAAAATTAGAATCCAATTTTTATAGAAATCTCAGATATTTATAATAAATCTAGACAGCGGAAATCAAATGTAATAGTAGACATTTTTCAAGTTTAAACTATACTGGACTGAAAGAAAATACACAAAGTGTATGGAAGTGTTTTTTGAAAAAGGAAGGATTTTCATCCTTACAGAGTGATGTTCGTAATTGTCAGTTGTTTGTAATACTAGAAATCCAGCTAGAACATTTCAAGAATTTTGTTTTTTGTCAGTTTTATTTTTGACAATAGTGCAATAATTGTACAATATTTCTTTGAATTATCGTTTTTTTTCTTTTTTGTAATTGAATGAATGACCTGGCTGAATTTTTAGTAGTGTGTGAATGAATGTATCGTCGGTAAGTTAGTTAGTAAAGTTGAGTCACCGGCAACCGATAGCAAAGATTTAACGCCTAGGCTTGTGATTTTACTCAAAACTGAGGCCTAGAAGATTCTTTAGTCACTGCTGGTAAATTTATTATTCGTGGATCAAAGAGATTTTTGAATTTCAGGAGATTCTTTTTCTATTTTTAATTTTTGCATTTTTAAACTATTTTGCTTTACCGGAAAAGAAATAGCTTTCATTGAACAAAACTTGGTTAAAAATATCAAGCATAGAGGCGATCTCAAATATTGTGATGTGTTGAATAATGAAAAGTAGAAGCTTGATTTCTTCGAAATCAAACTTCAAGCTGGTCCAGCTTATATCAATAATCGCTTAATATCGTGTATATTTATGCCAAAGATGTACCTTTATTGTCGCATCGAGGGCCGTCGAAACTCTTGATTAAGCAGCAAAAAAAAATATTAACTCTTGTAATATCAGTATCAAAAAACTGATGAAAAACTTCTAAAACATATTTCTCCCCTTTTCTTAAGGAAATAGGAAATTTTTCATCAGAAGCTCTAGATATATGTATATTTTGCTAATCTAATAAGGTTCTAGTTAGAAATTTTGTTTGGCGATCATACGAAATATAATGTAAATTAAACCGATTATACTCACTGACAGACTTGTAAATGCTTTAGTTGCAGTTCTTACTTTGCTTAAGACGAAAACGGCATTATAGAGTTAATTTAGGATTAGTTTCGGATTGTCAAAATAACGTAATTTATATTATGTGATTAAAAAGAATGATAATTATTTGTCAGACAGAGCATGCTTTTATACGTTTTTCATTGCGTATCTATTGCGATATAGATAGTCTTTTAAATAATATAATTATGTAGATATATAAATTATTATTTTTTATTTTCGTTATTAATAGTTTTGTAAATTTGTCGAAAAAATTTACCAAAACAAATAATGTAAAAGATTATTGCATTGTACTTATATCTTAAATTCAATTTTTCAATTGGAATTTACGAGGATTTTGAGACATTTCAATCGACTGCCATTGTTATTTTATGAACAAGAAGATTTTACTTGAGATTATCCTTTTTTTTTAAATGTTCACAAGCTTCCTGTCAGTGGATTTGATACATTCAAACCATATGTGTTTCGAGTCAATACAATGAATCTACCTTTCAACGACAACTACTGTTATATGAATAATAGTTGTGCACAATATCTAATACAATTATATATTACTGAATATATCAGTGTAAACAATAAACCAATCACTGCTACAAAGTTGAGCATTTTTTATTCATGGTTTTCTTTATAAAACGTAAGTCATTTTTGGAAACAATTTAATTTAATAAATAATAGGGTAATTCCGGGTGAGTTGGAACACTGAGAGAGATGGTACGCTTGCTCTATCTTAGACAATAATTTGTTAAACGTAATTTTAACTTTGTATGTAAGTGTCTAACAGTACATAAACAAAATATAAAATGTATATTTGTCACTAGCAAAATTACAAACAAATTTATAATTCATCGTTAATAAGATAGAGTGTCGCGAAAACCCAAAGTTTTTTAGCCTAATATTACATGTGTGTGTGTTTTTTTTAATTGACGGATTTTAATTCAGTTCGTCTGAGTTTAGGCAAGTTTGGACATCTTATTATGTGTATGTATAAGCTACAATTTTTATTGAAACTGAGAATATATATTTTTTTAGTTTTATCTTTCTCGAACAATCTGAAGAGACGAAACAATTTTTTCTGGTGAGATGGAACAGTTATATAAAAACAAAAGCATCAAGCTTCTAACCAAATGTCTTTGTTTACGTTTATATTTTACGGGTTAAAATTGAATTAAGTCAAATTTTATGGATAAGTATTTAATTTCAAATTCATTTAATCAATAATCTAAATTCTAAGTGTGTTTTAATAACTTTATTGACGGAATTAAATTGAATTCGTACGCGTAAAATAAATTGCAAAATGTCTTCCAGAACAAACGACAAAGTTCACGCTATAGTACAACGCAACGTGTCAATTCGAGAAGCAAGTCACGAAAATTGGTTTGAATTATCAACTTTGTAAAATAAGGAAATTTTCAGGTATTTAAAAAAATATTACCTAGAATGAAAAGAATTAAGTTTATTTTTTAGTATTTGAGTTTTATTTGTCAATTTTCCATCATATGTGGACATTTATAATCGCACAACTTCATCTCTCCCAGAATTGTCTTCTTTTTTTAAATATTTTTTTAAACTTAGAAAAAATGAAAGAAAATTAAAACGATTTCACGAGTCAATGTATGGATGTTAATATTGAAGTATTTTACAAGATTTAATTTTTTTTATTAAATTCCTTAGAATTTATGTAGAATTATTGAATTTATTATACTTAAATGTATAAATCACTTGCCGATTTTTAACCGTTGCGTTATTTGTAAGAAGATGAGATTATTAAAATAAGTTTTAACTTTCCCAATATGAAGCGAGTCTAACTATAAAATTTTTAGCCCTTTTAAATTTTTATTTTAAATTATAAGAAATATTATAAATTTAAAACATTAATTTTCTTCATTTTTGCGAATTTTATGGTCTAAAGGGTTACATGGGTTTCAAAGGCCCAAAAAAAGCATTTTTTTAATAATTTTTTTTATGTCTTCAAAAAGCGAGTTTTGAAAAAAAGCAATTAAAATCGAAGGTTGAAAAAGTCGCATTTTTCAGGATATTGGCGGAATTTTTGTTATCCGTGAAAAATAGTCTATTGATACTTGCTAAATGGAAATATGAAATTATAAATTTTCTAAATTTAGAGTGATAGGCGATAAGCACGATATTGTTCGATTTCAAACCATTGTGTGCCAGTCGAATATAATGAGAGAAAATTCCAAATTGTACTTCGCTGCCTCGTTCTCTAGATCAAGAAACGCAGTGACGTAGTTACTACACGTTCCGCACAGTTATTTTTAAATTTCAAAAAATTTCCCGACATTTTCTGTGAGGTGGCGCCCTGCCTCGCTGTGCCGATACCGCCATTACGTATTTCTGTGCGTTCCGTACAACATCGGTTGTAGAGTTTTTTTTTCCGAAAACTACTTATATTAATAGAAAAATGTCGTCTTCGAAAGATCGCCGTCGACGAGCCAAGAACAGGAAGCTTGAGGAGGACAATAAAATACTGCGGAAACTTAAAAAACTTAAAAAGCCGATCAGAAAGAGGAAGCGTGCGGGCTCAACGTCGTCCTTATACGATTCTGGAGGTGAAAGCAGTTCCTCTACTAGAAGAAGTCCCAAGGTTATTCCAGAATACGAGTGTTTTGAACGTCGACGCGTTGATAGAACAATGAAAAACAATGGATCGACGCGTCGCTATCAACGCGTCGACGTTCAAAACACTCGTATTCTGGAATCACCTTCAAACGTACAAAACGTCAGGGCACACCAGGACCAAACCACAGGATACATCATTACCATCAAGGAACGCTAAATGCCTCAAAGTCAAGGTCTCCACAGCATGGCGAAGAGCGCAGACCTAGAGATGCGTCGCGCCAACGTCAAAATGGCGGCGAGCGTAGCCTGCAAGGCACGTCACGTCACAGACGAAGCAGATCATTTTCCAGGTCATCCACTTCGTCGGGCTCATCCAGCTCGTCGTCCAACTCATCGAGATCCAGATCAGGAAGTTCTAAATCTTTTTCAAGGACTACAGATCAAAACAAAGCACCGTCGGTAGGGACTAAGATTTTGAAATCTGGACTGTCAAAAGAGTCTCAGTCAGAATTGATAAAAAAATATCCACCAGCAAACAATTGCGCAATGATGAGAGCGCCAAAAATAAACCCCGAAGTAAAATCAGCAATGGGTTCACTTAGTGCAAAAAAAGACACTTTTCAAGAAAATTTTCAGAAGCAACTCGGGGCAGAAATAAGTGCTCTGGGAGCGGCAATAACAAAAATAATTGCTACGGCCCACGAGTCGTTAACTAACGAATCATTCGAAATGCTTTGCGACACTGGTAGACTTTTGACAAGCTTGCATTACGGGATGTCAATCACCAGGTGTGCATTTATCACACCAGGCCTCATCTCACAAACACCTTATTGTTTGGTACTAACTTTGCTCAAATCAGCCAAGGATGTGGAAAAAACAAGTAAAAAGGTTGCCAAGCCATCAGACAGCGCGGGAAAATCATACAGGAAAGCATATTCCTCAGATAAACAAAATTCATATCGTTCTAGCAATAATTTAAACTGGCGGGGCCCTCCCAGGAAGCAACCATACCACCCGAGACGGGGAGGGCAGAAGCAGGCGCAGCAGAATTATTCGAGAAATCAGTTCAGGAAGTAGAGGTAAGTCAAATAGCAGGACGTCTCAGACGTTTCTTAAAAGCGTGGGAAAAAATAACCTCGGATACCAACATTTTGAAATGCATTGAAGGTTATAAATTGCCTTTTCTACAAAAACCAGTGCAAAGCACTGGACCAACTCAGACAAAACCCTCCATAGAGGAAAATAAAAGATTAAGAGTGGCTATCGGTTGCCTGGAGGCCAAAGGAGCCCTCGAAGTTAAAGGTCAGTATTTATCTCCTTATTTTCTGAGACAAAAACAAAATGGAGATGACAGGTTTATATTAAACCTCAAAGGCTTAAATGAATTCATGCACCCCCCGCATATCAAACTAGAGGATTTGAAAATTGCTATAGGTCTGATGACTGAAGGTTTTTTAATAGCATCAATAGATCTCAAAGATGCATATCTATTGATACCAATAGATATTAACGACCACAAGTACGTCAGATTTCAGTTTGGGCTAAAATTATTCGAATTTCAGTGCATGCCATTCGGACTTTGTACAGCCCCTTATATTTTCACGAAATTGATGAAACCTGTCGTTTTTGAACAAAAACTTCGTGAATTAGGAATAATACTGGTCATATATTTAGATGATATTTTAATCATTTCTAGTTCATGGAAATCATGTGTTGAAAATGTTAGCACAGCACTAAGGGTTTTAGAAAAGTTAGGTTTTATCATTAATGGGGAAAAAAGTCAATTAATACCTTTAAATAAAATGATATTTCTCGGTTTTGTATTAGATAGTAAAAATTTTACAGTCTCTTTAACGGATAGAAAGAGAAAAAACATTTCACAGCTAATACGCAGTTTTCAGAGTAAAATGGACCATAAAATACAAGAATGGTATTCATTGCTCATTGGCACTCTTATAGCGACATGCCCGGCAATTAAATATGGGTGGTTGTATACCAAAAGGCTTAAGCGGGAAAAGTACATTGCACTAAAAAAGTCCTCGAAAAACTTCAACGCAAAAATGACTGTTACGGCAGAGGCAAAATCTGATCTCAGATGGTGCTTAGACAGTGTATCGACTTCCACAAATCCCATTAGAGCGCAAAAATATGCATTAACGATATTTACAGACGCGTCTTTAACTGGTTGGGGTGTTTTTTGTGAGGGAAAGAAAGCTCATGGCTGGTGGAGTAAAGAGGAAAAAGAGTCTCACATAAATCTATTGGAACTAAAAGCAGCCTTTTTCGGGTTAAAGTGCTTTGCCAGAAACCACAGAGATTGTAAAATCCTCCTTAGAATGGACAACACGACAGCAATCTCGTACATAAATAGAATGGGTGGAATCAAATTTCCACATCTTACAGAAGTCAGTACGGAGATATGGAAGTGGTGTGAAAGACGAAACATTTGGATCTATTCATCCTACATTCCATAATATTTAAACCTAATAGAGAATTATTACTCTGCTCAAACAGGAAACCACATCCCCTAGCAGGCAGCCTTACCCTGGTAGCAGCGAAATTATCCGGGAAAGTTTCAGGGTACGAAGTCTTTCTGAAGAAGCTGTTGATATTATGCTCGCATCAATTTCTTCAGGGACACTAAAACAGTATGGCAAAGGGATCCAACTCTGGTGGGCATTCTATCAAAGGGAAGAAACTCCACTGTTCACGTGTCCGATTCCAAAAGTTATCCAATTTTTTACGGTAACTTCGAAAGAAGTTAAATCTTACAGCACACTCAACATATACAGGGCAGCCCTTTCATTTATAAGAGGAAATGACCTTGGGAAAGAATCGCAAGTATCTCGTTTTTTTAAGAGAGTGTCAGATTTGAAATTACACAAGCCCAAATATGATACCACGTGGGACCCGGAACTTGTGCTGCAGTACTTGTCTTCTCTAGGCGAGAATGACGTTCTGAGCTTGGAAAATCAGACAAAGAAGTTAGTGATGCTGCTGTCACTGACAATTGCTCAGCGTGTTCAGACACTGAGCAAAATATCATTGAATAATATCAGCCAACCAACACAGAGTCTGATGCAAATCAAAATTCCAGACAGACTGTAAACGTCAGGGCGAAATAAGTCGCAACCAATCCTCAATATACCAAGGTTCACGAAGAATTCGAAATTATGCGTGGTATCAACGATTGATGCTTACATTACACCCCTGCACATAAATGCTGTACTGAAGTTCAGCATTTATGTGCAGGGGTGTACAAGGACAACCCTCTTAAGGACTAGCAGAGAGGGGAATGATAATAAGCTGCTGATCACATTCCGAAAGCCTCATAAGGCAGCAACGAGACAGACAATCAGTCGCTGGATCAAAGAAATCTTATTGAAAAAAAGTCATAAACACAAACATCTACACAGCACACAGTACGAGACACGTCTCGACATCAGCTACTCATAGAATTGGATTAAATATAGAGACCATCCGCAAAGCAGCGGGTTGGACCGAAAAATTGAAGGTCTTTGCTCGATTTTACAATAGGCCGCTGACTCTAGTAAACAACTTTGTTCAAGTTATCTTGGGAGAAAGCTCCCAGCAAGGATAGTTTCTTAAACTTTAATGACTCTTCATAATTTTATAATTACTTGTAAGCTTTCTCCGTTTTTTATATTTTTTAAACATAGTTCATTACATTCAATATGTTTTTCACGACTAAATAAAAGGTCTACTGTTTACACAGAAACTTAAATTGCTCTAAATCGCTTTAAACATCTACGTTTCTTGATATAGAGGACGAGGCAGTGAAGTACAATTGGAAGATTGAACGAACTTACCTTAGTGAAGTTCAATTGCAATTGTGCGAGCTGTCTCGTCGGAATAGATCAAACTCACCCTTTCTTCTGTTTCTTTCCTATACCTCATCAACGGGAAAAACCCAGACCCTCATAAAGATGCGATTTAAGCTATTTTTTAAAATAAATGGCGGTATCGGCACAGCGAGGCAGGGCGCCACCTCACAGGAAATATCGGGAGTGTTTTTTAAATTTAAAATAACTGCGGAACGTATAGTAACTACGTCACTACGTTTCCTGATCTATTCGGACGAGGCAGCTAGCACAATTGCGATTGAACTTCACTAAGGTAAGTTCGTTCAATCTTCCAATTCTCTCTCTCTCTCTCTCTCTCTCTCTCTCTCTCTCTCTCTCTCTCTCTCTCACCTAGAGTGAGTAGGTGTGGTAGGTTTTTAATTTTGTCAACTATTCACACGGGCTGGACGAACCACAATCTCGTCCAATACCCTAAGAAAATAAACAATAAGTCCGTAGCCGTTATCATAGACTTACCGTTGTAACGGGCTGGTCCTTCTACTTCCAGCTATACGCATATCCATATTTACGGAAGTTGAAATCTCTATACGGAGGATGGATTTTAATTTGTCTCCCGTTGTGACGTCACAAAAACCTTTTTACTTCTCCTGAACTCGAAGAACTACAATCTCGACGAATATCTCAGTGAAGTGAAATCCAAACAGGCTAATAGCCAAAAAGGTGAGATTTTAAAATCTCGCCAATAATCTCCAATCACAAGCAGCAGCAAAACTTGGGATTTTGGCTAACCACATCTTGCCAAAAAACCCCAAAAGACTCAAAATATGGATTTTGCCGAACCACATCTCAACAGTAATTCCAAAATGAATATACAGGGTGTCCGAGGCGAGGGTGTACATATTAAGAGGTGATAATCTTTGATCAAGAACAAGACCAAAAGTCCTTAGCAGTTTTTGAAAATTCGCAATAGTTAATGAATTAAGAGAAAAACAATTTTGACCAATGAGAAGGATTTCTTAACATTTCGGGCATCAGGAGGTGTTGTTTGTCAAGTGCGATACACCCTCATACTTGCAAAGAAATTTTTTTGTGGAGCAGAACCAATTGCAGGTCAGCTTTCGAGAGCTCAGGCTCTCCACAGGGAGTATAGTTTTAGGGAGGATGGACCCACATTTGATAAACAACACCTTCTGATGCCCGAAATGTTAAGAAAACTTCCTCATTGGTCAAAATTGTTTTTCTTATAACTCGTTAACTATTGCGAAGTTTCAAAAACTGCTAAGAACTTTTCGTCTTGCTTTTGACCAAAGATTATCACCTCTTAATATGTACAACCTCGCCTCTGACACCCTGTATAAACAGGGTCGCATTCGATGGAAATCGGAATAGTTGAGGGGCAGGATTCCATTAGGTGTTACGCGTGACTTACGTAAGCCCCGCGTTCAGCGAGAACTCACTGAACAAAGGGCCAACGAAAGTCACGCGTAACACCTTATGGAATCCGGACCCTCAGTTATTTTGGATCCTTAAGATAATAATAATAGGGTAGTTTACACTCTTAGTTTGAATCAGTCAAAATTTGATTGATTGAATCAATCAAGCAGATTTTGACTGTCGAATCAATGATTTTCATTGGCACAATAATCATGTTGATTGGTGATTCAATCGAATATTTTGATTGATTCAATCAGTAACTGAATTTGATTGATAATCAGTCAAACAGAATGACTGATTTGTTTGTTAAATTTATCTACAAACTTAAATCAGTCATTTTAACTGGTAAATTAATAATTGTTATAAAATACAATAAACATAGTATAATGTGTATTTTCAACATACCCTTATGTTTTGTTGAGTATTTTTTATTATAACTATTATTATAACTAATCACAGTTATCAGACAATATTTTTGAAATAATAGTAGCGCGTAGCTTATAACGACAGTTCGTAAAATATATGTATTGAGCGTATGGCATAATGGTTAGAGCGTTGGGCTTTAGGCCCAAGGGTCGCGCGTTCGAGACCCCTCAGAGTCAAATATTTTAATTTGTAAGTTGAGCGTTTAGTATTAAATTGTGTATGTTGTGTTTGTCAACATATGATATAAGAATGTTATAAAACAATATCAATAATAAATAACAAGTATTCTGGATAGTAAATAAAAACGAAAAATCTGCACTACGGACAAAATGTTACTAGTTAAAAAAATTCAAGAATTATTTTGATTTCGTATTTTTATTTTTCAAAAATAAGGTGTTTTTTCTTAAAAGATATTAAAATTATAGCAGAATTATTAAATCAACAAAAATGTTTGAATTCTTCAGTATATTTGACTTATTCAAATCAATCACGTTGTTTGACTGATTTAAAACAATCAATTTAATTGGTCCACCAGTGAGCGAGTCTACATTGATTGAATCAGTCAAATTTGATTGACAAACAATCAAATTTGATTGATTGAAACTAAGAGTGTAAAGTTGTCCTCTAAGGCTCCCACCAAGTTCCCGGTGTCCAGAAGAACGCTCGCAATTGTTATATAAAAAGAAGAACAAAATCTAGGCAGTAAATTAAAAAATAGTACAAAAATAATCAATTTTTGAAGGCGACCGGTGGAGAAGAGTCAAATTGTTGAACCTTATTTATGATTTGATAAAGAGGCATCCAGGCAAAGCGGTGGTGATTTTTTAAATTTGAGTCAAATTTGTGTCTCTAATCTTCTTTAAATTATTTATTTTTAACTTACATCGAGAACGTAGTCAATTTGTCTTTAAATGGCTCCAGACTGAATTAAATTTTGATGAAAATTGTTCAAACTATGATACTTTTAACCAGGGATGCGTACGTAAATAGTATGATAAGTGCCAACTATAGTGAATCAGACTATTTACGTACGCATCCCTGCTTTTAACTTTGTTGTCACATCATTATATTCTGACTTGATGCACACAAGACCTAAAAGAATCAAAGCGTTGCATAATTGATCCGAAAAATTGTGTAATAATAATAATGGTATCAATAATGGTATTGCATAATAGTATGATTATGCAACGTTTCGTGCTTGCAGATTTTGTGTGTGAAGAGTTTTTCTTTATTTTCATCCTTTCATGATTTATTTTTACTGTTTTTCAGTCTACGTGTAAAAGTATCATAGTTTGAACAATTTTCAACAAATTTTATTCAGTCTGGAGTTATTTATAGCCAAATTGACTACGTTTCCGATGTATGTTGAAAAAAATGTAATTTAAATAAAATAAAACATAAATTCGTCTCAAAGTTAAAAATTTATTTAAAAAAAACAAATATTCTTTGGTCAAAACTTGTAATTTGATATTGCATTATCAGTTTTAAAAAATTGTCAAAGTAATAATTATGTTAGGTGGTTCTTTGAGCGAACGGCTCAATTATAATTTTGATATAAAGTTTAACTTCTTTTGATTCTAAGAACAAACTGAATAATAGCTACCCAAGCGTTGCGCAATTTGTTTCTTACAAATTAACATCTTCGTCGTAGGTGAGAAGGTCGGCAGCATTCTCTTAATTTTTGCAAGAAACCAAATCCAACCCCTTTTCTATTTTTGAAGCATGTAGCATAGTGCCTTTTTTGATTCGACGTAGTCCTAAAAAAATCTCCTGCTTGAGGTCTTTTCATTTAAGACCGGTCGTACCGAACTTCATGGTAAAAGACGATCAATGCCAAACCATAAGCAAATGACAGATACAGTAGTACTCTTCGATGCAAGACAGCGGATTAGTTGATTGAGTTTTCGATTTCTGTTTTTAACAGTGGTTTCTTAACTGAAAAATATAGTTGCTCTTTATTCATTAAACCGCTGTCAATAAACCTAAGAAGAAACCTGTTAAATGCTTTCATGAAAATTTCTCCAGATTCTGATATAATAGCGGTTAATTGCATTATCAAGGTTTCTTTTACAATCGTTCCATTTTTAATTAATTGTTGCCAAGTAGCATTCTCGTGAACCGCACGCAAAACATTCAGTGGGATAGCACATGAGACATTTTTATGCTCCTTTAAATCCTGCAAGCAGTTGTAATATTTATAACCTTTTGTATACAAAACGGTTAGGTCACGGAGTTCTTCGTTAACTGTAAATGCATGTTTATGCGCATACTCTTTTGTCAAAGAAGGAAATGCTGCATACAACTTTAAGTTTAAGTTAGCCAAATCTTGAAGAGTCTTTACTTCTTGCTCAGGAATTTTTCGAAGTTCGACTTCAGTTATCAAAGTGTGCAAATATCCTGAGTAAACGATGCATGCAAAGAACAAGCAACAATTCTTTCAATGGCCCTCTTAGGGATATTGGGATAGTTTAATCCAAGAGTAACAGCAAAAATGTTGATCATTTGCCAGGAATGTGGGTCAAATTTTATTGACAATAAGACCAGCCGTAACAAAATAACAAGCAAAACTTTTCCCAAAATGACTAAGACAAGTTTCCAACTGACAAGATTCGCCTTGTCGTAGGCCCCTGATCGTGGAACCACAACTAAAGTTTTATAAACGTTGACAATGCGGGAAATATGCCAGGAGATTTTTCCCGGGCCCTGATCGTAGTCAACCATGAAGCCAATAAAATTGTTGTTTAGAAGTCCCTTTTGGAGAGTAGCATTGATGCTTTCAGCAAAAACTTTATACATTTCGAATTCTCTTGGTGAGCCATCGGTCGACTTGATGATTATTGAATGCTTGTGTAAATCTTTGGTTTTGTCTGGGAACCACTTTGACTTTAGCCAGTTCTTCTCCTTGCTGTAGATTGAACTGTAGGGATTAAATTGGTGGAGTGACAAAACTTTTTGATTTCGGCCGAGCAATCCCTTTTCGGTACAGGTGTCATTCTCTGATACTTCGAGAATAGTCGTATCTAAAAATTTATTCTGCCAGTGATCTCGCATAATTGTTTGGTAGTTCCATGTCTGATTCTTTGCGAAGTGAACAATCAAGTGTTTTGGTCGTGTATATTGATTGGAAATATTCTCTATGATCTTTCTCTGTCGATCAAAGGAGAAGTTTCCAACGCGACTATCGTTTGTCGCTAGACTCACAAATAATGTTGTATCTCTAGGATTCCTGCCAGTGTGTTTGACATAATTTTTGCGGGAATTCTTCAAGTGTTGGATTGAAACTAGCATTGTAGGCACGTGGCGACTAATTTTGGAGATGAAGTCGGTCTGTTTTATTGTTTCATCAGTTTCTTTATCGTCAATGACTATTATTACCTGATTATAAGAAATTATTTGTTATGATAATATCCATAAAGTATCGGAAATTGTGAGAACACTTCCAAAACTTGCATTAAAAATTAATCCGGCATTTTTCGTTGATATGATGATATGTCGGTTAAAAATAAAGCTACAGAAAATTAGAAAAAACAGTTGAAAAGCCTATTAAATTTTGCGTAAAATGGCATATATTGTTACTTTATGTCAAAAACACAAACCAAGTGTACTTGTTATAAAGTTCGATTAAGTTTTGGATTTTTGCAAATCTTCGTTATGAGAAAATTGGATTCTAACACATATTGAAGCTTAGAATCTGTTCTTTAAAATGAAACAGAAAGACTTTTAAAATATTAGGTCATTCATAAAATATCATTAAATTTATTAAATCATACGGTTCCATTTTTGAAACCACGATTTATGCAAAATAATAACATCGCGCCTTGTCGTGGCCGGCAAGGCTGAATAGGCTTTTGAGGCAATTCGTGGCTCCCGGTATTTGGGATTTTTGTTTCTTTTACTAAATCATCATCAGATATTTGTTAAACTGATAATTAATAACTAATTAGTTAATTACTCATATGTTAATTATTAACCAGCACATTAATTTGCCATGTAATAATTAATTTCAAAATAAAGAAGATCGTATATTTTAAAAATTTATGCTAAAAAATAAAACCAGTGTCGAACTGTTCAGGGGTAAAGTGGGGCAGTGACCCGGGGCCTTTAAGCTCAGGTGGCTCTTGGTCAACCCTAACAGAACTTTTTTTTTATTGAAAAAATTCCAAAAACAGTAATTTCAAGTTTGACTAAATTAAACAACGCGAGCTGGCGCAAATAATTGAAAAATAAAATAAATATTTAAAATTTGATAGAATAATTAAGGAAATAAAAGTTAAAAAAAATTTCAGAGAAATACTTGAAACTTTTAGAAGTTCATTAAGGAAAAAGAAGAAAATAATTAAAAATTAGAGAAAATAAATGAAAAAAGATAATCATAATATAAAATTACAGAGAATAATTTTTAACTTAAGAGAAATAACTAAAAACTGTTTGTAAATTATGAAAAAAAACGGAAGTATTTGAAAATTGAAGAAAATAATATAAATACACGGAACGAAGGGTTATAGTAGAACTAACTGTCACGTGTTGTGTAAAATAAAAGCATGTAAAAATGACGTCAGCCTACTTCATGTTGCTTATCAACCACCTCAATGTTTAGTACGTTGAGTAAATTTGACAGCACATTGCTTTAATCTTACAGTCTATTTCGTCAGTCCAAACCTAACGATTCTGTTGTGTAGATTTTACTCTCTCCCGCGTAGGGTCTACTATTCCCTTCGTTCCGTGTAATTGAAAATTGAATGCAATAATTAAAATGTCAGATAAATTGTTTACAATTTTGGAAATTATAAAAAAAAAATTGAAATTTGAGAAAAGTATATGAAGATCTTAGAAATCAATTGCAAAAAATGAGAATAACTAAAAATTGGAGAAAAGAATCAAAGAAAGCTCAAAATAATTGAAATTTACAATAATAATTAATAACATATTTAAATATTATGAAAACAAATAAAAATAATTAAAAATTGAAGAAAATAATTGAAATTTTAGAAAAATACTTAAAAATCTTTGAAAATAATTTTTTAAAATTATAAAAATAATTATCAATCGAGGAAAATAATTAAAAAAATATAAAATCCCTGGTAAGTTGTACCTCAAGTATTTATTTGGTGTGGGTAATTATTGGTATTCATTTTTTGGAAACATTGCTTTCTCATAGAGATTACTACAAACATCACTAAGTGTTAATTAATAGCTCACAAAAAAATATTAAATACACCAATTGATGTGTTTTTGAATTGCCTACAAAATGAGCAAACATTATTCTTTATCTTTATATAAAAAGAAAAAAAAAAATTTTATAAAACTCTTCAATTCTTGAAACCTTTATAACGCGGAACAGGATTATAGTAGAAGGTTCGAAAATAGCTTATTTGATGTGTTTTTCCATCATAATACTGAAAATCTATTAAAGCTTGTAATAAACCATAAAATTAAAAATATTAAAAAACAAGATTTTCAAAATTCTTGATTTTTTAAATGCTAATAATTTTGGATTAAATTGCACTAATGTGTTCGTTAATCTCTCAATCGATGCCTTTTCAAAAAATATAACAAATAAAATACTTACATTTGAAGTTTGAAAAAAAATAAAATTCTGCAACAAACCGAATTTTTCAAAATTTTTAAATGCGAAAAAAATAGTAAGAATTGATCGATCCGGTTCAAACGTATATCATAATTTTTCCCCCTGAGGGATCTATAATTTCGTAAAAAAAAACATAGTTTTAATTATTATAGTTTTCGAGATATTAGGCCATATGCCATCGTTTTGAAAATTATGGCAAAAGAATGATAATAATTGAAAAATCGTTTAAAACTTGGAAAACTGATTACAATAATTTTAATTAAAAATATTAACTAAAAATTTCTAAAATTAATTGAAAAATAATAAAAAAAAATAAAATTGAACAAAATTAATAATTGAAAAATTGAGATAGGGGAGAGTGGCCATCAATGTACCAGTTTTTTCAATGAACCATTTCAATTTTCTCAGAAACAGTTAAATAAAAATTCTCCTAATTTTAAATATAAATGAAGTTTGCGTAAACACACTACGTCCATAAATTTGAGACGTGTGGATTTATTCTTTACAGAGAAAACTGAAAAAAACTGTTTTTGAAGCACTGAAGAAAAAATTTACCTAAAATACAAACACGTTTTTTAATTGAAATAAGGCAATTTAAAAATAAAAGTACTTACGATTTATTTTGTTTTGGGCCTTAACTACAATATTCTAATGAGATAAAGATTTTGAAATATTGGATTAAGTTATAAATAACCATTTTTGTTGCAAATGTCATGTTGATTCAATGTACCGGGGAACAATGAACCACCTGGAATTTCAGTGTATTTTCGATTTCCAGAGTGGTATGCCTGATTATAAAACTAGGCATGCGTACAGCATGTGACAGCGATTGTTATCAGTACTTTTCTCAACATAGCAAAACTAAAATGCCATTTTAGCTAGTTAACTTAAATTTGAGGTATATTTATGTTATACATTATCAATTAAAAAGTGTTAAGTAATAATTTTTTATAGTATTTGATAGAAAATAAGTTTTTTTACAAAGTGAAAATTGCAATATTATTATTGTTGAACATTTTAAGTGTTTTTATAGAGGTGGTTCATTGTGTACCCAGGTTGTTGAAAATGAAAATAGCTTGTTAGTTTAGAAAGATCCTAAATTTTATTATTTAATCAAAATAAATCGTGTATAATATGTGTGCATTACCTAGAGAAGTGTTGTAGTTTTATATTGATGCAAATAAGTGCTTGAAATTGGTGAAGTTGAATAAGTACTATGACCTTGAAAAAAACTCGGTACATTGATGGCCACTCTCCCCTATACATAAACCTATCCTAAGTTCAAGAAATAATTTAAAAAATTATTAAAAGAATAAAATATTAAAAACAATAATTGCACAATGACAAAAAAAATGGTATAATAAAAAAAATTAATTTAAGTTTACAATGAATTGTGTAAAATTTAGGACTAAATAATTAATTTGATTTAATGTCAAGGGGAAAATTTTTAAAATAAAGAAAGTTATAAGAATTTTGTTCCTAAATCACTCCCAGGAACATCTGGCAACTCTTAAAATTCGTAAAACACTATTAATAGCTGTGAGAAATTACTTATAACTGCAACCATGATGATGTTTCGCGATTTATCTAAAAAAAAATAGTGGTGTCCACAACTGAACCAATTTCAGTGCCCACAACCGAACTTTGCAATCATGTTGAAACGTCATGAAAAAAAATTTGGTTGTAGACATTGTTATGATACTCGATATTGGATTACACAATATATTATATTTACTGTGTAAATATGTATTAGACATACGTTTTTGAGTGATTCATTTTATTTTGTGACACTTTTAAAAATATTAAAAAAAAAAATATTTTAAGGTATTAGTCGCGCAAAATGATTTTCGTCAGATTTTTTTAAGACTTAGTATCTGTATTCATGAGGTATTTATCTATGAAATGAGATCTATCCTATCAATTTTGACCACTTCTGAGTTTCAAAATGTAAATTCAAAGTTCATACCTTTTATATGCAATAACACTAAATGCATGTAAAAAATGTCTCTTATATCCATTTATATAAAAACAATTCGTCAGATTTTAAAATAAAACTACTAAGTTACACATTCAGATAAAATAAATCCTTTAAAAGAAAATTAACTTTATTGACCACGCTGAATAAAAAAATACAATAATTTAAAAATTCAAAAATTTTAATTTTCACATGGTTTCATTGAAAAATGTCGTAAACGTGTCAGCAATACATCACGATAACTTATAGTACATGACTCAATATCATGAAAATTATGTATATTACATTAGAAGAGGTCACAAGGAAGCAAGTGAATTGATATAAAAATTTATTTATTGTTCTTTATATTTTGGGGGAGTTTTGCGGGAGCATTTACGCGACTAATACCTTAATCATTGCCAAAGTTGAAAAAGTTTAAAAAAATTGACAATTTTTGAACTTTTTTATTGTTTTCTCCCCGTAAATTTTATTCTAAACGTAAAACCACTATTAGGTATAAAAAGCCTTGTTTTTTAGCTTTAAATTACAAAAAAAAATTAAATCGGACCAAGAATGATCAAGTAAGCATATATTTTATTCAAAAACTGCAGAAAAACTGTTTTTAGCTCAAAAATGAAATTCTGGGGTGGGGGGGGGGGGAATGTAATAAAAAAAATTTTCATGACAAACAACTTAGGCTAGGTCCGATTAAAATTAATTTTTCTTCGTCACTTTTTTTTTTCTTTTATATATTTCTTTACTTTGTGTATTCTTAAAAATATATATAAATCTATAAATATGTTTAGTACACTTTTTCCTTTTTTTTTATTTCTATTAACTAATTATTATTTATGTATAATTTTTTTTTAGGTCAATACATTCTATTTCACCTTAAGTCGTTGCGGCCTATTTTTAGAAGAATATGATAATTGAATAATTTAAAATGTAGTCAATTATAATATATATTATGTAATAATAATATATATTTTTAAAATTTTTTATAATTAATAATAAATTTTTATTAGAAATATAAAATTATTATTTTTTTTTTTTATTTTAAAAATAACATTTAGTATTCTCAAAGATATTGTTTAAAAAAAATTGCCAGTAATAATGATAATAATACTAAATATTAATTAATAATAAATTATAAAAATAATTAATTAATATATTTATAGTTAATCTATTATGTTATTTTTTGAAATTATTTATTTTTTTTTGTAATTAATATTATAGTTATAAATTTTTATTTTGAATTTTATAAAATTATTTAAAATAATGTTAAATATTTTAAACTAAATTAAACAAATTTAATCAAGTTTCTCACAGACAGGAATACTTAAAAATATTTTAACTAATTTCATAATCTTGTATGTAAAAATATTTATTATTGCAATAGAAATTATTAGAAAAACTTTTTACTTTAATAGACACATCGTTGATCACCTATACATGCGCAAACGCTCCAAAAGGCAGTTACGCATGCGCAGTACTTTCCTATAGACAAAACACATAAGCAGTTGTTACAATAACAAAGAAAAATAACTGTAAAAAAGTTTAATTGTCAAAGCAAATGGAGAAACAAGTTAACAAAAAAGTTATATACATTGCGTAAAGTATATACAAATGCGCATTAGGTTCCTATGGCAGTTACGCGTGCGCAGTAGTTTTCTATGAACAAAAGACATGCGCAGTTGTAAAAATATGGCGTATAAATGACATTTTAACTATTCTAAAATAAAAAAATATAGAAAAACGAGTAAACAAAAAAGTTCAATATATTGCGTAAAACATATAATTTAAAAGAGTAAATTGCACAAAAAGCATTTAGCACATGGAAAAAAACGAAATTTTAATTTTCGTTGGACTTATAAAAAAAAAAAAAAAAAAAACACTGCGCATGCGTAATTTTTGAATTTAATTGGAGCACATGTGTGACTATTACTGTGCATCATTGCGCATGTGTAACAGCAATACAAAACAACTGCGCATGTGAAATGTTTGTTTTGTAGTGCGCACGTTTACACAGCTGTGGTGCACTACTGCGCATGTGCAACAATATGTTGTGCATAAAAAAATGTTCAGTTTAACATGCTTGACACGAATAGTGCCAGTGCGCATTGTTACAGACTATAATAACATGGTAAAATGAACATTATTGTAAGTTGCCTATTGGAAAAAGTAGGTGAACTTTGAAGTGTGTACGACTATGAACGAAGTTTTCTCGGTATCGCATTAATATAATAGAAGATTGTTATTCATAATCAATATCTCGTCATTAAGGCTACCTCATCTGGTCGAGTCCATACCAAGTGATCACACCAATTTCAGTCATATTGAGTAATATTTACGAAATTGATATTTTGGGTTCCTTTAGGAGTAAAAAAAATAAATTTTAATTATTTTTAAAAAATTCAAAATATTTTCGAAAATATTCAAATTCGAAATTTTATGTACTATTTTTTTTGTGTTATCATAACTTCTGTAATTTTGAAGCAATTGAGATCATTTTTTTTTAAATTACTCGTATTTAAATACTCTTTCAAGAAAAATTATAATAATTAAGAAATTGTTTATAATTAAATTTTTATTAAAAAAATTAAATTATTTATTTAAACAAAATCTAAAGTATATCATCGTTCTTTTTCAAAAAATTCATAAACATAGCCTATAATGTGCTTAAAAATTTAAGCCAAAGAAAAAGATGGTATGTATTATAGTTTTTGAGAAAAAAATTATTAAGTTATGCTAGCGCGGCGCGGACCGGTGTCACCGCTACTCAACGCGTAGTTCCGTAGTAACCGAAATGTATGTATATTTTTACATAATGTAAATATAGTTAGTGTATTATATTTAAATTATAAGCTTCAGAAAGTCACACTGATCTTTTCATAGTACATGGACATCAAACTTTAGAATTAAAAAAATCGGAGAAAATAATTAAAGTAAAAAAAAGTAATTAAAAAATTGGTAATTTATAGAAAAATAATAAAAATAACTAAAAATTGGGAAAATTATTAAAATTTAAGAATAATAATTGAAAATTTGTTAAATCAATTGAAAAATAATTAATATAATTAAAAACTGGTAAAAATAAGTGAAAATAAGTGAATAATTAAAATAATTTAAAACTGAAGAAAGAAAAATAATGGACTGGTAAAATTATCAAAATTCGCGATGTTCAGGGGTGTTAATTTTTTTTCTTATGCAATTTTAGACCTAAAATTATGGGGTAATGTCAAAAATAGAGAAACAAATAATTTGCGGAGTTTGAGAAATTTATTCTAAGAAAAACTTAAATTTTAAAAATTAAACCTCTTTCACAATTTTCATTTTTTCCATCGACAATTTTTTTGTGGGATTTTTAAATGATTTTCTACAATCCATCGTATGGATTTTGAAAAATAAAATTTCGAAAATGACCAAAAAAATATTGTTTTTTAATTTTTATGTAATACCATAATTCTACATCTTAATTGATGTAAGAAAAAAAATGACACCTCTGAGCATCAAAAATTTTGTTGAGTTAAAATTTCACCTATCTCTCCCCTTAAAGAATGATAAAAATAGTTTGAAAATAGTTGAAAGAAATGAAAACTATAATAAATTTAAAAGATGACAAAATTTTATAAGGAGAAAAATGATTAAAAATTTGAAACATAAAGTATGAAACATAAAATTTGTCAGTACTGCGAAGTACTGACAAACTTCGCAGGTGTTGACAGATTGAATTAATGAATGAAATTTGAAGATTATTATAAATAACTATTTTTAATCAATGTTTGTAAAAAAAAATTTCAAATCAATCTTATAAGTTCACATAATAGAAAAAATTATATGAATTTGTGTTGATATCTATAATTAAATTCAATATTTAATATTTTAAAGATTTCGAATTTGCCGCTAACATTTGTAGTTCTTAACTTGCCGCTAGGTGCGTGTATTTCTCGAAAGAGAGATCGTTGAGTATTTTCTATATAAGCAAGCAAGCTTTAATTAAAAATTCACTTATATACAGGTTTGTATCCTTTGATTTTTTATCGTTTTGCGTTTGTAGTTGAAGTGATTGAATTTAGGTCATTATTAGTACTAGTCTCACTTTTTTCTAATTTTTTAAAAATTAGAAAAATTGGGCCAGTATTATTACTGATCTTTATTTTTATTTTTCACGTTTTTTCGTTTACAAGAAAAACGTAAAGATGACCGAAGGAGTGCCTACTAGCTGGTGCAAGTGGAACGCATACAATATGTGTATGTGTTTCTCACCAAAATGTAAAATTAATGTTCGCAGGAGTTGAGCTTAACAAATTAGTAGCAGAGAATCCCAATTTTACAATTTTGACTTATAAAGATTGGATCTCTCAAATGATGTGTAATCCTGCACAACCAATTTGCTATCTTGGAGATTGTAAATATTGTCCAGGCGATGAAAACCTACGGAATCAATTTAAAGAATTGCTTTCAGAAAACTTAATCGAAAGTATTTCTTTTAAACAATGGGTAACAGTTGACAGGTCCAACTTAGAAACACTTATTAAACCAGCTGATGAATTCGTAGACCTGTTAGCTGATATGCTTCAAAAACTTAAAATACACGATTTTATTGCAAAAGAGCAACAAAACTTTTTAGAAGAAAAGAAGGCTGATCTACAAATTGGTATTGGAGAATTTATTGTTTTGGGCGATTTTGCAGAGAACTATTCATTTGTTCTTCAAGATGCTGTGCAATCTTTTTATTGGTCTAACAGTCAAGCAACTATTCACCCTTTTGTGGTCTATTACAAGCAGGATAATGGATTATTAGATCATATTAGTTTTGCAATAATAAGTGAAGTTTTAGATCACAACACAATTTCTGTCCACTTATTTCAGAAAAAATTATTGAATTTTATTAAAGAGAAAGTATCTCAGAATGTGAAGAAAATTTATTATTTTTCAGATGGAGCAGCTGCTCAATACAAAAATAAAAAAAAATTTATAAATTTGACTTATCATATTGAGGACTTTGCTTCTGAAGCAGAATGGCACTTTTTTGCTACATCACATGGTAAGGGACCATGTGATGGCATTGGTGGCACTATCAAAAGATTAGCGGCTCAAGCAAGTTTACAACGACCATTAAACAATCAAATTGTTACTCCTCTTGACTTATACGAGTGGGCAAAATCCAGTTTAGAGAAAATTAATGTAGAATTTTGTAATTACGCAGAATATGAAGCTGAAAAACAATTGTTAAGTGAAAGATTTAATCAAGCTATGACCATTAAAGGTACACAAAAATTTCATTCCTTCGTACCCCTTGAGAATAAAATTGAAACAAAATTTTTTTCAAATTCTGTGCACAGCACAATTTGTAAAATAAAAAAATAAACATGACGATTAACTGTATTTATATTATGTAATAATATACATACATTTCGGTTACTACGGAACTACGCGTTGAGTAGCGGTGACACCGGTCTGCGCCGCGCTAGCATAACTTAATAATTTTTTTCTCAAAAACTATAATACATACCATCTTTTTCTTTGGCTTAAATTTTTAAGCACATTATAGGCTATGTTTATGAATTTTTTGAAAAAGATCGATGATATACTTTAGATTTTGTTTAAATAAATAATTTAATTTTTTTAATAAAAATTTAATTATAAACAATTTCTTAATTATTATAATTTTTCTTGAAAGAGTATTTAAATACGAGTAATTTAAAAAAAAATTATCTCAATTGCTTCAAAATTACAGAAGTTATGATAAAACAAAAAAAATAGTACTCAAAATTTTGAATTTGAATATTTTCGAAAATATTTTGAATTTTTTAAAAATAAATAAAATTTATTTTTTTTACTCCTAAAGGAACCCAAAATATCAATTTCGTAAATATTACTCAATATGACTGAAATTGGTGTGATCACTTGGTATGGACTCGACCATCTGCATATTTTGTCTGTAAACTGAAACAATTTTAAAATTTTCTGATAAAGAGAATCAAAATTAATGAAAAAAGCAGGGACTAACTTCACTTTGGATTTTAAAATGTGGACAGAAAAAGATGAATAAATATAAAATTAATCAACTTCACTTCAAGTTATAAAACGTGGACAGAAAGAAATTAATAAATATAAATAGTAACTAACTTCAGGAGTTTAAGGAAATTATTATTATTCAATTAAACGGTTAATCTTTTGAAATAATGAATTTATTAGTTTATTATAATGATATCTATCAAATTATTGTAACAAAGTAAATAATTGAATGTAATCTCATTTAATTTTACTACACTCGTAAACAACAAAGTTCATTACTTGCGTGGTTCAATGTAAGAAAGATGTTTCATAAATATGCGGGTTCAAGAATAATACAGTAGAAATACGTCAAGAAATTTGTGTTTTATGCAAGTACCAATTTTGTAAACTTTTAATTATACCAGCAGTTGTTTCGGTTAAAATGAGCAAAAATTTTTTTGACTTTGACTTCTAGTGGGAATATTGAATTTATTCAACGTATACAAAAGTTGATATAATAACTATTATGCTTATAAGCATGTGCAATGTATGTATGTTAGTAATGTATTTTTTATCTCCGAAAAGAAATATTGCATGACAACTTTAAATGAACAAAGGGTTAGTAAGTTTTGAATGAGCTGCGTTTTATCGAAACATGTGCAATTTGTCACGACAATGCTTTTCATACTTCCATAACGGTTATTTTATTAAATCGTAAGCTTTTAATAATTATTTTTATGTTCAACAATATTTGTGTTTATAATGTGGATTTTTTATTTAAATTAAAACTATCAAATTTTAATTATTTATTGTTTATGTGTTTAACTGTTCTATAAAATTATTTCGTTTTTCTAACAACAATTAGGTAAGTTTCAACTCTTTAGACTTAGCAATCCCACTAGGATCTATTTTCTTAGCCGCTCGGGATAGTAAATAAAAATATAAGTAGTTTTATTTTAATATAAATTCACTAATTATATATCATATAATATGATATCATATAAATGATATCATATTCCTCGTGTCAAAAACTCAAAATGAATCTATGATGCAATTTCACCAAAATTCCGTACTTCGATAAATGATTTTTCAGTGTTTTTGACATTTCCGTCAATTTATAAATTTGCTTTCTAGCTTGCTTTCTATCGCGTGTTATTTTGAAAATTACAATTCATAATACAATGTACAACGAATGTCGCCGTCATTTTGGTTCCATTCTGCTTCAAGTGTTTTTAATAATAATTATAATCCATTGTCAGTTAATCTTATAAGATGTTTGGCGAGATTTAAATTATTTACAAGCAATACGTGCATACTCGACTATAATGTGTGATAATCTGTAGTACTATATCGTTACAATAATTATTTATAATTACACAGTAAGTTTAATAAAATTCTCCTCTTTCTATATAAAGCAGATTTTTTACTGTACCCGTAATCTACAATTCACACTTTAATATTCATTTTTCAGCATCATCTTTTTGGAAGCTGCTTTAATGACCTTAAGTCGTTAATCTTTATAGCCATCGCAGATACAAAAATACACATAAATAAGGGAGTGCTGGAAGGATTAAAGGTCCATTAATGTACCGTGTTAAGTACCTTGTCAACCCTCGTTCCACCACTGAATATTCTTAATGTGGGTGTTGCGAGGGCGTTTCCAAAAGACTCCATTTTGTTTCACGGAGGCGTTCTCTTTTCCCTCTTCACTTCTTGGTGGGTCGATCGACCTGAGCTCAAGTGGAGGGAACATGATCAAAGCACATTGTTGACCAGGAGTCCGCGATACGCGTGTGCTCGTGCCGGACCCTCGTTTCATCGAACCGTGAAAACAGTGCGCGTGCTGTCAACCATTAAACTTTCCTGATCCCTTTATTTACCTTGTTAGCAATCAATTCTAGGGTCAATTTTGGATTTTGTACAATTTTCAAGTGCTCTTACTGCGATCGAGAAATTTTTTCACTCAAGAATACATCAAAGAATTTATTTATAAAAATCAGATATAACACACTTTTTGGTACAGGGATAATTGGAAAATAATTCAGATTATTGTGAACAGCAAAGACAGTTTTAGGAATTTTATGCAGCTGTATTGATGTCGGATGTTGATCATTACGTAATAAAGGATTTCAATTGTGATGTTTACAGAAAATGAGAAGAGGTTGAGGATGGTCAAGTATCGAGGATTGAATCGTTTCATCAATCAAATCAAGCGTTGAGTCATTCAACTGAATCTGATTACCGGGAAGCACGAATTAATGGTCAATTATTGAAGGGTTTAGATAATAGAATCTGGAATTGTTATCAAAGGGATCTTCATCAAGTTGAGTTATCAACAAGCATGTTTTGTAGTATTGACGTTGTTGATGTCAAACGATGGCGGGAATGGAAGTTAAGATCCTTTTGACAATAACCAGAGTTGATGTCATTAAGATCTGAGGACAATTGGAATTGTTGACATTAAAATTGATGACATTAGGAATTGTTGACATTAAAATTGATGACAATAGGAATTGTTGACATAAAAATTGATGATAATAGGAATTGTTGCTATCAAAATTGATGATGATAGGAATTGCTATCATCAAGAATTGACAAACAGGAGTTTATATCATTAAAAGTTGACAACAATAAGAATTATTGTTATGAAAAACTGACAAAAGGAGTTGTTATGAAGAATAGGACAAAATAGGAGTTACAATCATCAAGAACTGGCACTAAGGAGGTTCTATCATCAGGAATAGATATCAATATAAATATCTTTTCTCAGGGATTGTCAAAATAAGAAGTTGCTATCACTAATAATTGAAAACAAGATAAATTGTTTTATGATTCTATAACACGGAATGGAACTTTTATGAAGAATTGACAACAACAAAAGGTGTTATCATTAAGAGTTTACAACAACAAAGCACATTTTGATCTAGAGTTGAGCCGGACACGAGTTGCTGCCTATTATTATCTTCAGAAATTACAAACAATATTAAACATTGTTTTCTTCGAGATTTAGGATAATTTTTTATCATCAAAAGCTAACAAGACTTTTTTTTATCTTCAAACTTTGTAACATTCGAATTATCTCCAAAAATTCAAAATAAAAGCTGTTATCATTAGTAAGAAGATAAATTCTTATCATTAAGAGGTTTTCATAACAATAGGTGTTATCATCAAGATTTGAGAAAATCAAGAATGTGAAGTAACAAAAGTTGTTGACATCACAAGTGGGCAGTATTAAAGTTGTTAACATCAAAATTGATCGACAAACAATTCCAATAAGATATTTTGGAAGATCTAATTACCTAATTGCAATTTTTCGATTTTTGGATGGAACCAAACAGGTACTAAAATTGGTCCACCGGAATATGAAATTGATATCCAATGTGTGGTTTCCTCAATTCGGAACACGAACTTTAGGAAAGGCCGCGTGTTGTAAGACACTTTTCTAGCCTCATTACTTTCTTAATGAATGTCAAGAAACAGGTAGAGGTTCGTTAGTGGTAAAATAATTAGGACTGGAGCAGAAGGACGCTGCACCGCAAGCTAATGTCCTGCAGCAGAAGTTGTCGTGACTCGCTACTAGAGTGGCAGTTGATTACAGTGATCATCAACTCTCGCTTTCGAAAGATCTTTTGCAATGTCGACAATGACAGATGTCACCCGAGAAGACCTTCAGCTTACCTCAAAACTGATTCACCAGGTCAGTCTATAAAGATGAACCATATCCAGAAAAACAATCATTGAATGTGTAATAATAAATAACTTGGAACAACGAAAAGTGGAAGAAAGTATAAAGAAGAAAATAACATCGTCATCTCATTTTCCTCTCCAGATACAAAAATAGGATTTTCAAGAGTGGAAAAAATTAATAAGAGTGATAGAAATTAACTAGAGGTGTGGTAAATTTTGTCTTTTTGGGGAAATTGTGATATAAAGTGTTACCGGGAAGGATTAATGTGGTGGAATGGATTTCGAACATTTTGTGATAATTGTAGTGGGATTTTTGGAATAATTAAAGAAGAAAGATAAATTTTGGATATTAACAGCAATTATTGAGAATGTCAAGTGTGCCTTTTTGAAAGTGGTTGTTTTCCGTCGCGGCATGGACCTCAGCACGACACCTCGGCGTCCGCCGGAAGGCGCTTCGGAACATCAGAAAACACGAATCGCCAAGAGTGTCTTCAGCATCAGAAGTCTTGTGGATGTTGAGGACTCGGAGCTGGTTGTTGAAGATGATCGTATTTCAGGTCAGTCTTTTTTATCAATAATATTATTTTATTCCGGAAATTAGAAAACTTATGTCGAATCTAAACTTTGTCTCAGATGGTTTATAATTTTTTTATATATTTTGCTTACTTTAGGAAGTATTGTCTGACCCCCAAATTATCGATTGCGATTTTTAGACTATGTATTTAAACATGTTTTGAACCTTAGAATGTCGAAAATGATGTTATTAAAAAATGTCTTGCCATATATATGTGTGTGTAGGTGCCAAAATTATGTTTGGTTATATCTCGGAAATTGTAATAGTCGATCGATCAGTTCTAACTATATTTTTTTTACGTTCGAAAATTTCAAAAAAACCTATTTTTAGCTCATTTTTAAATTTTTATATTTTTTTGAAAAAAGTCTAATCTTTAAAATCGCTTCGATTGTTGAGCTATTAGCGAACCCACTGCAATTTTATCCAAAGTTATTAAAATTTCAAAAATCGAAAATTTTGAAAATCCTGTTTTTTAATAATTTTATTTTTACATTCTTTTGCTTGTTTTAATATATTTGTAGGTGATTTAAAAACACATCGAATGAGCTATTTGCAAACTTTCTATACAGAGTTATCATGGTTTCAAAAATGGATAACTTTGAAAAAATCAATATTTTTAGATTTTTTGCATTTTATACAACTTTTATAGAAAATACTTTTTGACCATTTAATAGACAGTTTAGAAACTCGTCAATTGGAATATGTAAAATTTCTTTGCGATCTATTAATCAAAACTTAGTGTTTTAAAAATATTTTAAACTTTAATTTTTAGTGTTTTTTTTTGCTATTTTTTCTGAGAATTTGTCTGCTTTCTTAATAATTTTCATGATATAAATACACTAAGTTATCTCTATGAGGAAGCAATGTGTTAAAAAAATGAACACAAAACTCAAAGTAAATACTTGAGGTACAACTTGGTTTTGTTTTGTTTTATAAACTTATAATAACACAGGCACACAAAAAAAAACTTTTTGTCCGTGACACTACACTAGTGAATTCTTAAGTATTTTTTTCGCTGAATCCGAATCTGAAGTCAAAATCGCTAGATTAGCGAAATTTTTTTAGATAATCTCAAAAAACAAAATCTCAAAAAATTTTAAAAACACAAAAAAAAACCCAAAAATTTTTTTTTAGCCGGGATACTGCATTAATGTATTATTATGTATTTTTCTCTGACGAATATGAATCTGAAGTTAGAATTAGCAGATTGGCTAAAATTTTGAAAATTATCTCAAAAAAGATGAAAAAAACATCAATTAAAATACAAAAAAAAATTTTTCTTTCGGGACGAAAATTTTTTTTTCCTATGTATTTTTCTCCGCGGAATCCGAATCCGAAGTCAGAATAACCAATTTGACTAACATTTTTTCGATAATTGCAAAAAACTACTCAAAAACACGAAAAATGGATTTTTTTTAGATTAGCTCAAAAAATTTAGCCAGTCTAGCAATTCTGACTTCGGATTCGGATTCAGCGGAGAAAAATACGTAGACACGTAGTGTCTAAAACAATAAAAATTTTTTTTTGTGCGCCTGTGTAATTATTGTATGCTCTTTACTTCCTTATAGTCAATTAAATTCATCAGTAAAATGGATATTAATTTATTTCCCAATTTTTAATTATAATAACTTCTTTATATTTAGATTTTACTATGATCATTTTTTAATTTTCATAAATATTATTTAACATTAGACTGCTTTTTGTATTTTAAATTCCAATCAGAATAGCTTAACAATTTTTTGAACTTTCAATTAATGTTCATTTGCTCTAAACTTTATTTTTTAAAAGTTCCATAATCAACAAATTTAATTTTGTATAATTTTTGTAAAATTTCGTTTTTTTAATTTTTACAATATTGTGCCAAGTAAATGAGATTTTTTGGTTTACGAAAATTTTACAAGTAACTTTCTAATTATGAATTAGCTATATTATTTTACTAATGTATTGGAGAAAAATGATCTACAAAGAAACGGTAAAAAATTTTACTCATTTTTAGTAGAAAACTACTAATCATTAGTAGAAAATTACTTAAATTTGAAATTAAAATATTTAAATATCAATTAAATAGTGGCGCAGTTTTCTTTGATTCATTAGTAAAAAATCACAAATTCAGAATGAAAGAGAAGAATATTTAAAATAAATATTAGATAAGTTAGTCGAAAGCATAAACAAAAAAAAAATTTGTAAATTGTATGTACGGAAAGAAGTTGCCGTTAAATGATGTTTTTTAATTAAAAAATTATTTAAGTTAGAACTTTAATATCTAAAAGTTGATATTTGATAAAAATTTTATAACAAAAAAATTCAGAAACATGGAACTTAGGATCTAAACCTCAAACTAAATAATATTCTATTTCGATAAATGCACAATTAGGTATTTTAAGAATTACAGAAAATGAAAATTATAATATTTGAGAATTTCATAATAAAACATTAGGTTATAGAAAACTTCTATATTTTTGAATTTTTAAAATTGTCTTTTAACAAAAATGAGAAAATAAATAAAAAATAAATTGGTTACAAAATTAAATGAAAATTATAGAGTATTTTTTTAAATTCAGATATGAGAAAATCGACATCATTGAGACATTTAATTTTTTGTAAAAAATTACTGAATGAAACCATTAAATTTCAAATATAGACGTGACACTAGTAAACCTCGTTAAATCATTATTTTTTAAAATAATTTTGTTAGAAAATTGTTATGTCCCATTAAAATCGAAATCTCGTTTTTATAATAAGCCGTCATAAGCTACTATTAAATAGTTTAAAATGTTACTAATTTTTAATAGAAAACTACTAATTTAATAGTGAAATATCTACTAATTGAAAAACTAATTTTTAATAGAAAACTACTAATTTAATAGTGATATATCTACTAATTGAAAAAGTAAAACGTTCACTATTTCAAATAATAGATATTATAATTTCAAATAAGTAGTTTTCTACTAATAATTAGTAAGTATTTGAAAAAAATAATAAAGAAAAATTAGTAACACTTTTTAGCATTTCTTTGTTTAATTAAAATTTCTGATAATGTAAAGCATTAAATATATACTATGTCTGTCAAGCATGTCTGTTTATGTCTGTTTCTACTTTGAATGTCAGTCTGGTAAAATTGTCTTTTACTACTTAAGGTACCATTCTTCACTGAGCATCACATGAAACATTTCTTTTTTTAAACTTGAAAAATTCTCAGTATTTATAGGATAAATAAGCGTGAGAAGAAGAGATTATTTTTTCTGAAAAAATTAAATACTGCATAAATTTAATAATTAAAATGTAATTTGTCTTCTTCAAAGTTCAAAAATAGATGAAAAATAATAATTTATAAGTGCGATGTAGACAATTTCTGATAACAAAAGGTACATTTATCAACTTTGCAAAAAATATTTGAATTATTCAACAATCAAGTTTTCCTGGTTACTAATCGCAGTTTAATAGGAATAGTTTTTTAACGATCATTCTTTATTATTCTGTTATAGAAATTTTTTTTTTTATAGCTCCTGCTTTAAAAACTCGATTTTCGAGGCTAGTAAAAACTGTCAGAATGTGAATTTGTCATTTCGCGAAGTAAAGAAAACTTTTTTGCAACAGCTATTATCTACAATATCTATCGAAAAAGATTTTTTTTTATCAACTTGTTGTACAATATATACTACTATCTAGTCATTTTATACTTTTTCTTCATTATTAAAAATTGTTTATTTTGGATTTTGTTTGCTTTGATATTACTTTAAACTTGGCTGTACTTTAAATCTTTTTTTAAAACATTGATTCTGAACCTTAATTATTATATTTGCATTCGGTGACTGTTTACATTTCTGGTTTTAGCATTTAAAATACTTTTAAAACAATTATGTATAACGAACCTCGAAGGCAAATTGAAAATAAAGCAATAATTTCTTATTGTTGGCTTAAGGTAAATATAACTGTACCAACAGGTAGAAAACATTCGAAAAGCGATATAATTTATACTAGACTCACTTTATAATGAGGGATAAGTAAGAGAATTAACGCTTAATGAGAGCGATAGGTAAAGTCTGTTCAGGTGATAGCGGAATCTTATTGCCACGGTTTATCGCATTGACTCGGGTAATGTGCAAGATATGTAAGAAACTATACGAATTCGTTACGAATCATTAACTCTTTACGCACTATTAGAATAACAAATAGAAATTCTATTCTCCAAAAAAGTACTGCTATTCAATTTCAGCTACATGCTAATGAAAATATCATTTAATTTGATTATTTGTACACGTAGAAGGATTATTTTAAGAATGAGAAAGCAAATGCTAACAATAATCATTGTTAGTTTATTAGCATGGATTTAAATTTCAACAACATTTTTAAAATTTCATATCTGGGTAATATTTTATTTACTAAATGCATTTTATTCAAGTGAATGTTTATTGAAAAAAAAGATATAAAGAGCAATTGAGAGATTAATAAAAACAAAACGATCGGATAAATTAAGGAATTTTTATAACATTTGGAATTTAGATTGACATTTTTTTTATTTTGAGAATATTGTCACTTTTACTGGTTTGAGGGTTAAAAAATGATAATTGCTTTGAAGTAAATAGGTTTTCTATATAAAATATCGAAATATTCAGAATGGAAGTCATGTTTGTTGCCCTTTTATTGATCCTGGACTAATACGGTTGATGCAGGTTGTTTTTCTATTAAAGAACGTTTCGCGGAGATAACTCACGTTCAAGTTAATGTCCTTGCTGTGACGTGACGGTAATTTCCTGATGATTAATGACATATCGCGGAATAAGTTTTATGGATGTATTTTCTACCTTACCTTTACTTGCAACAATTATCAACAATTAAACTCTTTTTAATCTCAGAATTTTTCTTTTATACTAGCACATTAAACTATTAGGCTACACGGATAATAAATGCTTAATTGGGTACATTAATTAATTTTATAATTCCCACTTGTATAAAAATTTCGCGCAACTCAAGACCAACTCTAAAATATTATTCATATTAGAATCGTGACGATCTATCATATTTTACACATTTAAATGCATGGCTTTTAATTTGCATTCTATTCAAATGTTAAATCAACAAGTGAAAGTTCTCGGTAAATTATGATTATTTTATTCATCTCATCTCTTTAATAATTAATATAGTTTATACCGATTGAGTTTTAAAACTTTTAATTATCTCGAATTTAATTTTGAGCAATTTTATTAGAAGTGATAAATTGAAATTGTTTTTATTTTTTTTAAATATCATTAATATTGTGAAAAAATGTAATCAGAAGAAAATAGTTTTGTATTGAATAAATTTTTTTGAGCAAATTACACAAAAAACAGATTTTTATAAAAAGTTAATTTATTCTAATTTAATTATTAGTTTCAGCAAATAACAAATATTTGTTACTTAAAAAAGATTTAGTTTTGTAAGTAAAGACTGTATTTGTGAAACAGTTATTAAACTTATTTATAAAATAAGGCAAAATCAAACAAAAGTCCATAACCTAACCTCAAAACCTCAAAAATCGAAAAGTCGATTATTATTAACAAAGAATTTTCAATTTAATAATATGTGGACTTAACTAAGACAATTTATGAATTTAATTTTGTTTACTCGAAAAAATTACCAAAGCCTTTAAATCCCCTAATTATGTTTGACTTTAATTAAAAACAAAATATCTTGAATTCCACAAAACATTCTTTTCTAAATAACTTATTACAATTTTTCTATCTTAAAATTAACTTTAGTGGTTATGTGAAAAATGTCATTTGTTTACATTTCACGAAATAACAAAAAATTGAATTATTGACCTTTGGAAAATTATATAATTATATAAGTATATTATTATTACTTTTATAGTATTTATTTCGCAGAAAATACTTATACTAAATAATTAAAGGATACATTGTCACTTTCACATAAAAAATTATCAAAAACTAACTTAATAATTAAAAAGAAAATTACATATAAAAGTGTTATTTACATACGATACTATATATTTAACCAATATTTAATGAGGAATGGTACTCATAATCGGAAAAAAGTTAGTCCAAATGCATTATTTTGATTTTTGAAATAGAAAACTCATATTTTCATGTTTTTTCAGTGAAAGTGTGAGCAATTATATTTTTTACAAAAAGAGCAATTAAAATAAAGTAATACTTATAATGAATAAATATTCGCAATTTGATAAAAATTAAAAAAATTTGACGATATAGGAATTGGGGATGATTTAACCTCAAATTAGACAAAGTTTCTAAACCTCGATATTTTTTTCTTTGACATCTAATTATCTAACAAATATTCAACAATTTGATTGAGTTAACAAAACTTTTATTTTGTATTCAACTATTTTTCACTGATTGATTAATAAATAATAACTTATTATCAAATATTAGCAAAATAAAACGCGCGCTAGCGCGCGATTAGCTTTTTATACATTTTAGAAATTATAAAATACAATAATAAAAAATATTTATCTAATAAGATGAAATTAATATTTTCAATATAATATTTAAAAATCAATTAATATAAATAAAATAAATATTTATTTAGGACCAAATTTATAATATTTTAGAATTAAAAAGAATTGCAAAAAATAATTGAAATTAAACAAAATAATTGCAAATTTTGCAAATTAATTGAAAAAGAATGATGAAATCAATTAAAGATTGGGGAAAGTAATTGAAACAATAATATAAAGAATCTTAAAAGTGAAATAAAACAAAATGAATAATGAAAAATTAGAGAAAATAATTGAAAATTGAAAAAACATGGTTAAAAATTGAGATAAATAAATTAAAATTAAAGAAAATAATTAAAATTTAAGAAAATAATTACATAAATTACATTAAATATTCTAAATAAAGGAAAGTTAAACAAAATTTGAGAAAAATATTTAAAACTTTCTGAAAACCATTGAAATAAAAGAAAATAATTAGAAACTAGAGAAAATAAATGAAAAAAGAGAAACATAATTTAAAATTGAACAGAGCAATTTTAATTAAAGAGAAATAAGTAAAAACATTTTGGCAATTATGAAAAAGAACGAGAAAAAGAACGAAAGTAATTGAAAATTGAAGAAAATAATATAAAAAATAATATAAATAATGAAATAATTGAAAAGTCAGATAAATAGTTCAAAAATTTTAAAATTATGAAACAAATGTAAAGAATTGAAAATTGAAGGAAATAAATTTTTGAAAATAATTAAAAAATGTTTTAAATTTTAAATCTTGACGAAAAGAATTAAAATATGCTACAAACAATGATAAGTTGTAAAAAATAAATGACATTTAATTGTGATAATTGAAAAAACTACAGAATTTTTTTTAATTAAAGAAAAAATAATTTAAATTTGAAAAAAATACATGAAAATCTTAGAAATCAATTAAAAAAAAAAATTGGAGAAAAGAACTGAAGAAATAAGCTAAAAGTAATTGAAATTTACGATAATTAATAAACAAATTTTGAAATTATGAAAACCAATAAAAATAATTAAAAATTGAAGAAAACAATTGAAATTTTAGAAAAATTCTTAAAAATCTTAGAAAATAATTTTAGAAAATGTGAATACCTAAAAATTGGAGAAAAGACTGGAAGAATGAGAGAAATAATTGAAATTTACGATAAGTAATAAAAAAAATTTGAAATTTTGATAACAAATGAAAATCATTAAAAATCGAAGAAAATATTTGAATTTTCAGAAAAATACTTACAAATCTTAGAAAATAATTCTGGAAAATGAGAATAATAATTAACAATCGAGAAAAATAATTGAAAAATGATGAAATTAATTAAAAATTGAAAAAAATACTTGAAATATGCTGAAAATAATTTAAGATTGAGAAAGAAAATTGAATTACCTATGAAGAAAATAATTTAAATATGAAAAATTGAAAACATTCAATAAAATTTGAGAGAAATAACTGAAAAAATCATAGAATATATGTTTAAAAAAAAAAAATAATTACAAAATTACTTAAAAAATTTTAATAAAGAAGGTTCTCTCCATTTACATAATCTCAAACTAGAAAGTCGTTTTTTACCCCCCAAATAAAACTATTATTAAAATTAATTTCAACAAATTTTAAAAGATCCAGTTCTACATTTTCTGGAAAAAATTTGGTTTAGCTAAAATTTGTTGTTAAATAATAATTATTAAACATTATTCTGACAAATAATAACTCATTTTTCTAATTGAAACATTCTCTACAGTTTTATTTGTTGGGTTCTGTTAAATAATATTTTGTTTAAAACTTATTAAAAAAATAAAATTTGTTCTTTACGTATTTTTTAAACAAAATGTTATTTAATAAAATCTAACAAACAAAATTGTAGAGAATGTTTCAACGAGAAAAATGAGCTATTATTTGTCAAAATTGGATGAAAATTGATGTTGTTCATTGAATTTAGAGAAAAAACATAAAATTTTAAATAATTGATATTTGACTACAAATTTTAGCTTAAAAATTTTTTTTTTTAAAAATGTTCAACTGGATCTTTCAATATTTGATGAAATTAATTTTAATAATATTTTTGTTTGGGATGAAGAACGACTTTTTAGTTTAAGGTTATGTAAATGGAGAGAACTTCCTAAAAGAGAATAATTAAAAAATCGCAGAAATAACGAAAATTGATGAAAATAATATCAATATCGGATAAATAATTGAATTTTTTAAAAGTAATGCCAAAATTAAATAATAATAATCTCCGTAAACTTCTGAAGTTAGTTAGTATGTATTTATATTTATTCATCTTTTTCTGTCCACGTTTTAAAGTCTGAAATGAAATAAGTTAGTATTAATATTTATTTATTTTTTTTTTGTCCACGTTTCAAAATCCAGAGTGAAGTTAGTCCCTGTTATTTTATTTTGTTGTGCTGGTTTTAAATTTTGATTTGTGTAAAAAAAAAAGTTTCGAAAAATGCTTTAAAAATTTATTATGGTTTTTGAAGAAGTTTAAAATATATACACATGCAATTAATCTCCTAAATTTTCAGTTAATTATCTCAAATTTAGATTATTGTCATCAATTTTTCATTACATAACAATTTTTTAATTATTTTCTTTTGCTTAAAAATAAATTCTGCAATTTTTCTTGATTTCCATCAATTTATAATTATATTCATTATTTTGTCATTACTTTTAAAAATTTCAATTATTTATCCGATATTGCAATTACTCTCATCAATTTTCGTTATTTCTGCAATTTTTTAATTATTCTCTTTAATTAAAATTTTTAAAGAATTTTGTAATTATTACTTTTTTTTAAACATGTACTCTATGATTTTTTTAGTTATTCCTCTCAAATTTTATTAAATGTTTTCAATTTTTCATATTTAAATTATTTTCATCATAATTCAATTTTCTTTCTCAATCTTAAATTATTTTCAGGATATTTCAATTATTTTTTTCAATTTTGAATTAATTTTATCATTTTTCAATTATTTTTCTCGATTGTTAATTATTATTCTCTTTTTCTAAAGTTATTTTCTTAGATTTTTAAGTATTTTTCTGAAAATTTAAATATTTTCTTCAATTTCTAATTATTTTCATTTGTTGTCTGAATTTCAAACTTTTTTTTTAATAATTATTGTAAATTTCAATTATTTTTAGCTTTCTGCCAAACTTTTTTTCAATTTTTAGTTTTTCTCATTTTATAAAATTAATTTCTAAATTTTTTTTAAAAGTATTTTCCTCAAATTTCAATTATTTTCTCTAATTTTTCATTATTCAATTTTGTTTTAATTTACTTTTAAGATTCTCAAGTATTTTTCTCAAATTTTAATTATTTTCTTCATGTTTAAAACATTTTTATGACTGTTTAAATTAGTTTCACCAATTTTTAATTGATTTCATTTTTTTAAAATTAATTTGCAAAATTTCCAATTATTTTGTTTAATTTCAATTATTTTTTGCAATTCTTTTTAATTCTAAAATATTATAAATTTTGTCCTAAATAAATATTTATTTTATTTATATTAATTGATTTTTAAATATTATATTTAAAATATTTATTTCTTCTTATTAGATAAATAGTATTTACCGATTTTTTATATTTATTATTGTATTTTATAATTCCTAATATGCATGAGAAACTAATCGCGCGCTTGCGCGCGTTTTATTTTGCTAGTAATGATGACTATATGATTTGATGACAATAACCCGTGCAGAAATGTCGATGTGGGCCTCAAGGGGTGCTTGCCAGTTTTCCTTATCTCTGGTAAGGCCCTTGTCGGGAAAACTGGTAAGCGCCTTACAAGGCTGTAACGCTTTTGCACATCAATGCCCTACATATGGAAAACTCGTCAGAGCCTTACCCGTTTTTAAAATAAAAAACCTGAGTAGATATATACAACGGCAAAGCAAAGCATTAAACAAATAATAATGTAATTACATTAAATTAATTTCTTAAAAAAATATTTTTGTATTTTTTTTTAGTTTCATTTATTTCTTTTCTATTTTTTTTTACAAATCAAGGAAGGATTACTACAATTATTTATATAATTCACTTTTAATTTATTCTTAAATATCTTATTTTAAACTTATATTTTTATTTTAATTAATTTTTTTTGTATACACAAACACTTATAACTAAGAATTAAAAATACCGCACGCAAGGAGGATCGAACTCCAGAAACCTAGACCTAAGGACACAAATGGCGGGCGCCTTAGCCCACCCAGCCACACTGGCTTAGGATTATTTTATTTTAAACGTTTTCTTGAACTATAAGTCATTAGATCTATTACTTGTTGTGGTAATAAAATATATGTATCACCTTTAAATGTTTTAACCTAATAAAAATGTATATTATTTTAATGGATATATAAATATACATACATATATCTACATATATTTATGTATATTTATTTTAAATTTAAAAAAAAATCATTTATATTTTTCTATTAATAAATTGTTTTTATAAGTGAGCTAATACTAATTGTAAAAATTTTTTTTTAAAATAGTTTACGTAATTATAAATAAGTAAATAAATTTAAATAAAATTTTACAAAATATCAATTCAAAAAATTGACAATATAAAAAATATATTTTTTAAATTTAAATAGGTACATACTAAATAGAAAAATTGTAATTATCAAAATTCTCAACATAAAATAAAATGATTTCAAATTATTAATATTTTATACTGGTAAACAAGTAAATATAACGTCATTAGGCTAGGGAAAGTAATATTCTTTTAAATGTATGATTCTTTCTAATTAAATATAGAAGTTCATATACAAACTATTTTTCAATAAAATTCTATACAAATTACTTTTAGAATCGAAAATAAAAAATTTTATAAGTTTGAAATAGTTTAATTGATAGTCTAATATGCAAAACTTCAGTAATACATGAATTGTGGCGTTATCGGGGTAAATAGTGGTTTTCCCTACTTAGGGCTTTAAATAGACGCCCATGTCAAAATCTAGTAATGTGAAATAAATTATAATTTATTTTAAATTTAAATACATAGTAAATAGTAAAATTGTAATTATCAAAATTCTCAACATAAATTAAAATTATTTCAAATTATTAATATTTTATACTGGCAAACAAGTAAATATAACGTCATTAGGCTAGGAAAAGTAATATTCTTTTAAATGTATGATTCTTTCTAATTAAATATAGAAGTTCATATACAAACTATTTTTCAATAAAATTCTATACAAATTATTTTTAGAATCGAAAATAAAAAATTTTATAAGTTTGAAATAGTTTCATTGATATTCTAATACGCAAAACATCAATGATACCTGAATTGTGGCGTTATCGGGGTAATTAGTGGTTTTCCCTTCTTAGGGCTTTGAATAGAAGCCCATGTCAAAATCTAGTAATATGAAATAAATTATAATTTATAATTTAAAGTCATTTCATTATATTCAACTGCGATTAAAACGATTAATTCTTTAAAATATACATAAATGTTTCTAATATGCTACCTAATTAAAAATTTAATAACATTTTTTCAGTTTTTTTAAACAAGGAAAACTGACGAGGCCCATGCCTGAGCCCTACTTTAAGTAGGGCAAACTAGGGCAATTTCTGCACGGGAATCTAAATTTGAGAAAATTAACTGAAAATTTAGGAGATTAATTGCATGTGTATATATTTTAAACTTCTTCAAAAACCATAATAAATTTTTAAAGCATTTTTCGAAACTTTTTTTTTTACACAGATGACAATCAAAAACCAGCACACGACACTAACGAAAAAGGTTACCTTATTCTTTCAATTCAAATTTCAAAATATTTCCTGATAAAGAGATTCAAAATCAATAAAATAACAGGAACTACCCTGCAATAACATGGTGTCTTAAATTGTCCAAAAATGTCTTAAATTAAGATACTTTTGGTGTCTAAGACACGGAAAATGTCTTATTTTAAGACATTTTTGAACAATTTAAGACACCTGTTTTTGCAGTGATAAGACTAACTTCACTTCAGTTTTTAAAACGTGGACAGAAAAAGATGAATAAATACCAGTACTAACTAAATTCACTTCAGACTTTAAACCGTGGACAGAAAAAGATGAATAAATATAAATACTAACTAACTTCAGGAGTTTACGGAGATTATTATTATTTAATTAGTTTCTAGAGTCTTAGGTCGAGAATAAAAATCGAATTGAAATTAAATGACCATTTACTAATTTTACACCAATAAAAACACTTGATCTAATAATGAACATTGATGGACATGATGGTTCTGTATAAAAAGGTATAATTTCTGCCATACAATGTTGAATCTAGCTTGAGGCAAATTCAGTTCTATAGTGAAAAATTTGCAATATAATCCTAATTGCTTAAAAAAAAAATAATGTAGCAGGGTGATCGTAAATAACATTGTATAAGGGTTTCAAGCTTGCGAGGTTGCTGATTGGTCGACTAGGGAGCCGCTAATTGTGTTTTATTAGCGATCTCTCTCCTAATTCCAGCGGCCATCTGCGATCTTAGCTAACTAACCTCCACCCATCGGCTAACGATAAACGACATTGTTATTAAACAAGCTCACTTTGTGTAAATACAACGTGGCTATATTTGTAGCATAATCCTCGTTAAGAACTATTAACGGCATTTTTCGAAACTGGCAACTCTAAACGTTACGAGACAAGGCGAAAAAAATGAAAAGAATTTGAATGGATGTTAAAAAGCACCTTCCGCAACACTGCATTTTTACGACTTGATTGTATCAGAAACTGGTTTTCTAATT
This sequence comes from Ganaspis brasiliensis, assembly GCA_037103525.1. Classification (NCBI taxonomy): domain Eukaryota; kingdom Metazoa; phylum Arthropoda; class Insecta; order Hymenoptera; family Figitidae; genus Ganaspis; species Ganaspis brasiliensis. The sequence continues at coordinate 523,307 of JAZKLR010000175.1, read as the reverse complement.
GTAAAATCGCTCCCTGGAAGTTATAAGGGCACGTTTAAATGAGTTTATGGGTCTATACTCCTTTCGCTTTATTTATTGATTTGATTTTTAGTGCAATTTTTCTCGGATCAAGTTTGTTTTATTAGCATCTGTTAAGATTTTATTTCTTCTCGTTCGCTCATATCTCTTCTATATATATTGTTAAAATAAATTCCTTTGAAGTAGTTTTTTTGCTCATGGTAATAAACTTGTTGGGCTTGTGTTTAGTATGATAATAATAAATATTTGGATTTGAGTCAAAGCATTTTATTTCAACCAAAGTGGTCGATTTCAAATTGTTGAATTGATAAAATCTGGTGAAAAAATGTTTGCGAAATGTGAGTCATTAGTCATTTGTTGTGGGTCCAAATTAATATATTTTACAGAGTGTCACAAGAATAATAGCCTCAGAAAAAAATATTTTTTTATAATGTATATCAAAACAACTCTTGAACAGTATTAGTCGAAATTACGCTTTCGAAACCTATTACCACCCATCTTCGACACCAATTAGTAAACTTTATTCTCCTAAACCTTATATCCACAAGGACCGACTATCGTTTCCAAGAAATTTGTAATTGCACTTTTCTCCTGCATCATTTTCGTCCTTCTTACATCCTTATAATCCTCATATATTTTGCTTTATCACTTTCGCTGTTATCATCCATTTTTACAGCAACACTAAAAAATTAAATCCGCCTTTGTTAATTTAACAAAAAATTTAATAAAATTGACTACTTTTTTATTACCATTGTAGCATGAGTTTGAACAATAGAAAATAGAAAATATAGTTGACTCGGAATTATATATTTCAATTCCACCGTTTCTTTATGGAACTCTAATTAACTTATCGAGCAGGATGTTTAATTAATTTTCGTCAATTTAAAGGGATAAGAAATTAGATTCGATTGACTAACGATAACATCACATTAGGGAATAAGACCATATGCAAGCCGAGGTAGAATGAAAGTATAGCAACAATAACAAACAGTTCACGCTTATTCTTGCGTGACTTGATATTAGCCAATTGGCTCATTAATCGCTCCGTCGGTTTGAGACAGCCGAAGCTTCCCATTCGAAGGAAGTAATTGCTAATCGCTAATTGCGAGCTCAAACACTCCATCCAATTAACCCTGAGTTTGTACCGAAGAAACTACCCTTTTTTAGTACTAAACTGAAATGTGCCTTTTGTTCTACTCGTAAATTAACGCGAATTTCATCAAATTATTTTTCTTTCGTTTTTTTTTCAATTTCCTGACGTTAAAATCTAATAATATTATAATTAGAAGCATTGAGATTGGGACGTTACAATTTGAAAATTTTTTAAGGATATTTGAACTTTTTCTCAAATGAATAGGGGAGAGTGGCTATCAATGTACCGGGTTTTTTTCAAGGTCATAGTACTTATTGAATTTCACCAATTTCAAGCACTTCTTTGCATCAATATCTAACTACAACACTTATCTAGGTAATGCACACATATTTTACACGATTTATTTTGATTAAATGATAAAATTTAGGATTTTTCTAAAGTAACAAGCTATTTTCATTTTCAACAACCTGGGTACACAATGAACCACCTCTATAAAAATACTAAAAATGTTCAACAATAATAATATTGCAATTTTCACTTTGTAAAAAAACTTATTTTCTATCAAATACTATAAAAAATTGTTACTTAACACTTTTGAATTGATCATGTATAACATAAATATACCTTGAATTTAAGTTAACAAGCTAAAATGACATTTTAGTTTTGCTATGTTGAGAAAAGTACTGATAACAATTTCTGTAACATGCTGTACGCATGCCTAGTTTTATAATCAAGCATACCACTTTGGAAATCGAAAATACACTGAAATTCCAGGTGGTTCATTGTTCCCCGGTACATTGAATCAACATGACATTTGCAACAAAAATGGTTTTTTATAACTTAATCCAATATTTCAAAATCTTTATCTCATTAGAATATTGTAGTTAAGGACCAAAACAAAATAAATCGTAAGTACATTTATTTTTAAATGGCCTTATTTCAATTAAAAAACGTGTTTGTATTTTAGGTAAATTTTTTCTTCAGTACATCAAAAACAGTTTTTTCCAGTTTTCTCTGTAAAGAATAAATCCACACGTCTCAAATTTATGGACGTAGTGTGTTTACGCAAACTTCATTTATATTTAAAATTAGGAGAATTTTAATTTAATTGTTTCTGAGAAAATTGAAATGGTTCATTGAAAAAACTGGTACATTGATGGCCACTCTCCCCTAAACGTTTTTTATGTGGTATTTTTACTTTTTCATATCTTAACTTAGTGAATGTATCTATAAAATTAAATATTTGTATAAAATACGATAGTAATATTCATTTTTGCTTCTTGGTCCATCTTTCCTCGAAAGATCCATCTCTCTTCGCATTTTTTCTTTTTTTTTCAAACGTCTCTTATGGTGTAAAATGTTGACAGAAATAAATTTTCATACATATATTTTTCTTCACAAGAAGTGGAACTAAAACTTACACGCGTTTAAAATTGATTTTTTCACGAAGTCTCGGCTGTAGATAAAAAAGCGGAAAAAGTGATTCATCTCTCCTCAACTTACCCTAATTTTGAGGTAAAATGCAAACAGTTTTGGAACACGCAGACATTTCTAATGATATTTTAAGCAGGGCTGTTATTGATTTAAATCGTGATTTCAATCATGATTTAAATCATTGGAAAATTTGCATTAAAATCATGATTTAAATCAAAAAAACTTTACAATTCTCCGGAAGTCTAATACTGCATGTAAAACATTGGAAACCATAAACAAAACCCACTAATTTGTGGATAAATCTTAAAAAATTCAATTTTAATATTTTAATCTTTAAAAAATTCAAAAAACTGTGCTAATATAGATGATCAAAATACCTACGATTTACAAATGTTTGGTATGAAGATAGCAAAAAAAAGTACTACATTTTTATATCTTCAAGTCATTATAATTATATAAGTTCCAAATGTCAATTAAGTCATATTCCAATTTTTTCCAACTTTTAAATTTCAATCAATTCATATTTAAATGCATTAATACAAAATAATGAAATAACATTAATTATTTTCCATATTCACAATATTCATTTTTTTAATATTCTTACAAAATTTCTAAGAGATTTCAATTTTTGGAAACTGTTTAATTTTTATCTTATAATTCCTAACTAGCGTAACAACACTCGATCGCTCGTTTTTTTAATTTTTTTATATATTTATTATGTGTATTCTTGAAAATATATATAAATCTTTATTTTTACAAAATTTTAAGTTTTTTTCTACTTTTACTTTTGATATTTTTTCTTTTTTTATTTGTCTTTTTATTTTTTGGATTTTCTTTAATTTTCCTCATTTTGTGCACATTATTTAATATTATTTTACACAATTTTTTAGTAAAAAAAGGCTAATTGTTAGTAAAAACATAACTAAAAAATAATAGTTAAATTTTGACAAATTGCATTAGTAAACAGAATTTAACTAAAATATTAGTTATTTTTAACTAATTCAGTCTCAAGTTTATTCAATTTTTTTCATTTCGTGTCTATTTTTGCGAGATTTTTCGCAAACTTACTTATTCTTCTATAAAGTTTTTAGATTTTCTTTTTTTTCTAAATTTATTGTTGGACTTATTTTAAGTGTAATATTATAAAAATGTGTTTGGTTAATTTACTTAAACTTTTTTATTTTTATATGATTTTTAAGTTTCTTTTGTGGACATTCATTTTATTTATCTTAATATATACGTTTTTTAATTTTATTTTTTGTACTTTTTACATTTTTTTACTTTGTTAGATTTAAAAAAAAAAGCATTTCTCTATTTTCATCCTGTTTATTTAATTTTCTTGACGTTTCACTATTTTTTTTAGTTCTTCCTTGCGTTGTAATTAAATATTTAATTTTTGTCATCATTTTTCCTTCTTTTCAATTGTTTAGTTTTTATCTTAAAATTCGGAATTTTTGAAAACATTTATTTGATGCTTTTCAACATTTTTAAAATTTCCCAATTTTCTATTTTTTTGAAAGCTACTTTTATTCATTTATTTTATATTATTTGAATTTAATCTTTTACTAAATATTGTCATTTGAGCATCGTTCTTGTATTTTATAGAATTTTCTTTCTTTAATTTTTTTTTAATTTTATAAAATTTTATTTATTCTTTTTTTATTGAATTTGTAAAATAATTTTTTTTTTTTAATTTTTAAATTTTGTTCTCTTTAGTAATATATTTTAAGGTTTTTTTTTAAAATTATCTTGTTATTTATTATTTTAATCTATAAATGTCCGTAAATAGTTTAATTTTTTGAAAAAAGTTTCTACTTTTTTATATATAATTATGTTACTGTTTCCTTCTTGTGTTGTTTTTTAAATTTTTTCTTCATTTCTTTAATAAACTACTTAGAATTAAACATTTCGAGATTTTAAATACTGATTATATTTTAAAAAAATCAATTCTTGATTTAAATAAAAAAATCATGATTTTTATCAGCCCTGATTTTAAGTGATTTCACAAAGTTTGGTGTCATATATTTAAAATATTTTAAATATTTTAAAGAAAATTTGAGGAAAAATTTTGCCTATATTAGTGACGTCATACTCCATTATGTGCCCTTAAGTAAAACGTATTAAAATTCCGAAGCGTGGTAACCGTTTTGAGTAAAAAAAAATTATTAGATGATATTTTCGACAATCTTTAAAAATCAAATAAGATAGTTATTCGAAGCATTTATTTAAAAAGGAATTGGATTTATGTCTCAGAAGAGATTATGTTTGAACTCATTATTTTGTTCATTTTGTTTTTTGAATTAGAAAAACAAAAATCTGTAATTTTTGTCTTTTTATAAATTTTATTGGTTTTTTATTAGTTTTAAGACAAATTTGTCAGATTTTTTAAAAAAAAAAATTAGAAAAATTTAGTTTTTCTATTTTAAAGGAGTAAAATAATTACTTTAAACATAACCTCTTCTCGAATATGTGTCCGGAGGATATAGGATAGAATATGAATTATTTTTTAAGTATATCTATGGTAAAATATGCTACTTTGAGTAAGTTGTGGTTACATTGCCGAGACAAAAATAACGAACAAAAATTCGAGTTATAAAAAAAAATTTGTTTTTGTTTTCTAAAAATCCATTATTTTATTAATACTATGAAAGGAAATAGTTTTTAATACTAGAATATATAGTTTTTTTTCATAGAAATTGCAATTTTAATCCAAAACTTGACACCCAATTTCAACGTGACAGATTAACCTCCAAAATTTTCTTTAATGAAAATCCGCGCATGCGCAAGTTTTTTCATAAGCGCACCCTCATTTATAATATTTTTTTTACAATATCTTATGATTGTTTCTAATTATTAGTTATTATCAATATAAGAACAATAGTTATTGAAATTAATTTATTAAAAAAGCAAAATGTTTATGCAAAAGCAGCAAAAACTACTAATTTAATTAGTCAAAGTTAATTTGAGGTTATGTTGAATTACTTAATGAAATGGTTAATTTTTGTCATCTAAATATTCTGATAATTTTTTATTTTTACTCAGTCAAATTTCACGACTGAATTAGTAATTTTATACTATTTCAGATTTACAGAATAGCTTTTTTAATCTCTTTCTTTTAAAAGTAAAATAAAAACCATAAAAACCTGTCTATGATACAAAAACATTCTTTTTTTAGTTTAAAAAAATGTTCAATTTGAATTGAATTTTTCGTTCAAAATTCTTTAGTTTACCAAAAATAAAGAAAATTTGTTCAAGTGAAAGAAATATTTTTTTAACCCCATAGAAACGCACATATTTGTTTAATTGAAAACATTTTGTTTTTATTTTAAAAAAATTTCTGCTGATTATAATGTTTAAAGATTAATTTTTAAAACAAATTTATCTTTATCAAAGGGGTAGAAGAACATATTTTTTAAAAATGAAAATAATTATCATCATTTTCTAACTTTTTAACTAAACACTTTAATAATAAGCTGATAAATATAAAACTTTGTAGAAACTATATCTTTATATATTAATACGTTTCATAAAAAAAATGCTTAATATTTATTTTTGGCCAAGTTGTTAACGAGTGCCAATTTACCCAAATAGGCAATTTACCCGCAGCTCTGCCCTAAAATATTCGGATGCAGTCAAATTGACAATCGTAGCGAAATTGAAACTCACTTTTTGAGACCGTTGATATTAATAAGCCTTCAAATTGAAAATTTCGTATTTATTTATGCTTCATCTCAATTTATGATTCAATGCAACTCAATTTTATTGTTTTCCTGTTTTCTTTTTCTCTTCATTATTATTTCCTTCTCTAATAATTTCCTCTCTTTGTCTTTAATTTATCCTTTCTAAATAGTCGACTATTTTTAAAACTCTATTGTTGAATCAGAATTTTCTTATTATAAAGTGGTTGTTAGAAGTTTGCCTGAATGATGCAGACTGCTTAACTAAATTTCTTGTGGGAAGAGGAGGATTGAATAACTAGTTTGGCAAGATTGACGGCGATAAAATATTTTCCCAATGCACGAAACTTGAAGAATGACATTATTATTAACGTCGTCGTATTAATATGATTTCGGGAACTATTCGCGAACAATCAAAGCTACTGTACGGCATTCGTGACTGTTGAAAATCGCGTGCAGACTAGGGCAAGAAATCTTTCTTGAAATCGTAATACGAAGTGACTTTCGATCGAATCTTTTTTTCCTCGCCAACTCCTTGATTGAATGCCGTATAGTATTTGGGTAATTTGATTAGATGAAAGTAAGGAGTTAAAATTAAGCCGGTTAAGTCTTGAAAATTCTCCGTAAAATCATTCAACTTATCATCAACTCGAATTTCAGGCGAAATTAAAAGAAAATTAATTCAGACCATCTGGAATGTAAATTCCATAAAGGTAAAATATTTCCAGTTAATATGCGCAGATACTAGCTTTATTTTTTACGTGGATTTCGCAATCACATAATTACGAAACGCGTTAATGATAATCAATTTCTTAAAGGCTGTCTCGAAGAATTCCTGTAAAATCATAATTACTCGAGAGCCGTAAAAATTTGAGGACGTAAAATTACACTTTATAAAATACACCCTTGGGAGAGATCCTGCGAAAAGTGCTCACATGACCGTGATCGTATTATACTCACCAGTCCTGGTCGTTTTTAGCGCCGGCGCTTTATGCTGCCTTGTGATAAATAACCAACCTCTTTTTTCGCCCTAATGAAATTTTGTCCGGACAAAAATACAAACAGGTCTCTGAGAGACCCCTTTCGATCAATTAGGGCTAATAAATGGGAAGTGAGAAGGGATTGAGGGGCAGAAATTGAGGCTGGAGCTTATGGAGGATTCGAATGAGTCTTCCAGTCTGTGGGTTTATGCTATTAAAAATGTAAATGTCTCTTCTTGGCGGCTCGTTATCGGATGTAAATATACACAAAGGATCCAATCATATTCCTTTCTATTTCTAATTTAGTTTCCTCTTTTCTCCATCGTATTTTTTCTTTATGCGAGATTTCGAATTCGGAAGTAATTTTTCATCCGTATTCAGTGGGACGTCTTTTCTTAATTGTTTGACAGTTGATGACAAATGGCAGCATTATAAACATGGGTTAATAAAAATACATAAATGTAGACTCTCCACACCGTTTGGAAGATTTCGGCTCCATTCGGTAATCCTCGGTACCTTTCGGGAATTTTCGGATGCGATCGGAAGCATTCGCCTCTGCTTAATAGCAACTCTTAACACCGATCGGAAGTTTTCGACATCATTCGGCTTTTTTTGGTATCGTTTAGGAATTTTCGGCTATGTTCGGAAACTTTCGGGAAGTCTCGGCATCATTTTGGACTTTTTTAGTACAATCGGAAGCACTCGATTCCACTCGACAACTTTCGGTACCCTTTGGAAATATTCGTCTAAGTTCGGCATCATTCGGTATCTTTCGGGTATCATCGGAAACACTTGGCTTCAGTTTTCGACACCATTCGGAAGTTTTTAGTTCTATTCGATAACTCTCGGCAAAGACGTAACTTAAGTTTTTCGCTCCCAGTGCGAGATAAATATTTTGGCGCCCCCCCCCCTTATATTCCTTAGAAAAATGGAAGTAAAAAATATGTTTAATCAGATACAGAGAATTGTAAATTTTTGCCATCTGAACACTTAATATTGACCGCTGGAGGGAGGGAGGAGAAGAGAAATAAAACAATGTTAAATTAAAGAGTTTCTTAATTATCGTAATTATTGTAACGCAAAAGTTGACAATTTATTTCATTTCGAGCAGATTTTCGGAATTAATAAACAAATAATTAAAACAATATAAAGTTTGTGAAAATCATTACAAACTAAAAAAATTAAAAATTGACGAACTTAATTGAAATTTGAGAAAAATAATTAAAAAATTATTAAAACATTGAAAAGTGTATACAATAACTTAGATTTGACATAATAAATGAAAATTTAAGATATAAATTATAAAAATTAATATATCTAATTAAAAAGTGGCCAAAATAAATGCAAAAAGATCAAAGAAAATCAAAATTGAAAAAACAAATTTAAAAATCAGATAAATAATTAAAAATTAAAAAAAATTATTAAAATTTGAGAAAAATATTTTAAAATCTGAAAAATTAATTGAAGAATAATGAAAGTAATAAAGTAAAGTGAGATTTAGGCTGAATGCATTTTAGGTTAAATGGAATTTAGAATAAATGCGTTTTAGGTTAAATGGGATTTAGGTTAAATGAGATTTAGGTTAAACGGAATTTATGTTAAATGGGATTTAGGCTGAATGCATTTTAGGTTAAATGGAATTTAGACTAAATGCGTTTTAGGTTAAATGGGATTTAGGTTAAGTGGAATTTAGGTTGAATGAGATTTAGGTTAAATGGGATTTAGGTGAAGTGAGATTTAGGCTGAATGCATTTTAGGTTAAATGGAATTTATACTAAATGCGTTTTAGGTTAAATGGGATTTAGGTTGAATGGAATTTAGGTTAAATGAGATTTAGGTTAAACGGAATTTAGGTTAAATGGGATTTAGGTTAAATGGGATTTAGATTAAATGGAATTTAGGTTAAATGGAATTTAGGTTAAATGGAATTTCGGTAAAATGAGATTTAGGTTAAGTGAGATTTAGGTTAAATGGAATTTAGATTGAATGGGATTTAAGTAAAATGAAATTTAGGTTTAATGGAATTTAGGTTAAACGCGAATTAGGTTAAATGAAATTTAGGTTAAATGCAATTTAGGTTAAATGGAATTTTGGCTGAATGCATTTTAGGCTTTTTGATTTTAGGCTTAATGGGATTTAGGCTAAATGAGATTTAGGGAATATTCATGCGCCTTCTAATTAAAAGGTGGAGAAAATAATTGAAAAGAGATAAAAGAATAAAAAATTGGAAAAGATAATTGCAAAATGAGATAAATTATTGGAAATTAAGGAATATGATTGAGGAATGAAATTTAAGAGTAATTAAAATTTGAAGAAATTGATTGCAAAATGATAAAAATAATAATTCTAAATTGAAAAAAAATATTAAAACTTAAGAAAAATATTTTAAAATCTAAAAAATTAATTGAAGAATAATGAAAGTAATAAAAACTCCAAGAAAATATTTGCAAAGTAATAAAAGTAATCAAAAATTAAAGACAATTAATTTAGTTTGATAAAAATAATTGAAAATGACAAAAACTAATTTAAAAATGATAAAAATAATAGAAAATTAAAGAATTTAATAAAAATTGGTGAAAAAATAATTGTAAAAATTACAGAATATATTTAAGATAAACAAGACTACTTAAGAAAAAATAAAAATAATTGGAATCTAAAGTTAATTATGGAAATTTAAGAACACAAATTGAGAAAATTACAAAATTTATTTGATGTAAAAGAAAGTGATTCAAAATCTAAAAACATCATTGAAATACTTAAAAAATACAAAAAACAAAACTCATATTTTGTAAAAATAATTAAAAAATGACAAAAGAGATTGAAAGTTAATTAATAAATAATAAAACTAATTTGATATTAAAGGAAATAATTTAAACTGAAAAAGTTTTACTTGAAAAAGTTAAAGAAAATAATTGAAACTTGCAGAAATTTTGAATTTAAAAATTAGAGGACAAATTTAAAAATTAGAGGACAAATTAAAAAATAATGAGAAAAATTGAAGAAAATTATTTAAAAATGATGAAAATACTTGAAATTTGTAGATATTAATTGCAATCATAAAAAATAATTTTAAAAAATACGGAATATTTGTAAAGTAAGAGTGTTACAAAATGATTTCAATAATTTTAAATTCAGGAAAATAATTACAAAGTTATAGAAATAATCGAAAATTTATTAAAGAGAATGAAAATTTTAGATATATTATTGAAATTTTCAGAATAAATCAACAAAGACTCAAAATGATATATAAATTGTTAAAATAATGCAAATGAAAGAAAAAATAATTCAAAATTGACGAAGTATTTGAAATTTGGAAAAAGAAATTAAAGAATGAAAAAAACATTAAAAAGTGGATGCAATAACTTAAATTTGAGATACTAAGTGAAAATGTAGGATATTTATTGAAAAAGTAATTAATATATTGAATTAAGAGGTGGAGAAAATAATCGCAAAAATATAAAAGAAAATAAAAATTGACAAAAATAGTTGAAAAATGTGATAAATAATTGAAAATTTAGGAATTTAATTAAGGAATGAAATTTGATAATAACTCAAATTTGACGAAATTGATTGCAAAATTATAAAAATAATAATTCAAAATTGAAAAAAAATATTAAAATTCGAGAAAAATATTTTAAACTCTAAAAAATAATTGAAGAATAATGAAAATAATAAAAAATCCAAGAAAATATTTGCAAAGTTATAAAAATAATGAAAAAATGAAAACATTAATTTTAGTTTGTCAAAAATAATTGAAAAAATTACAACATATAGTTATAATAGAAGAAAATAATTTCATAATGATGAAAATAATTGTAAATTCGAAAAAATAAGTAGAATTTGGGATAAATAATACAAAAAATTTGAAAATAAATCACAAAATAATTTAAAAAGGCAAAAATTAATTGAAAAATAAATTTAATAAAAAAATAATTGATAGAAATAATTGTGAATTGAAGAAAATAATAAAAATTTGTAAAAAAGAATTGAAAGAATCACAGAATATATCTGAGATAATAAGACAACAATTGAGGAGTAAGCGGCCAAAAGTGGACAAGTCCATTTTTAAAAAAAATTGAGATATATACAAATTTGGAGTAATTAAGACATTACAAATTGATCTGTCATAGTTAAATTAAAGAAAAAAAAAAATTTACAAAAAATTTCGACTTTAAAAACAGTAGACGCAAACAATATAAATTTCAATTAAAATTTTTTTTAATAGAAAGAATTATAGAAACTAAAATATTGTTTATATATAATTAACTTTAATTGATATATATTGATATATATATATATTTTTTATAAAAATAATTTAGTATTGCTTTTGTAATTTGTAATTAATTTTTAGGGTTAAGTGAAAAACTGCATTTGTTTAATTTTCTCGAAATAACCAAAAATGGGCTTATCAACTTTTGGCTGCTTACTCCTCAATTACAATTATAGGTATATTATATTTCTTCCAACTTCAATTAATTTGAAATTTCATTTATTAAAATTTTTATTAATCCTCGCTTTTAGAATAATAAATTTAAAATTATTTAAAAATTTCTTCAATTGTCTTAATAAATTGATAATATAATTCTTAATAAATATTCTTTTCTATTATAATTTCAATTATTTGGTACAATTTTTATCTATTTGTAACATTATTCAAAATTTTTCTTTTAATTCTAATTATATTTTCATTATTTTTTAATTATTCCCCTAAATTGTAAATTGAATTTCCGCAAGTTTCAAATATTTTCTATAATTTTTTTAAATAAATTGATTGATGAAATTTTTACTTAAAAACTAAATTTTACTAAATGAACCAATTATTTTCTTCCTATTAATAATTTTTATATTTAATGCTTTTAAAAGTTTCATTAAAAAAAATGTTTTAAATACAGTAAATAAACACTTTTTGTATAATAAAGTACTTAAAATTTAGTAATATTTATAATAATCAACTTCGAACTGCCTAAAAAAAGTAATCTAATTTTTTTGGTTTTATAATTTTTTTTATTAAAAAAAAATATATAAAAAAAATGTTTTGTTCCTCCAAGTTTGCGCCTCTGAGGACTGCGCCTAGTTCCACGGCACCACCCTAGTTACGGCACTGACTCTCGGCTTTGTTTGAATATTTTCGGCTACTACGGAGGGACGGACAGACGGACACCAAAGTCTCGTTATAAGGGCATTGACTATTCGATTCAAATTATTGAAAATAACTAATCTGTCATTTAGAAAATCCGACTCGCTTCCAATTAAGTTAATTCCGTCAAATTAAAATTCGGTTAAATTGAAATTCAAATTTTAAATAAAAAGTCAGTTAAAAAAAAATTGTTATCGATTAAAATTTTTTTAAACCTCGAGAATCACATGCGAACTCGTTTTAGTGTTAAAATACTTTAAAATCAGTTCTCGTGACGTTTAATTTTCCAGTTTTCAATTAAACGCGGTTTTTAATATTCAGGAACACTTCACCAATGGAAAGAGTCCTCCCTAACTATTGCATGGATGGGGCCCGAATCTTTGATATATGACTCAATAAAACTGAACCCGAGGCGGGTCCCAACTAAATATCAAACGTAAAATGTTCACCTCGTTAAATCTCGTATATGTTCAAATAAACCGAGAGACAGACGCGGACACGCGTTAAGTTCCGAAGATGAGGTGCCAATTAGGAATTCCTCTAATTAATATCGGTCTGGTCGATATCGGGGAAGAAGAAGAGGAACAGACAGGAAACATGGTTTAATTATATCAGGATTTATCGGTTCTCTCATAATCTTTTTAACATTGTTCTTCTTGCGTAAATCAAGTTATGTAAATCAAAGCATGCTATCTTGTGGAAACCGACCCAACAGATTGACTCGCCTACTTAAACATGTTTGAGTTTATATCCCACAATTTATGCGTACTAATTGTGTGTAAAATTTATTAATATTTTAATTGGTTTATATAAATTATTTTATAATTATTTTCTCGGGTATAATAAATGGAAATTATTACGACATTTTTCAGAGACACGATTCTATCACGGGATATTACTTTTATCTGTCGCGTTCATAACTTTTTTTTTATTATTATTATTTGCCATTTATATCTGGCTAGAAATACTTCCTTCTTCTAATTCTCGAGAAAGAGGCTCATTTTTATAATATGGGTAAAATGACTATTTGGGTAAATTAGGTTAATAACTTGGCCAAAAATAAATATTAAACATAATTGCTTTTATTATTGAAATATCTTAAGGTAAATATAGTTTCTATAAAGTTTCTCAGTTTATTAGTATAGAATTTTTAAAGAATTGTTTTAAAAATAATTTATTCTATGTTTAATAAATTCTAATTCGTAATAAATTCTTTAAATTCAAATTCAGTTTGTGTTATTTTAGTTATTTTAATATGTTTCTTAATATATTGTATTATTTATATATTTATAAAGATAATATATTATATTATACTTTATTTATATTGCTTCTTTATATTTTGTAACAATTATTTTGCGCTTTGTTTATTGCGTAGGATGAACATGGGACTTATAGGATCCGCTTTAGAATCTGAGGATAAAAATTTTTCTTTATAATGGCCCCTATCTCGTAAAATATTCTTCATTATTTTCTGGTCCTTTGATGGGTGTTCCCAGAATCATTTGTTCTCGAGGCATTTGCTTTACAATAAGGTTCTCCAACTTTTTTGTCATTGTATTTAAAAATTATTTTTTAAGTTGGTTTACACAAGATAATAGTATTATTTTGTAAAATGAAAATAAAATTATCAATGTGATTGATCTAATTGTAAATTGATTCACATTTTAATTCAAAACGGTAAGATCAATCGATTTAAGTTAACTCAAATTTTGATTGACCGAAACTAATCTATTTTTGATAATTAATTAATTTTAACATCTATAACTTTATATTTTAAGGATGAAATTAAATTTTTTAATTCGCCATGTTGGAGCTGCCATTTCAACTTGGCGACTTTAGAATCTATTAAAATCAGAATCTTTTGAAATTTCAATACCTTGAAATTAGTATCTATTGAAAATATTGAAATTGGAATCTATTGAAATCAGTATCTATATGTAAGTAAAAAAAATTGAATATTGATCTAATTAGAATCTATTAAAATTAGAATCTATTGAAATTGCAATATATTGAAATTAAAATCTATTGAAATTGCAATCTATATATATTGCAATAAAAGTCACATAATATTCATTGAGGAATAAATTGAAATTCAATTAATCCAAAAATTATCTATCCTAATTAGTATTAATTGAAATTATAATCATTGTTATTCGAATCTATTTAAATTAGAATCTATTCAAATGAGTTTCTATTAAGATCAGTCTCTACTGAAATTTAAATCCTAAGATATTTAGTCCGAATCAATTGAAATTTATAAGTAAATGAGTCTATGAAAGTAAGAATCTTAAAATTTGAAATTGAATAATATTTAGTAAGAATTAATTGAAATTCAATTGAATTGCATTTGGATTTACGGGATACTACGTTACTATAATATTCCTGCGTGTTTTTCTTCTCTGAATTCAAATCAGAAAAAAAAGATAACCAGATTGGCTAAAATTTTTGAGATAATCTCAAAACAATCCTAAAAAACATGGAAAAATCCCCAAAAAAATTTTTTGTCGGGTACACTACGGTAGTATATTTCTACGTATTTTTCTCTGCTAAATCCAAATCCGAAGTCAAAATAATCAGTTAAGCTAACATTTTTGAGATAATCTTATAGAAAACAACTTTTTATGTTTTAAGCATTTTTTGAGATTATTTAAAAACTACATTTGGTTATTCTGATTTCTGATTTGGATTCAGCAGAGAAAAATATGAAGAAAAATACTAACATAGTGTTCTGGACCAAAAAAAGTTTTGTTTTTGTTTTAATTTGTGTTTTAAAAGGTTTTTGAGATTTTCTAAAAAAGTTGTACTAATCTAGCAATTCTGACTTTGGATTTGGATTGAAACTAAAATATAGTTTTTGTCGCTGAATCAGTGCCGGGGGGGGGGGGGGGGGCAACATTTTTTTGATACATTTAACAAAAAATAATTATAAAACCAAAAAAATTAGATTACTTTTTTTAGGCAGTTAGAAGTTGATTATTATAAATGTTTCTAATTGTAAGTACTTTATTAGATAAAATGTGTTTATTTGCTGTATTTAAAACATTATGTTAATGAAACTTTAAAATCAAAAAATTTGAAAATTATTATTGGGAAGGAAATAATTCGTTCATAAAATTTAGTTTTGCAGTAAAAATTTCATCAATCAATTTATTTGAAAAAATGAAAGAAAATATTTGAAACTTGCGGAAATTGAATTTATAATTTAAGGTAAAAATTATAAAATAATGAAAATAATTAGAATTGAAAGAAAAAATTTTGAATAATAATAAAAATAGATGAAAATTGTAGCAAATAATTGAAATCATAGTAGAAAAGAATTGTTAAAAATTGAAGAAATTTTTAAATAATTAAAATTTTATTATTCTCAAAGCGAGGATTAATTTAATTTTTAATCAATGAAATTTCAAATTAATTGAAGTTCGAAGAAATATAATATACCTATAATTGTAATTGTAGTCTTACTATCTCAGATATATTCTCTAATTCTTCAATTATTTTTTACAAACTTTTATTATTTTCACCAATTAACAACTATTTCTATCAATTACTTTTTTACTGAATTTATTTTTCAATTAAATTTTGTCTTTTTAAATTATTTTTTGATTTATTTTCAAATTTTTTGTATTATTTATCTCAAATTCTAGTTATTTTTTCAGTTTACAATTATTTTCATTATTCTGCAATTATTTTCTTCTATTATAACTATATGTTGTAATTTTTTCCATTATTTTTAACAAACTAAAATTATTGTTTTCATTTTTTCATTATTTTTATAACTTTGCAAATATTTTCTTGGAGTTATTATTACTTTTATTATTCTTCAATTAATTTTCTAGATTTTAAAATATTTTTCTCAAATTTAAATATTTTTCTTCAATTTGAATTATTATTTTTATAAATTTGCAAGCAATTTCTTCAAATTTCATTTAGTTTCTCAAATTTAAGTTATTGCATCCACTTTTTAATGTTTTTTTTATTCTTCAATTTTTTTTCTCAAATTTCAAATACTTCGTTAATTTTTAATTATTTTTTTTCATTTGTATTATTTTTACAATTTATATGTTATTTTGAATCTTTGTTGATTAATTCCGAAAATTTTATTAATATATCTGAAATTTTCATTTTCTTCAATAAATTTTCGATTATTTCTACAATTTTGTAATTATTTTCCTGAATTTAAAATTCTTGAAATCATTTTGTAATACTTTTACTTTACAAATATTCTGTATTTTTGAAAATTATTTTTTTATAATTGCAGTTAATATCTGCAAATTTCAACTATTTTTACCATTTTTCAAAAATGTTCTTCAATGATTCTCATTATTTTTCAATTTTTCCCTCAATTTTTAATTCCAAATTTCAGCAAGTTTCAATTATTTTCTTAAATTTTTTCAAATAAAACTTTTTTAGTTTAAATTACTTCTTTTAATATCAAATTAGTTTCATTATTTATAAATTAACTTTCAATTTCCTTTGGCATTTGTGAATTATTTTTACAAAATATAAGTTTTGTTTTTGTATTTTTCAAGTATTTCAATGAGGTTCTTCGATTTTGAATCTTTTTCTTTTACATCAAATAAATTTTGTAATTTTCTCAATTTGTGTTCTTAAATTTCAATAATTAGCTCTAGATTCCAATTATTTTTATCCTTTTTCAAGTAGTCTTGTTTATCTCAAATATATTCTGTAATTTTTACAATTATTTTTTCACCAATTTTTATTAAATTCTTCAATTTTCAATTATTTTTATCATTTTTAAATTAGTTTTTGTCATTTTCAAATATTTTTTTATAAATTCTCCAACTTTTTTTTATTATTTATTTCTAATCTCAGTTATTTTTTAAATTCACATTTATTTTTACTATTCTGCAATAATTTTCTTTTATTATAACTATATCACTGAAAACTTTTATGTATTAAAATAATCTGCAGCGCAATTGTTTTAAGCCAATTTCAGATTATTTAAATTCCATTTGGTTTAAAAAAAAGAGCGTTGCAGATTAATTATTAATTATTGAAAGTAATTATTAATTATTAACTATTAATAATTAATTATTAATTATTGGATTAAAATCCAATACAATTTTCTGTAATGTTGTATTTTTCTCAATTATTTTTAACAAATTAAAATTATTGTCTTCAATTTTTCATTATTTTTATTACTTTGCAAATATTTTCTTGGAGTTTTTATTACTTTCATTATACTTCAATTAAATTTCTAGATTTTAAAATGTTTTTCTGAAATTTTAATAATTTTCTTTAAGTTTCAATTATTATTGTTATCATTTGCAACGAATTTCTTCAAATTTTAGTTATTCTCAAATTTCATTCTTTAATTGAATTCCTAAAATTTTAATTATTTATTTTATTTTTCAATTAGTTTTTTCAATTTTAATATTCTTTTATATTTGTGCAATTTTTATCTCCGCCTTTTAATTAGATATATTAATTATTTTTCAATTAATTTCTTAAATTTCCACTTAATTTTAAGTTATTGCATCCACTTTTTAATGTTTTAATCATTCTTCAATTTCTTTTTTCAAATTTCAAATACTGGATCAATTTTTAATTATTTTTTCTTTCATTTGCATTATTTCCACAATTTTTATATTATTTTGAATCTTTGTTGATTAATTCCGAAAATTTACTCGACATGAATTAAATTGTCAACTTTTTGCGTTACAATAATTACTATATTTAGGAAACTCTTTAATTTAATATTGTTTTATTTCTCTTCTCCCCCCTCCTACCACTGGTCAATTTTAAGTGTGCAGATGGCAAAAATTTACAAGTCTCTGCCTCTGATTAAACATATTTTTTAACTTCTATTTTTCTAAGGAATATAGGAGGTGGGCGCTAAAATATTTATCTCGCACCGAGCGCGAAAAACCTAAGTTACGGCTCTGACCCGAATTAAAAGTATTTTTTATCCTTTTCCTTCGCTTACTTTGTTTTGGATGAGAATTAAGTCCATCTTTTTTTCATTAACACATCTGATAAAGTTACAACGGTGTAAACAAGCCGATGGGATCCCGTCGATCCAATCAGTACATGGCAACGGAACGTTGCAACTGAAGAAGTCTACAGATGCTGGTTTTTATTTTCGTGCAGTCAAAAATAATTAATTTCTTCTTCACTGGTGTTATGTGCGGCAAAATACCACCCGTGAAATCTCTGTGAATTGAGTTTTATGCCTCCTCTTGCTCTTGATACCCATTTTTCCATTTTTTTTCGCATTCTTAATTACTTTTATACCTAACTTATAAAATCTTCATTACATGCTTATTGGGTTTCCTATTTTTTGCTAGAACTAAAACAATGAACGAACACTAAAAGTAATAAATAGTAATTGTAATTTTCGTAAGAGGTATTGAAATAGTATTTAGAGTAAATGTAATTACTTGTCGCTGTTATAAGACACCATTAAGTACACATTTTTACGACCCATTTTGTCGAGAACTATACTGATTTTTTTAACGATAACTAAAATAATAATAGAATTTCCGGGGACACTTAGAAATAAAACATTTTATAGATATTATTCTGACCAAAGCTACTTATTACAAAGTGTAAAAATATTAATATTTTTGTTGAAAAAAAAAAAGATATATCTGTCTATTGTGTATTTTCGTTCGACAAAATCACCGTACCGTAAATTTTGACGCACACCAATAAAAACTCGTTACTAATTTTCCACTTTAACATTTTTCTGTTAATAGTTTGCCTTCTGCGTATTATTTTACTCAAGAAACGCCTTCAACCATAAATTGAACGATAAAATTAAAATTGAGCTCACGTTTAGATTATAATATCGTTGTAAACTTTGTGTATAAAAAAGACCAGATTCTGAGATTTTCTCACGTGTGAAATTTAACTTGTGGGTTTTAATAAAGTTTATTAATAAATTTTAAATAAACTTAATTTTAATTAGCTTTTAAATTTGTGAAACTCGAATCCAATCGTTTCAAATCTTTATTTTTAATAATCAAAACATTACCGATTAAAATTGTAATCTTCCCTGAATTAATTTTGTCTAATTTTTAGCAATCGAAATTTATAATTCACACCAAATTTTAATAATCTAAATTTCAATTTATTCTATTTTTGATCGACCTAAATTCAGTCAACTGAAATTCAATTTAGCAAAATTATAACCGATTGAAAATTCATTTGATCCAAATGTCAATGAATTGTAAATTTTCAAAATCTAATCTTTTGTTAGTAAAAATTGCAATCGATTCAAAAATTAGATCATCAGAAATTTAATTCATTGACGTCTGAGATATCAAAAATTGTTATTTTAAAATAGTACTACAAGTAAAAAATTTTTTTTTGTAAAATATGGGAACAGCGTTTCTTTACGTTTTTGGGGTCGATCTACAAGATTCCGAGCTCGGATTTAATTTTTATTTATATGCAAAACCAATATGGTGGCTTTTTTGTAAAAGAGTACCGCAAAATCGAATTTTTTTTTTAATTAATATTTCTTAGGGGCCATCCATAAACCACGTGGACAGTTTTGGGGGGGCGGGGGGGTCCATCAAAAGTCCACGATTGTCCACGAGGGGGGGAGGGGGAGTTGGAGCAAATGTCCACGTGGACATGCATTTAAGCATGTACATAAAGATTTTTAGCATGTCAAATTCTTGACTTATGTTTGATCAAAAATGATCAAAACCAGGGCTTTCTGAGTTTCTGAGCCCTGTTTTTCAGAATCTTGACCTCATGGAACAGTTTTGGTCATGGTCAGATTCGTGTTTAGTAATAAAAAATCTACAAGAAAAACTTAGTCCGATGCTTAAATAAAAAAAGTCATTTTTGTCGACCAGGGTAATTTATAATGTTAACAATTTAGGAATTCATGTTATTTTCCGTAATCAGTACTTAATAAATTATAAGATGTTCAATAGAGTGGTCCAAAAATTTTTTTGGATTTTTTTATGCTCTTACCCCCTAGGATTTTTTATCGAAAAAAATACCCCTATGATATTTTGTTAAAATTATATAGTAATGAGAGATAGCTCAAAGCTGATGAAGTTTCCCACGTATTTTTGATAAAATAAAGCTATAAACTTTTAATACAGCTTTAACTTTATAAGGTTTACAACCTTTTATGTTTGAAATAATTAAAAATAAACTATAACATTAAAATTTATTTATAAAAATGTTTAAACAATTTATTTTTGTTATTTATCAGCTCAAAAAAAATTAGAAGAGCATTTTTTAATGAAGTTTTCAACTTTTTATATTTTACATAACTCAAAATATATAGCAACTTTAAAATTTATTTACAACAATTGTTGAAGAAAATTATTAAAGCATTGTTAATTATCATCTTTTGATAAAATAAAGATAGTAACTTGCAATTTTTTCTTATGTACTATGAATTTGTAAGATAAAGTTATAATTTTAGTCATTGTTTAAGTTATTAAATAATTTTAACTTGATAATATTTTCAGACTAAAGCTAATAGAGAGGTTTAGTTTTTTTTCTAAATTTATCAACTTTAGATATAATAAAGCATTAGAATTGTAGTTTTACTAGAAAATAAATTTTAAAAGAAGATTATCTTCAATTTGTACTTCTAGATCTCACAATAACAGTGTCCTTTCATTAATTTTAATTCAAAATTTAAAAACATTATTAATAAACTTTAACAGATAACTTACTGGACATTTTAAATGTCTAGAGCTATTATTTTATCCTTCATATTCATAATAAATAATTTATTCTGTTTCTGTAATAGTTGCAATACCGTCCCAAGCATAAAAGTTGTAATATTGAGAAAAAATGGCAAGTCTCTAGCTTCATTGTATCATAAGACGATAAATAACAACAATAAATTGTTTAAACAATTGTTAAAAATAAAATCTGGTATTACTGTTTACTTTCAGATACTTGAAACATAAAAAGTTGCAATGTTGAGAAAAAATTGCAAGTCGTTATATTTATTTTATCAAAAGTTCATAAATAACAACAATAATTTCTTTAAACAATTGTTAAGAATAAATTTTCAAATTATTGTTAATTGTTAGTTACTTCAAACGAAAAAAACTGCAAATTTCAAAAAAAATTGTAAGTCTCTATAGCTTTATTTTATCGAAAGTTGATAAATAACAACAATAATTTGTTTAAACAATAATTGTTATAAATAAAAATTTTAATTATTCATTACTTTTAATTACATATCACACATAAAAGTTGCAAAAATTAAAAAAATTGCAAGTGTTAAGCTTTATTTTATCAAAAGTTAGTAAATAACAACAATAAGTTTAAACAAATTAACAATTACGTGAATTAAATAGTAAAAGCTTATAAGTTATTTTTGTAAAATATTGCAAAAAACTCCCAATAAAATAGTAAAAGTTATTTTTTAACGTTTTTTCCATAATTTTACAATTTTAGGGAAGGTTTTACGACCCTGTACAAAATATTAAACCACAAAAAATTTTTAATAAATTTTTGGATGTTATTTTTTGAACGTTTCTAAGAAGATGCAGAGTTGTCCGATTAAAAAATATTGATTTTCGTGAATTCTATACTAAATCTACGAATAAGTATTTTTTCCTGATGCAAAATTCATTTATAAAACTTCATCGGCTTTTCGCTACTACGTCTAAAATTTAGATTCTAAATATTATTTAACTTAAAAAAAATAGAGGTATTTTTTTCGATAAATAAGAAAAATCCTAGTGGGTGAGAGCATGAAAAATTAAAAAATTTGTTTACAATGCGTTTTTGGACCACCTCAATGGCCAAAGTTATTTTTTAAGATCTATAAAGATTGTTTAAAAATGTATTTGCTAGTAGTGAAAATTGTCTTTAAAAAGAGGATAGTGATTTTCTTATTGTTACAAACCACTTCTTAGGTTTACGATATCTTATAGTATATTTATGCGTATATTTTAATTTTCCTTTTAAGAATAATGTAAATTGTGTTTATTTATTATTTTTTCATAAACTTCTTTATTCCAGCAGTTTTTTTTTTAAAATATTCAGAATTAAGCTTTATAATTATATTAACTTATTGGTTTATAATATACAAAGAATTTTTTTGCAATGTCCACGTGGACAATTTTGTAAGGGGGGGGGGGGTTTGTAAAATGTCCACGATTGTCCACGAGGGGGGGCGGGGGGGGGGTCAAAAATCAGCAAAAAAATGTCCACGTGGTTTATGGATGGCCCCTTACCGAAAACATTTTTTTAAATCGTATAGTAAAGTGGCACAAAATAGCACGAACTGTTGGAAAATTAAAAATATAATGTAGTTAATACATCAAATTCAAGTTAGCAAAATTAAAATGTTGTTAAAAAAAAGTGAAAAATTAATATCTGTTGGACCAATCTTCAAGCTTTATATTAAAATTAATGAAACTGGGTACATAGGGTTTTCTTTTGGTCGGAGATCATGAATCTGTTAATAACTTTTAAAATTCAAAATGTCGGATCCAATATGACGAATCAAAATGCAAAAATTTTCGAAAAATGTATGAAACTTAGGAAATAGGGATTTTTGGGATCGCTGTAAAATTTAAAAAGTCAGATCCCATGAATGCAAAATTTTTGCAAAAATTTATGAAACTTGATACATAGGGGTTTACGGGGTCCCTGATTCCAAATCCGTTAATAATAATTTTTCAACATTCAAAATGAACCATAATGCAAAATTTTTTCTAAAATGTATTAAAAACAGTATATAGGGGTTTGTGGGGTCGCTGTTTACGAATCCGATCATAATATTTTAAAAATTGAAATGGCGGATCCACCATTTTGAATTTTCAAATATTATAATCGGATTCGTAATCAGCGACCCAAAAACCACTATATTCCAAGTTTAATTAATTTTAATATAAAACTTAAAAATTGGTCCAACAGATAATAACAATTAATACATATTTTTAATCTTCTAACAGTTTGTGATATTTTGTGCCACTTTATTATACACTAAAAAAATATTTTCGGTAAGAAATATTTATTTATTTGTTTAATAACAATTTACGGGACAAGCCCTTTCGTACAAAGTACTTATAGAATATAATACATAATAAAATGCATGAAAATTTATATCGTCTAATAAAAAATACATAACTCATTAAGGGATACGAAGACACAAACAAGATCAAAACCCAAAATATTAGAGTCAATATTGCATCGGACGCAAGGATGTTGCTAAATTGTTCATGAATCTCTCGTGTAAAAAATCAAAAAAGTCGAAGTTCTACTCATTATTGGCTTCTCGGAAAATTCGTATCAAAGGAGAATTTCCACCATAAGATTTGTACGGTGCGAGGTAACTCTGAACGAAGTATGATTCCGCAATAATTTAATAGGGGCAGACAGAGAGACCTGATAGAGTAGGTGTGGACAGCGAATACGACTATTTATAATATTATAGAGAAAATAAAGGTCATATTTTAAAAATCTATATTGAATTAAAGTATTGTTTAAAAAAAGGAGTTAAAGTTAAATATTAAAAAAATCCAATAACTTTATGTGTTTGATATTAATAAAAGTTGGATAAAATTCTGATAAGACTTTTTAAAGTAATTCAAGCTCTTTGCAATGAAATCCTTTGTGTTTGAGCATTAGTTCCGCGCGAATGAAAGGAACCGCTCTTCGAGGTTGTATCTTTTACTCTGGGCGGATCCGTTCCGGAATGAAATTACGCGGGCCATCAGGTGCTGTGTAATGACATTTTCCAATGACTTGTCATGGGTCAGCCCATCGGAGTGCCACTTCTACCGGAAACGCGTGCAGATTTCTTGAACATCCGGGGCAATGAACCACTCATTGTCGGCACTTTACTCATTTTAAATTTCGAAATATTTTGTTATTTATTATTTTAATTAAAAAATTCACAAATTATTTTAATATAACTTGTTTCAATATTACAATTTTTAATATTAAATTCAAACTGTATAAACTATTCCGTAAAATTACATGGAAGAAGAAAAAGTTACAAATGTTTTACATTTTAGGGGTCTTGTAAATTTTTAAAGCCATAAATAGAAGATTTTTTAACAATTTTTTTTCAGAAGATTTAATATATCATGAAGTAAGTGTTTCTATATATTCTCAAATATATTAACAATAATTAAACAAAGAAATTGCGGTCTTAAAAAATGTTGTCATATTCTCTCCACAGAGGGCGCAACTTAACCTAGAATTTACTAATAATATTTATTGTTATGGTTTTGTGAATGATTAAAGAGCGAAAAAATAACTTTTTCTCAGTTTCTTATAGTAAAAAGCTGGCTATTTTTTTTATTTTTGAAAATTTTAAAAAGTTAGAGGTTCAGTACCTGAAGAAACTTCTAAAGAACTGAATCAAATAAGAATTTTCAAAATTGGTCAAATTTCTTTAAATTTTTTTAAGTTGCGCCCTCTATGGAGGGAATATAACAAAAAATTTTAAGACCACAATTTTTTTTTAATAGTTATTAATATACTTGAAAACACGTAAAATCTTTTACTTCATTGCGTATTAAAACTTTTAAGAAAAACATTATTAAAAAACCTTCTATTTATGGCCTAAAAAATTTGCGAGAAGCCTTTATGGAAAAAGTGCCAGAAATTTCCATGTAAAGATTTTAAATTAAAAAAATAATTTGTAACGTTACTAAGTACATACATATTTTAAATTTGAATATAGTTTTTAGGAAATTTAATATACATAATTTTTTTAAATTTTAAATTTCTTATTTAAAAATTTCGCTTTAAGACACTTTTTCTTTGAATTGCAAAAGACAGACGTTTTAATTGTCAGAATTATTAAATCAGAATTCTTAGCTATTAACAAATTCATTAGGAATAAAGAGTCTTACTATAAGTTAGAAAATCTCATTTGCCCGAAATTCCATCATCCTGAGTTTTTTCAGGCGAGTTTCCTATCTATGGTCCAGTCGATAAGGTAGAAAAAAAAATGTGGAAAAGGTTCCACATTGTGTTCAAAAATTTTTTTAGGTTATGTAAAAAAATTCCAATTATTTTAAGAAGAAATGTAAAATTTGTTGTTTATGAGTTGCAATTACATTAATAAGCTTTTACTTATTCAATTTTATCAAACTGTACTTCTTTATTTTAAAAAATTAAAAGAATCATTGTTTTATATTAAAAATAATGCACCAAAAAAAACTTACGATTGTGGTGCCCTCTAAGTTAAGCTTTACATTTAATTATCCCCATTGTTAACGCTTTGTTGAGGTAATAAATTTTCCCAAAACTCAAAAGATCGAAATTAGTTGATAATATTTCAAAAGTCTGAATGTTTATTGAATCGAAATTCCAAAAATTCGAATACTTATTTAATGTCCGAATGTTCATTTTATCGACTAACTAAAATTGGAATGTTAATTTCATCGAATAGCCAACGGTTTAAATATTTGTTTGACGGAATATACAAAAGTTAAAATGTTCATAGAATTGTTTTTCGGTGAGTTTACTATCTATGTTATGTGTCGACCGATATTGTAAAAGTGCGGAAATTTTAAATTATAACCATTCATTAATCAGGAACGTACGGAAACCGTAATTTAATATAACAGAAAATTTAAACAAATAATTTCACAAAAGTTTAATTACATTTTTATTAACTTTTAACCACAAATAAATTAGTGATATACTTATATTTAAATTTTCGCGCCAAAATTAGATCCGAATCTATTCTACCTAAAAATTATAGATAGGAAACTCGCTTGAAAATCATCAATTGATGATATTTTTCACAAATGATATTTTTCATAGCTGGAGTTTCTGATAAGTGAAAATTCTCTTAAATAATATTCCCAACTAATAATTTGACTAATTCCTCAAAATGACAAATTAATATAACTCTTAATCGATCGAATATTGAGAAATATAGCTTTACGCATGAATTATTGAAGTTAATTTCACTATCCGTATAAATTAAAAGCAAGGACTAACGAGAATGTGTAGATTGAAAAAGTACACGTTGTCTTTACGGTAGATTTTAACGAACGACACGTATAACAGTGTAAATTTGAAATCGACAACCGTGCGCTGTGGATTTAAGCGATTCGAGATTCGTAACGGTGACTGCGCAGGGGTTAAAATCTACCTGTTAGGTAATTCGTTTCGATTAAAATCACAGAATAAAAAGCGTTATGGTTCGGTGTCCGAGAATGACGAGCAGAAGCACCAAGAAATCGTCGCATATTTTTGCTTGTGAGCGCGACAACGCTCTGGTATAAAATAAAATCTTTTCTTTACGACGTGGTCTCAACTTTGAAAAAAGTGTCGCCTCACTCTTCTATATGCTTTTGGTCAAAATCGACACGCTCGAGTGTACCCTTGGCTTGAAAATTATTTATTTACAAAGGAAGCAAAGATTTCGCTCTCCTTGATCTCGTCAGTCCTCTTCTTTTGTAATTCTTTTCGCAGAAAATCAGGAGCAAAATGTTGAAGGTGAATTTCATTCACGACGTTGTTGCTAAAACAAAGAGTATGTTTAAGGTATTAGTCGTGAGACAATCTCAACAAAAAGTTAATGATGTCTTTTAATTTTTTGCGTGATGAATGAGTATTTGCTTTTTGGGAAGATGAAATTTCGATCAAATGAGATTTGTGACAAATGAAATTATTTCATTTGATTTTTTAGGAAAAATTAGACATGTAATTCTATTTTTATAATAATTTATAGATTCGCCTAAGTCTTTTTAAGACCTAGGGTCGAAGATTACAAATCTAGAATTATATTTTTTAAAACTGAAAATGGAGATCGAAAAATTGTTTAAACTTCTTAAAATCGCCTTAATCATTTTAGTCGGGGATTTTTGGGGTTGCTGAATATGAAAATATCCTTATTTTTTAACATTCAAAATGGTGTAATCCAATATGGCGGATTGAACAATTCACAATTAATTGATTTTACTCAAATGTCTCAGGGACTTTTGGAATCGCTTATTACATATATATAAAAAGTTAGTTTTTAGTTTTTACAAAATTCAAAATGGCGGGTATAATATAGCGAATGAACTAATGACAAATTTATTGAATAGCGTTTAATTTTTGTAATTTAGAAAATTTTTTAGTTACGAATTGTGTAATACAAAGAATAAAAAAATAAACATGTTACTAGATCCACCATTTTGAATTTTGAAAGTATTTTCAAATTTGTAGTCAGAGACCACCTATAAAAACATCCGAGTAACAGGACTTATGCAATTTCATTTAATATCAAATTTTTCTTTCCACCATATTGGATCCACCATTTTGAATGTATTAATTTAAAGGTCAGATTTGAATTCAAAGATTCCTGAAACCGTTACGTATTGGTTTTTATAAAAATCCAATAGCCAGATATTGGTGTACATTTTTGAACTGTTTTTTTCAGTAGAGTATCGTTTTTAAAGAATTTTTTCGATTTTCAATGTAGTTTTATATTTTTAAATTATTTAGAGTAGTTTTTTTTTAAATAATTAATTAAGTTATAAACTACATTTTACTTTTCCAATGTGGTTTTTCGTTTTTCCAAGTAGCTTTTTATTTAAGCAAATACTTTTTAATTTTTTAAACTTATTTTTCATTTTGCAAAGTTGATTTTCTTTTTAAGTAGTTTTAGGTATTTGAAAATTGGTTCTACTTTTTGACAATGAATTCTCGTTTTTAATGTAGTTTATTGTTTTCAAATTGGTTTTGCGTTTTTCAAAGTAGTTTTCTTTCTTTGTCAATAGTAGTAAAAAATTTTTTTAAAAATAGTTTTTAGTATTTAAAATTGGGTTTTATGTTTTATTTTTTGACAATTATTTCTCGTTTTAAATGTAGTTTATTGTTTTTAAATTATAGTTTTGCGTCTTTTAAAGTAGTTTTTTTCAAACGTAGTTTCTCATTTATTTAAAATTATTTTTGTTTCTCAAATTAGTTTTTTCATAAATTGAAAACAAAATTGGATTTTTCCAGGGCTGTTACTATGATTTAAATCGTGATTAAGATCATGATTTAAATCAATAGAAATTTTGCATTAAAATCATGATTTAAATAAAAAAAAAACTTGACAATTATTCGGATGTCTAATACTGCATGTAAAACATCGCAAACCATAAACAAAACCCACAAATTTGTAGATAAATGCTAAAAATTTCAATTCTAATATTTTAATCTTTATAAAATTTAAAAAATTATGCTAATACAGATCATCAAAATACCTATGATTTACAAATATTTGGTATGAAGATAGTAAAAAATAGTATTAAATTTTTTATATTTTTAAGTCATGATAATTTAAATAAATTCCAAAAGTCGATTAACTCATATTCCAATTAGTTCCAACTATTAAATTTCAATAAATTCAAATTTCAATGCATATTAATTATTGCAAAATAAGTAAATAATATTTATTTTTTATATTCACAATATCCTTTTTTTAATTCTTACAATATTTCTAAGAGATTTTACTTTTTCGAACTGTTTAATTTTTATCTTATAATCTATTTTTTACAAAATTTTAAGATTTTTTCTCCTTTTACTTTTGATATATTTTTTTTGTATTTGTCTTTTTATTTTAGGATTTTCTTTAATTTTTTTCTTTTTATGCAAATTATTTAATATTATTTTACACAATTTTGTTATTATAACATTCACTGAACTTTTTATTTCGTTGATGTTCATAATTATTTCCATATTTTTAAAAATAAATACTCGCATTTTTTTTTGGTAAGTTTATTCAATTTTTTTCAAATCTTGTCTTTTTTTTGCGAGATTTTTTGAAAACTTATTTATTCTTCCATAAAATTTTTAGATTTTCTTTATTTTTCTAAATTTATTGTTGGACTTATTTGAAGTGTAATATTATAAAAATGTGCTTAGTTTACTTTTGCTTAAACTTTTTTTATTTTTAAAGGATTTCTAAGTTTATTTTGTAGCCTTTTTTTTCTTAATCTTACATTTTTTAATTTTATTTTTTGTACTTTTTACATATTTTAGTTTGTTAGATTAAGGAAAAAAACATTTCTCTATTTTCTTCCTATTTTTTGAATTTTCTTGATGTTTCACTATTTTTTAGTTCCTCCTTGGGTTTTAATTAATTATTTAAATTTTGTCATCATTATTCCATTTCTAAGAAGCATTTTTTCTTCTTTTCAATTCTTCAGTTTTCATCTTGTAATTACGAATTTTTAAAAACATTTATTTGGTGCTTTTATCAAAATTTTTTAAATTTCTCAATTTTCTACAATTTTGAAAGCTTTTATTTTATATTTTATATTATGTGAATTTAATCTTGTACTAAATATTCTCATTTGAACATCGTTCTTCTATTTCATAAAATTTCCTTTCTTTAAAATTTTTAAAAATTTTACAAAATTTTATTGATTCTTTTTTTATTTAATTTGTAAAATAATTTTCTAATTTTTCTAATTTTAAAATTGTTCTCTTTAGTAATATATTTGAACTTTTTGTTAATTATCATCTTATTTATTATTTTAATTTAAAAAAATGTTCGTAAATAGTTTAATTTTTTGAAAAGAGTTTCTACTTTTTTATGAATTTATCACTGTTTCATTCTTGTGTTGTTTTTTCAATTTTTTTTTTTCATTTCTTTAGTAAACTACTTACAAATAAACATTTAAAGATTTTATATACTGATTATATTTTAAAAAAATCATGATTTTTTATATTCTAAGAAGTTTTTGTTTTATACCGTATTTTTTCAGTTTTTAAAGCAATATTTCGTCTTTTAACAATAAGTATGTTTTCGTTTTTAAAGTAATTTTATCATTTTTAATGTAGTTTTTCATTATGCAAAGTCGGTTTTTTTTAAAGTAGTTTTTGGTATTTAAAAATTAAGTTTTAATTTTTGAATATTGATTCTCGTTTCTAATGTAGTTTATTGTTTTCAAATTATTTTTGCGTTTTTCAAAGTAGTTTTTTCCAAATGTAGTTTCTCACTTTTTAAATTCTTTTTTTTTCACATTACATAGTTTTTTCATAAATTAAAAACAAAATTGGATTTTTTATTTTTAAAAAACTTTTTGCTGTATACAGTAGTTTTTCAGTTTTTAAAGCAAGATTTCGTTCTTTTAATCATTTAAGTATGTTTTCGTTTTTAAAATAATTTCATCATTTTTAATGTAGTTTTTCATTTTGCAACATATTTGTTCGTTTTTGAGATGTACTTTCTCTTTAATTTTTTTTTTTATTTATCTTAGTAGTTTTTTATTTTTTAAAGTTGTTTTGCGTTCTTAAAGTATCTTTTTAATTATTACATTATCATTTCATTTTCCGTACACACTTTTTTTCTCAAATTAGTTTTTCGTTTTTAAATTAATTTCGAAATAGTTTTTCCTCTCTCGTAAAAGCTTTTTGTTTTTTAAATAGGTTTTTGGGTTTTAGATTATTAAGTACATAGTTTCTGGTTTTCAAAAGTATGTTTTAAAAATTTAGTTTTCCGTCTTTAAATACGGTTATTGTTTGTTATTTTTTGATTTTTCAAAACAGATTTTCCCTTTTTTAAGTATAGTTTTTCTTTTTTTAAAAGTAATTAGGTAATTAATTTATAAGATACATTTTAGTTTTTTAAATTAGTTTTTCGTTTCTTCAAGTAGCTTTTAGTTTGACCAAAAATTTTTTTTTTTGTAATTGTTTTTTACTTTGCAAAGTTGGTTGTTTTTCAAAGCAGTTTTTGCTAATTAAAAATTAGGTTTTACGTTTTATTTTTTGACAATTTCACGTATAATACTGCATTTTTATAATTGACACAAATTACAAACTGTGTATAATTCACTTGAGCTTACGTTTTTTAATATATTAATTCATTTTTTCATTTCTTCTTTTTGAAAATAAGTAATTTCTAAATTTAACCTTAAATTGTCTAGACAATTTAACAAACGTGTATCGTATTAAACGCCATATAAAAATTCTATTATATTTGGACTTTCTGTTCCTATTAAATAGATGTTTTAATTTATTTCTAAAAAATAATTTACGGTCATTATTTAAGACACAATTTATTCGCACTTTATCAAATTAAACAATTTAAATAAGCACTTTTATTTTCTCTGTCCGGTGACACCCGACAAGTTTTTGGAGGCTTACATTTTACTACTCATATATGATGTCATTTTTCTCTCAATTAATGTGTTTATTTTATGATCGAATTTATTTCAAAGATGGACAGAGGTCATGTCTTTGTCATAAGATGATTTAATTAATATTTCAAAAAAATTATACAAATTTGTTAACCAAAAGGCTTAGGTGTCCGGGGCTACCCGACTTTCCCCTATAGTTTTGTATTATTCAAAGTAGTTTTTTTCATAGGTAGTTTCTCATTTATTTAAAATTACTTTTGTTTATCAAGTTAGTTTTTTCGAAAATTAGAAACAAAATTGTGTTTTTATATAATTTTATTTACCGTAGTAGTCTTCTTTTAAAGTTATTTTACCTTTCTAAAGTAGCTTTCTAATTATTATATTATCTTTTCATCTTCCGTATTTGATTTTTTCAAATTAGTTTTTCGTTTTTAAAATAAATTTTCCCTTTTTAGAAGTATGTTTTTGATTTCTCGAAATAGATTTTTGAAGTGAAATGTACACTATTACTGTTTTTTTTTTAAATTATTAATCGTCTATAGAAGCAAGGGAAAAATTAATCTATAGTTTCGGAATGATGATGCGAATTAAATGCTCATTCCAAGAATCCATTAGAAAACACAAGTTAACACGATCCTGGACTTATGTCCTAAAGTCCTGCAACCATAAAATAACTCGAATACCAAACGCGTCTCGTTGCCAAGACACAACATTCCTAAAGACGGTGGCCGCCAGAATCATTTTCCAAATTCGGTTAAGATAAGACTTCCAGGCCTTTACCTATCTTGAAGTCTTGCGATAACAAAAATTAACGGCTTTCCATTTTAAGACGAAAAGAACCAAATACCTCGATTGTGTCGATATCAATTTTTTTCCAGCATCGGAATTCTATCGGAAAAATATGTTTGTTTCCTAATTTTATTGACACAATTTCTTCAAACCGAGCTTCAAACCCAGTTATCTATTTACAATATTCATTACAATTTACTTTCTTTATTTAGATTTTCTCGAATTAATTTGTTCCAATTTGAAATTCTTTTTTGAACATTTTTACTATCTTTTCCATCAATTTCGTTCAATTCTGTAAGGGACTTTATAATTAAGTGACGAATTTCGTTGTAAAGGTGGAACGGCTTTCTAATTTATCGAAAATTACAAGAATTGTGCAAGAACAATGAGGAGAAAAATTTTTTGAGTGTTAGTTTAAGGTCTCAGGTGACATCGCGTGCAGGATAGAAAGTGATTCTGAGGTTAGTGCTTAAAAGTGTCTAGGAACTTATCTTTCAAAGACATGCGAAGGAGAGTAGCAACGATTACTTTGGGTTTAGAAAATCCATTTACGCGGTGGCGACCGGAGAATAATCGTAAACTCTCTTATCTTGATATTTCTGAAAGCAAGACATTCCCTCACCATACCTGAGTTAAAATGCCTGTTTCAATTAACGAAAGTTGCTCGAGAAAAGAGACTAATATAGATATGGTCAAGTTTTTTACTGTTTGTCAATATTTTGCCTCTGGACTGAACATAAATTTAATTTTAAAGCTAGTATAATATGGGGAATTAGTCTAGGCTCTCTATATAATTCTTTTAGTAGAAATTACAAAGTGTAAAAATTATAATTATTTGCTAATTTTGTAAAAGTGTTTATCTATAAAAATGTGCATATTTTTATAAAAAATTTAAATACACAATTGTGTTTATATGAAAATTGTGTTTTTACTACGAAATATTGAAAGACTAAAAATGGACAAAATTCGGCTTTTAAATTCTGACAATACTTTTCTGTTTTAGAAGTGAAGTAGGATTTAAAATTCAACTTTGCATGATTAATTTTTATTCGATCGGTTTATCATTTCGAGTAGTCGCGTCGTTTTTAACTACTCGCATTTTTATCTCATCTTCGCCGATATTTATTCACTGTCCATTAATACCTAATTCATATTTTCGATAAGTTGGTTCGTCGACCTTTTCGTCGCACTTGTAAAAATTTCTTAGAAAATAAAGTTTAGACTTAATGTTTTACAATTTTTTTTGATCTAAAATGTAAATCCTTTTTAAAGTTGATCCTTTAATTATTCTTTTTTTAATTAGATTAATTTAATTAATAGATTTAATAATAAATTTAATATTAAATTCTGTAATAATATAACTAATAAATGCCAAAAGTCAAAATGTACTAGTATGGTGGTAAATAAATATCCATCTTGGATCCGCCATTTTGATTTTCGACACATATGAAACTCAGTTTTAAAAAGTAACGCCTAAAAACATTGAAAATTGATTCAAATTTAATAGATTCAGAGAGAGGATTAAAATGTGAATAAAATAAATAAAAATGAGTGAAATAAATCAAAATAGTAAAAAATAGAAAGAAAATAGAAAATTTTATTTTAATTGCTGAATGATTGAGTTAATTGAGAAGTTAGAGAGTTCGATTTCTGAAAATCCTTGTTTAGAAAAGCGCATGACAAATTAGCAATACATTTACAGTTTAACTACTGACAAGTACGTTTAAAGGCAAAGTGAAGTAAACGTCTCGTTATGTCAACGCCTGTTAATAGAGAAATGACTCACACGCTCCACGACCTGAATTATATCAATCTTAGCGTGAGGGAAAAGTTTCGCCACCCTTCGTTAAATCTTACACACAAATACACACACATACAGACTTTTTAATGAAATATACATAAGTTCCTGAGTACCGTCAAGTACACGTTAGGAAGTTATCTACTTGAGTGTATTTAATTAATACCCGCACTGCACACTTTTTTCACGCGAGTTTTCTTTAACATTTTACATATCCCGGAAAAAGTTTTCTTGCGACTAAAAATAATCGGCTTTTTTGTTTCTCTAGCAACTTGAAATACTAATAATTAAAAAAACATAACAACGTTTGGAAAAATGTTTCTTAAAAATTGTTCATTATTTTTTAAAAATAATCTTTATTTAATGGAAAATTGGACACATACTCGAGAAGAGGTTATGTTTGAAGTCAATATTTTGCTCTTTGGAAAAGAAAACTTACTTTTATTGGCAATTTAATTAGGCAAAATGTGGCAAATTTATTTTAAAACAAAATAAACCATTTAAACTGATAATTAGATACAAATTGAAGATTTTTGAGATTTAGAAACAAATTAATAGTTTATCTCGTTTCTCTAAAACTTTCAGAATCTCGAACATCTGTAATTTTTATATAATTACGACTTTTAATGTTTTACTATAGCAAAATATAACGCGCACAAGCGCGCGATAGTTTTCCATACATTTTAGTAATTAAACTATAATAAATAAATAAAACAAAACGATGAATAATATTTA
Source organism: Ganaspis brasiliensis (assembly GCA_037103525.1). Taxonomy (NCBI): domain Eukaryota; kingdom Metazoa; phylum Arthropoda; class Insecta; order Hymenoptera; family Figitidae; genus Ganaspis; species Ganaspis brasiliensis. The sequence goes on along the minus strand of JAZKLR010000175.1, from coordinate 488,603 downwards.
TCTAATACGGAGGGCTGCCAGTGGACTTGCAGATTAAAAATAGTTAAAAAAAAGACTTTTTAATTTAAAAAAGTGAGTAAATAATGAGTTTTTAAATGAAAAAAGTGAGTAAAGAGTGAGCCCTTAAATAAAAAAAGTGATTAAATAGTAAGTATTTCAATACAAAATGTGAATAAACAATATAGAGTTTAATATTACTGATATTAAATTAGGGGGGGGGCGCTAGCAGGAGAAGTCATTCAAATTTGAAAAACACAATTCAAAAATCGCAAAAATAATTGATATGTAGAAAATAATTAAATAATTACAAAAATAATTCAATTTTACAAAAAAGTTGGAAATGACAAAACTAATTGAAAAATTGATTAAAAATCAAAAAATGATGACAAAAATTGAAACGAAATAATTGGAATTTGAAGTAAATAATTGAAAAGTTTCAAAAATAATTGAAGTTACAAAAAAAAATATTTAAAGAATGACAAAAATAATTAAAATTTGAAAGAAAAGTTTAAGGTTGGTGTAAAAAATTTAAATTTTCTCACTATAATTGAGATATTGAAGAAATAAGTTAAATGTAAATAAACTTATTGAATAATGACATAAATAGTTATAACAGCTGGTGTAACAAAATAATTGAAACTTGAAAAAAATAATTAAAAAATATCAAAAAATGTATATGTGTACAATATAGTAGAATAATGACAAAAATAACTGAAATTTAGAAAAAAATTAATGAAAAATGAGAAATATATTCAAAAATAAAGTAAAAAAATACAAAATTTAATACTTTAATTGAAAAATTGTATAAAATGATTGAAAAATTAAAGACATAATTAAAATGTGAAAAAACTAATTGAATAATGACATAAATAATTGAAAACTAATCTTCAAAATTTTACAAATTCATGTCAATAATAAAAAGATTGAAGAAAATGACATTTAAAGAAAATAATTCCAAAATGTCAAAAGCATTTGAATATTGACAAAAATAGTTGTAGTTTGAAAAATAATTGAGAAATTACAAAAATAATTGTGAAATGACAAAAATAATTGGTAACTTTAAAAAAATTAAAAATTTGAAGAAAATACTTGAAAACTTGACGAAACAATTGAAATATGTAAATAAATAATTTAAAACTGGTGTAAAAATTAAAAAATTATAGACAATAATTGTAAAGTTAAAAAATATATTATAAGTTTAAGGAAAATAATTGAAAGTTGAAGAAATTAATTGAAGTTTTAAGACAATAATTGTTTGAAGAGAATAATTCAAAAATGTCAAAAAAATTCAAATATGAAAAAAATAATTTAAGTTTGAAGAAAATAATTGAAAAAGGTGTAAAAAAAATTAATAAATTCGTGACATTAATAAAAATAATGATGAAAATAATTGAAAACAGGTGTAAGAATTTTAAAAGTTCATGACAATAAAAAAATTGAATGAAATAATTGCAATTTGTAAAAAATAATTCTAAAATGGGAAAAATAACAAAAATATGAAAAAAATATTTGGAAAATGACAAAACTAATTTAATAATGACAAAAGTAATTGAAATTTGAAGAAAATAATTGAAAAATAACAAAAGTGAATTGAATTTGTTTAAAAAATTTGGATATTCCTGACAATAATGTGAACATTGAAGAACACAATTGAAATTTAAAAAAATAATTGAAATTACAAGAAGATAATTGAACAATAACAAAAATAATTGTAATTTGAAAAAAATAATTTATAACTGGTGCATAAAATTAAAAATTTAAAGGCAGTTCTTGAAAAATTGACCAAACAATTGAAGTTTTACGAAACTGATTGAATAATGACAATAATAATTGGAAAGTGGTGTATAAATAAAAAATTGATATGGAATAGTTGAAGTTTGAAGAAAACAATTGAAATTTGTTGAAATTAATTAAAAAAAAAAAATTAACAAATTAAATAAACTCATGACAATAATAAAAGTAATAAAGAAAATGATCAAAATTTGTAGAAAATAATTGAAAATTAATATAATAAAATTAAAAATCCATGGCAATAAAAAATAAAATAATAATTGAAATTTGTAGGAAATATTTCTAAAATTGCAAGAATAATAGAAATATGAAGAAAATAATCGTAAAATAACAAAAATACTTGAATAATGACAAATGTGATTAAAATTTGAAGAAAATTATTGAAAATTAACAAATGTAGAATAGAAACTGGTGTTGAAAATTTAAATATTTGTGGCTATAATTTAAAGATAGAAAAAAATAATTGAAATGTTGAGAAATCAATTGAAAAATGACAGAAGTAAATGAAAACTTGTGTAATAAATTTAAATATTCATAACAATAATTTAAAGACTGAAGAGAATAATCGATATTTGAAAAAATTAAATTCAGAATCGAAAATACTTGAAAATTGACAATAATACTTTAGAATTAACAAAAGTACTTTAAAAATGACGAAAATAATTGAAAAGAGGTGTAGAAATTACGTATTTGTAAATTGTAAGTAAAAAATTGACGATGTAATTGGAATATGAACAAACTAATTGATTTATAAGATAAATTTTTAAACAGGCACCTAATATCAGAAGACAAAAAAAATTCCCCCCGCAGTTGGAAAAGACATTTTACTAAAAAAGTGAGAAAAGTGAGCAATAGTGAGCAATTTTAAAAAAAAGGTCAGTAACTTCATGAAAGTTTCGGAACTTCATAAATGTTTAAAAAAGTTACAGAATAATTCTGTGGCTGAAAGGTAAAACAGCACAAGCGCCATTTTATCAAATTTGAGATAACATCAGATTCATATATATTTAGACATGCTATTTAAAGTTTGATACTTGTAAAATAAGTAAAACATTTATTTACAGAGAAAATAATGAATAATATAATGACACAAGTCCACTTTTGTAGTTGATCAAATAGTATAACGACACAACTCCATTGAGGATGAGAAAAACAATTGATGCTTTTAAAAAATTACTGATTCTACAAAATGTTTTTTAAGTTATTGATTAAATAGACTTATCATTAAGTATTTATATAATATACAATAATTATAATATATAATAAAAATGTATATGAACCTAAAAATGTCTTATTTAAGCAAGAGTTTAAAAGAAAGTAAATCATAACCATTTTTTGAAAATGACATTTAAAAACAAATTGAAGTTAGTTAGATATTACAATTTAAAGGTAAAACGACACAACTCCAACAAAATATAATGTTACGGTGAAAAAATATTAAATTTCTTTAAAATCGAAGCGTTTTATTAAATTTGATAAGCGTATTTAAAAAATCAATTATATAATAAGACATAATGCAAAACACCAACAACATTTGTTGATTTTTCGATTTCACAGAACTAAGAAAAAATTAAAACTCGTTTATCTTGAAACCATGAAAATGGAGTTGTGCTCTTTTACCTTTCAGCCACAGAATTTAAACTGTATTTTATTTTTTAATTTTTTCCAATATAGTAAAATAACGTCATTTGAATTTTTAATAAATTCGACTATACGACACTTTAAATTAATCTAAATTATTATTTAAATTCATATAAGTGTGTAATATATAAATTATTATTAGTCATAATCAATATCTCTTCATTAAAGCTACCTCATCTGCATATTTTGTCTGTAAACTAAAACAATTTAAAAATTTTCTAATAAATAGAATTAAAATTAATGAAGAATAGGCAGCAACTAACTTCACTTTGAATTTTAAAACGTGGACAGAAAAAGATGAATACATATAAAAACTAACCAACTTCACTTCAAGTTTTAAAACGTGGACAGAAAAAAATGAATAAATATAAATAGTAATTAACTTCAGAAGTTTACGGAGATTATTGTTATTTAATTTTGTTTCAATTTCAAATTGAACTTATCACATTTTGTCTAGATAAAATTATATTAAAAGTTAGTTTTTTTATTTCAGAAAGCAAAATAATGGCATCAAATATAACCTCTTGTCGAGTATGTGTCCAATTTCTGCTTAGTTTGATAAGTTTTTATTTTTATTTTTAGTAACAAATAAAATATGTAAAAATCGTGCTTTTAAATTAAAGATAATTTTGTCCTTTTATGGAAAATGCGTTTTTTTTTGTCGAAAGGAAAAATCTTGAAACTGAGTCGGATCCTCATATTTACGAGTTAGTTTTGCTAGCGATATTATATCGCGTGAGGGATAATCAACGCGAGGTAACATTAATTATCGTTATCAGGGTCCTCGGTCTGAAGCGTTGAACAACGAGAACACAAACGAGTGCACTGAGTTACGTAGACAAGCACTTTTCAAAGAGGCCGACTACATGAGATGCAACCAAAGATATGAGCTTATGCTTACGAGTCTATTTACAACATTTTATACAACATGAATCCCTCACTAAAGAGCTTCTAAGAGATGCAGCTTAATTACCTTTTGTTAAGCAAATTTTCAGCCTCTCATTTCAAGCCATAAACTTTTATTAATTTTCATAATAATACATAATTTGTCCCAGTTAAAAATTTGGTTAAAGGAAACTCTCCGCAAAAAATCATTTCACACTGAGAAAAATATTTTCTTGATTTAAATATAAGTGTTTGTTTGAATGATTTTGATTGAATTAATAACGTTTTTAAGTTTATCAGAAATATCTTAAGTGTTGATTGAAATACATTTTATGTTTGAAGATAATTCTCTGTTTGTTTGATTAAAAACTAAATTTTGTTAAAATTGGACAAAACTTGTGTTTCACGTCTTTATATTTAAAGGAAAAATTTTGTATACTTGTTTTAAACACATATTCGATGCGCAAAGGTCTTTGCGCATTCAGTATGGCGTCACTGTTCTAACCTTATTTTATTTTCAGCAGTTTCTCTCTGCTAATATTTTCCAAAGTTTTTGAATGCCTTTTGTATAATTAATTACTATTTTTTTTGTAGCCGAGAATTTTGATAAATTTAAATTATTCAATTCGATTGATATAAAAATTCCTTAAAAGTTTATAAGCGTAGAGTTAAGTTTTTTCTCTGTGCGGTAAAAAAATACATTTTTACTCGAAAATTTGTAATTAGCATTGTAATTGTTTCTTGGTAGAATTCCGTTAATCAATTATCATATTCAAGATAATGTTGCGAAATACAATATAATAAACATATGGAAATGAAATGTTGTGAGGCACTGAAGAGAAAATAAGGTTATTTGATTTGCAGCCACGTTGCAAGTAATATTCAAGAATTAAGGATAATTTTTTTCTTCTTTTTTTTTCACTGAAACTGAAATGACTAAAGGAGAAAATGATTTTTCAAATTTGCGATATAAGCATTGCACTAACGAGAAGCGTAAATCTTGTCTGCAATAACAGATTTTATAAACTCCAGGTCATAAAATGAACACACAAAACCTGTCTATTTACGATCTTTCTGTGGACTGAAAAATGTTGAGACTAAGTAAATTGCAAACTGTGCGTGAAGAAGACCAGTAGACACACAATTTCCTATATAGTCAAACCAATCAATAAAAACAAACGGTAATTTATAACGGAAGCGCCTCATATGTGGACTTCCTCTTTTTTTTCTCATTCACCATTTTATTGGGCAATCAGTCAATTTTCAATGTATATATTGAATGCCAGATTAACATGAAACCATCCTTTTCTGAGATTATTGCAGTGTGTAATTATACACAGTGAAATCATTACTATACGTTTATGCAAATTAGTTCCATAACACGTACAGTATATACCCCTCGTATAAATTTCTAACAGTATTGCTCTAAAATAATTCCATAAATAAAGAGTTTAATAAAATTAAACACACGTTTATAAAATAGAAAACGCTAGATTAACATTTTATTCAATTTATTGCCTCGATCTGAGTAAACTATCCTTTACATAAATTTTCTGAATAGTAAAAATATTTATTAATTAAAACATTTTAACCGTATTAAAAGCTCGATTTAATCTAGGTATGATAATGTCTAAATGTTTATTTTACTGATTTCTCGGAAACTTTTAGTTTAAATGAATTTTATCATGGAAGCATAAATCGGTTTTTTAAATTATTTATTAAACTTACAATTTTATTTATTATATATTCTAATGTATTGTTTATGAATTTGTTTAATTTATTGGTTTATTTTGATTCATGAAAATTTTCTTATTTGGACCTTTTAAGATTATTTGATTATTATTTATATTACATGTTATTTATTCTTTTACTTAAAATTTTGGATATTTTTATTAAAAAGTAGGAAACAATTAATAATTCTAACTAAAAAAAAAAACAGTGAAAATTGTCTACAGATGGACAGACAGACAGACAGACATTTTTGTTTCAGAATCACGATGGCCGAAAACGTAGATGAAAAAAGATGAAAAATTACGGATGAATTTTGAAAAATATATTTTTTCGACGAAAAAAAATATTATAAGAATAATCAAAAAATTATTTGATCTTCATTTTCTGACCATTGAATATTTTTCGAAAAATTACTATAAAATTAAGTTTGACTAATTTAGAATAGCTATTTACGAAAAGTTGTCTGTTCCCTTTCGTTAACCCTTTGAGTATAGCACGTTTTTCAAACCATACAATCTTTTTAATATTTCGTACTTTATGCGTGTATAGGGTGCTTGAAAACGAATTTGATCTCAGATCTTGATAATTCAAAATATCGGATGAATTTAAAAAAAAATTAATTGATCCATAAATTCATTTTACTTTATACTTAATAGGGTTAGTTGAGGAAATTCAAAACATGTGATAATAAAAAAAAATTGATGTTTGCGCTTAATTTACAATTTTTTAAACAAAAAATAAAAATTTTGTTATTGATTAAAATAAAAAAAAATATGATGGTAAACTTGTGTAAGAAATTGCAAATTAAGCGCAAACATTTTAATTACCCTGTGTTTTTAATTATCACCTCAAATGCTTTTGGGGTAGTTGACAATAAATTTGATCTCAGTTTACATTTATAGTGTCAGATTCAATATGGCGGATGAATTTTTAAAACATGCATCGAATTCATTAGAAACTTAATACTTGAGGTTTATTAAAGTTGCTAAAAATAAATTTGATATTTGATTTGAAAAGTTATAAGTGTCGGATTCAATATGAAGGGTGAATTTTAAAGAATACAATACATGATATACACGTTTTTTAATCGACTAAATTTTCTGTTAAAAATTGCCAGTTTGTGAATTGTACAAACTTTTTTTTTTCCCGTGTGAGAACAAGTTCGATTTATGATACACATGTGCTTTAATAGAAACTAATCAGTTACCAGGTTCTGCTTTAATTAGCCGACTATGACTCTTCGCTATCAGAAAAAGCACCAGTGACTCTGCATTTATAAAGTCTACATTCTGCAATAATGTTGGTAATTTGAAAGACTGACATATATGTATATAAATGTATATGAAAATGTACGCATCGTATATAAAAATTTTTAGCACTCTAGTGTATTCAAGTTTTTAAAAAAATCCACTATTATATGACTGATGTTTTATTATAACATGATTAAAAATTTTAAAAATCAAAGTCAGTTTAAGTATGTGTTTATTCATAACTAAATTAGTATTTATGCACCTACCTGTATCAGGTGGCGAGTACAAATTCAATAATATAATTGTACCTTGTACGCAAGGAGGTATATGAACAACCTTTATAATACCTGGGACGGGATTTGAGATACAAGAGTAGCAACTACTGAAAAATAATAAAATAAAACGCGACCCGTATGATCGTAGAATTGGATAAGTACCACCAAGGCCCGGGTAAACCAATTAAAAGTTAATCTAGGCCGCTCTTTGTTTGTGCCGCTACAACATTATATTTGGGAATGTATGAATGTTGATATAGATCGATGAAATTATAGTCTGTATGCTCCCTTTATACGCACAGGAGCACTCGATGAAAAGGCAGAAACTAGTTTTGCATTAATATAATACAATATCGAACACATACTTTCCTGTGACGCATATTTCAATTAATTTAAAACAAAACATTTTTATTTATTTACGTCAGTAGTTTAAAGTTAATGTTTTTCACAAATTGTATATTATTTTAATTTATTTTGAGAAATAGAAATTAAACATTGAATCTTAAGAGATTTTTACAATTAAATTTATTTTATCGAAATTTATTCAACAATACGAATGAGTATTTTACAATTTTAATTAAAACGAAACAACATTTGTATGAATGAAAAGAATCTAATTTTCTGTTTTCCATTCTGGAAACTGTAAAGTAATTTGTGAAAATTAGTTTTTGACAAATAAAACAATTTAGAAAATTGAAATTAATTTAGTTGTTAGTAAACTAGATCACCAGGTTAATTAATAATCAACTACAAAATTATAAAATTAACTACAAGAAACACTTCATTAAATTTACAAAGTTGAAAATTTATTAAATTGACAATAAGAAAATTTTCCTTTTAAAATTAAATTACAATTTGAGTGATTATAAACAAATTTTTAAAATTTTAAATTAGGAAAACTCGTTTGAAAGAATTGAGGATTCTTTTAATTCGAGATTGGAATATTTAAAGAAAAAAGTAAATGAATTAGAAGTACAGTTTCGATAAAATTAAGGAAAAGAACGATCTCTTAAAAGAAAATTATATTTTATTTAAATCAAAGAACATGGAATATTTAAGCAAATAAGGATTGAGAAATTTTAAGACATCTTTCGTAATAGATATCAGAAATCTTACTAAAATAATTCCAGGAAGATATATTATAGTTTTTAAATCTGGTAATTCGATATTAAATTTCAAATTAGCGACAAACTCCTTGATGACAAATATGACAGTTCTCTTTTGTAAAATCATATTTCTAATAAAAAATTTGAATCAAAATATATAATAATAATCGTTTCTTCAAAATCCAAACCAAAATTGCAATTTAAATAATTCAGATCACCATATTTAAGAAAATGATTTTTCAATAGAAATTATTAATTAATTCAATCAAGTCTTCTTGATATCACAGAAAAGAATGATCTTAAAAAAATTGACGTTGTTTATTTATTACCCAAAAAATTCGTTACCAACCTAAGAAAAATGAATACCTTTAATCATTACAAATTTGTCGCGTTATAAGAGTAATTTTTGATTGATTAAGACAAAAGTTAAAGGCAGCAATAATTAAAAGTGAATACAAGGAGTTTCGTTTATAATTAATATAAAATCTTCAAATGAAATAAGGTTTGGATTCTTGATATTTTTTCGAATAATTTATTAATTAATTTCTTGAATTATTTTTGACATAAATTGGCAAAATCGTTAAAGTAATCCTCGAATATAACCATTTCCAAGAATTTAATATTAAATTTTTACTTCCAAAGGAAAAATGATATCTTCGCAAAAAAGAAGGATTTTAAAAATCCTTCAATCCTAAATTAAATGGGCTTTTTCATCGCAGCAGAAAATCAGAGCAACACCTGGAATATATAAACGAAACCTTCCAAAAATTTATAAAGTCTTAAATACTTCTCCAGGGAACTGAATCAAAATTATTTTTAGGGTAAAGAAACACAACTTGAAAATAATTGTCATTTCAAGATAATTAAAAGTCATTGGTACGTCTGAAGAATCCAATATAATTAAAAGTCCAAATTTAGTTTTGTTGAAATATTTAACTACAATAATTTTCATTAAATTTTGTTATAATAAAATCCAATAATGAAAATGCTTCTTTTCCTTTAATTTTCTTAATCTTCCAAGTTTCGTAGACTCGAATTATAATTCATAAAATAAATAAAAAGAAAAAGATTTACAGATTAATTCTTAAAATTATGTTTCTAAATATAAATATTTTCAAATTCTCGAATTGTTGTAAAATCATTGAGTTAAGATTAGATTTAAATTAATTTAGTCAGTTAAATTTTTAAAAAAAATTATTATTATCATAAATTTGATAAGATGAGTATATTAAAAAAAAGGAATCTGAAATAGGGAATCATCTGAATTTTCTCAATTAAATCAAAATATCTATGTGAGAGTTTTAAAATTGTAAATTTTACGTCACAACATCCAGGTTTGGATTCCTGAATTATTTTCGCTAAAATAAAAAAATTGTCAATTGCAAAGAATTTACTATAGTGTTTCAAAAAGTTTTAACTAGAAACAGATAAGGCTTCTAGATTCCAAATTCAAATTGTCGGATCCTACATGTCGGATAAAATTAAAAAAATTGAACCAAGGTACTTGGCTATTAAATATTTATCTCTCTCAAATAATTATGACCAGTTAAACATCATTTTCTTCAAGTACAGAAATTCTTGATAAGAATACAGTTTATTTGACTCATTATTTGGTTAAAAAGAAGAAAATATTTAATAATAAGATAAATCCCTCATTTACTCATAAACAATCCTTTATCCTTTACTTTATATAAAGGCCAACGCCTTTCAATACAACTAGAATGTAAAATCCACCTATTAATAGAAATACCAAAAACTATCTTTAAAAAAGTCAAAACACCATACGTCACTTTTGAGGCTCGTCTGGAATTTCCGAAGACACGTAACAATATAGCTTTTTTTCTTTATAATTTGGGTACCAGCTATCAGACTCAACTGGTCATTTGTTTCTTGAGATAAGAGCAGATCCAGTTGGTCTTCTCTCTCGAGACCCAACATGGCAGCCACTTAGAGTCTTAAATGGACTCGACTTTATGCACGAAGATAAATTCATAATGATTTACAGCTTATTTTTGTAACCTCTTTATCTCGCTAGCTCCACTGGCCACTCAGCTTCCAATCACGCCTTTCTCTTTTCGAAAAAAAAATAAAACAGAAAAAAAATTGTTTTTTTTTCAAATCATCGTTACGTAATAGAATATTGAAAGATTGAAACAAAGCCAGCAAACGTGGAAAACTCTTTAAAATCCACAGGTCTCCGAGGTCACCGAACACGATTGATTCCCTGAGTAGAAAAAAGTCCGCATCCAATATGGATCGAACTGAGCTGATGCTCCAATCAATTCCCTCCGCTTCTGCTTGGTATTCCAATCCAATCGTGCGATTCTCGTCTGATCGGTCCCAGGAATTCGCGGATCTTTCAGATCATTCGCGCGGCTCGTCGAGGCAATTACTCTTAATTGACCTGCACGTCCAAATACTTCGGCATCTTGTCTTCTAGACAAGTTTCATTGAAATCGAGGCGACCAGATGCTGGGATTCTGCTTCGTTACATGAAAATTACGTAAAGAGAACGAGGAGAAATATCAATCGAGTCGATAAAACCATTAATTTATTCCGTTCCTCTTCCTTAATGTGTTTCTATCATAATTTCTTTCTTTTTGGCAATTATCTGTATTTATACATTTAGAGATAATTGCCAAAAAGAATGTCTAAGACTATATACACATTTAGGAGAAGAGTCACACGCAGTTTGACAATTTTTTCAATTCTTGGTAACAAATTTCCAGCACTTTTTGTCTTACTTACTTTTTTTTTTTGCAATATTCTATTTTAAACTGATATTTTTTTCGGAGATTTTTTAAAACTTATTGTCGCTTGAAGGAATGGGGAAAAATCTTGAATGACTTGTAACTAAAAATTAAATAAGAAAAAAGTTTTTAAAAACAGTTTTTGTATTTTGTTTTTTTAAAATCATTCATATTGAGTCAGTTATTTTGAATTTTTTTTTTCGTTCCGTAATTAAAAAATCCTTTTAGACGTCCATTAATTACGTGAGACGTTTTTTTAAAATCTGAAACCCCCCCCCCCTCCTCCTTGGTGAGATTTGGTAAAACCCTCCCCCCCTCAAGTGAGATTTTTCATTTTTCTTTGAAAAATGAAAAAAACCCTTAGATAGGGTAGAAATACCGGTTTTGGTCTACCATACGAAGTTTTATAAAACACCGGTAATTTTTTTGAAACTAGACAACAATATTGGATCCAACATTTTGAATTCGAAAAATGTAGATTTGGATTTGTAATCACTGACTTAAAAAAGATTCCGTTGTTTTAAATCCAAAAAAAAAAAAAATATAAATAATTTGAGCGGCCACAGATCAGATAAATTCAATTTTATTAAATCTGACTTAGGATTCGTATTAGCGACTCAAAAAATTTACAGATACCAAATTTCATAAAAATGTAATTTGGTGATTATCCAGAAATATTTTTATTTTGTGTATAGGAAATGAAAAATTAATAAATAAATTTTTTGATCTCTAAAATTCATAAATGTATTAAGCATTAAAAGATTTAACACCTCTATAACTTGATCAATGATCATGCTAATTTGTAGCCTTTAAGAAATATTTTCTATATTTAAGTTTATAGATAAATCTAAAGGTTAAAATGTGGAGCAGGTGTTTTTCTTAAAGTAAAGAGCAACCTCATGTCATTCGAATTTATTTTGCAAAATATTTTTCATTCTTAGAAACCCTTTTTCATAATATTCATTTCTTATTAATTATAATTTAAAAAATTTGTATATTTTAAAACACTTATTAAAATAAAAAAATCTTTTAACCACCAATAATAATTTGTACAAATTAAATCATTCTTTTATAAGAATTTTATTTGATCGGTCATATTGGATAATGCATATTGAGTTTTAAAAATCCGACTTCAGGTTCGTAATCAACGACCCAAAAATAATCTAGATATTAATGTTTCATGAAAATAAAATTATTTTACAATTTTCACAATTCCTTTAACATATGTTGGGTCCGACATTTTGAATTTTAAAAATATATTTGTGGATTTACAATCAGCGACAAAAAGTTTCTCAAGACGAACAATATTACAAATTTTTTCTATGTGATTAAACCCTTATAAATTTCTGTGTTTGGAGAGGGTTGACCCATTTTTATGATTTTTAAAAATAATTATTTAAAATGTATTCAACTAAATTATTTTTATAGTAATTTTTCACGAGAAATTTAGTGCTTATAAAATTAGAAAGGTAAAATAACTTAAGACTAAGGGAAGAGAAAACTGATGATATTACAATCTACTTTCTCAAGGGCAGCAATTTTTTTTTAAATTAAAAAAAAAAGTTTAAAAGTTATTTTTTGTTGTTGAAAACTTACAACTTTTTTAAAATCCATATGGATGATTATGGAAAATTATTTGAAAAATAAGAAAAAAAAGTGGGAATAGAAAATAGTAAAAATTGTGACCGAAGTCCAATTTAAAAAATTACACAGCCCTAAAAAAAAGAATTTTTTTTCCGAGACACAACACTAAAGTATTCATGCGTTTTTTCTTTGCTAAATTTGAATCCAAAGTCGGATAAATAACCAGATTGGCTAAAACTTTTAAGATAGTATTAAAAAAATTTAAAAACACAATTCAAAACCAAAAAAATTTTCTTTCTTTTATTCCGGGACACTGAGTTCGTATATTTCTACTTATTTTTCTCCGTTGAATCAAAACCTGCAGTCAGAATAAAAAAATCTAAAAAATTGTAGTCAATAGTTATGCGGATTTCGTATTCGAATTCAATGGAGAAAAATACGTAGGAATACAAAAGCGTAGTGTCTTGGACAAAAATCTTTTTTTTTTGTCTGTTATAATTTTTTAAGGAATGAACATTCTAAAATTGTCAAATTTGAATTTTTTGTTTTTGACATTTTAAGATAATTAAAGATTCTAAATTACGGAAATAAATTGGATTTAATAATTGTTTGTTTTCTTGACAGCAGTACTTTTAAGATGTTAAATGAGAAGCTTTTGTGTTTTTTTAACTTAATTGATTCACGGAGATTAATTTACTCCGACTTAATATATTATTATCGATAAAGTCAATTTTAAATCAAATAGTTGTTCCAACTTTTTTTCTAAAATAAACTCAGAAAATTTGTTATTTTGTAGTTTTTTTTTAAAGTTAACACATCTGACAAACCTACAAAACCCTTTTTTTAAACTAAAAAACAAATTTTCCTTTTTTTTCAGTTTTATTTAAATATCCGATAATTTGATATATAAATTAATTACACGGAAATGTTCTTTTTATTAATTGTATCCACTATCTTGCCGCATGAAAAAAAAATGATCGCCTTTATAATTCACATACAAGCATAAAACAGAGATAAAAGGACACGCGCTTAAATAACATAATTAAACATCCGTGCATTTAAAACCTTATTAAATATAGATTCTAATAAATAGAATAAGCCAGATATACAATCGACATTGTATACGTCTATTTGCATAATTGATTTGTATGCCTAAAATTATGGTTTTAACTGGCCTTATCACATTTAACAGGAAAGGATCCCTTACACAATGTTACACACATTCGTGCAATCGAATAAAGTACACTTTTATCTTTTATCGTTGAACGTGAAATGAATGTAAAATAATTGAGTGTGATAAGCATCTGCTTGTCGAGAACATAAAAAGGGGGTTATAATTCGAGACAAGTTTTTGTATTTATTATATTCAAAATCGGTGACACAACGGAAGTAATGTCTAATTAAAAATAAATTTTTCGGTGACTGCGCTATTCTCCGGTCAATGACCAACATAATTTATTATATTAGAATGCTAATAATAAACATTATATCCTTGAAAAATATATCGTTAAAAAATCGATTAACGTCGCGTGTTAGTTTCTATTAAAAAAGCCAGCTAATTAAAATTGTCCTTATTTCTTATAATTCTTATCAAAGTTGCTTTATTGTTACATGTGTATTAGAGTACAAGTGTTTTTTTTATCGCGGTTTCTTTTGTAATTTATATAAATGTTTTGTAATTTTTTAAATATCGGTTAAAAAATAAAGGTTTTAAAAACCTTATTATTATTATTATTTGTAATAAATGTCTTTTAATTCTTCAAATCGGATACATTTTATAATTTATTAAATCCTAAATGATTATTAAATTTTTTAATTTGTCAACTGTTTTCTGACATTGTATATTTTTATATACTTATTATTATTGATATTTGAAATTTCTTCAAATGGATTGTTACTGTTGGTCTTAAAGACGTTAATTTATAATAATGACATCTGTCAAATGAACTTTAAAGCGTATTTAATAAGCAGAACAGAATATACAAATATTTCAGGAGTATTGAAATAATACTAAAAATCGTAATAAATCAGTGAATGGTCAGCATTTAAAATTAGGCAAAGCGTAACTCATTAAATACTACAGTAGAAGAGAGGTTAATAATTATACATGTACAACGAAGCGAGGGGCGAGTTTGACCTCTGGTCTCGTTAGACAACACTTGGCCATTATCGGCTTCTGGCATTAGCATAAAAGTCGTTGATCGCTGTGAGACCATGTTGTGTGATGGATTGCAATTGTAAAAGCTACCATTTACCATAAAATTTACCCTTGTATGCGACGCTCGTTCAATTAGTCACACGTGGTGTGTATAGTCGCCGACAATGAAGGCTCGATGGATATATGGTACTTTGCAAAAAAATCTTTCAAATTTCTTTTAATAGTTTGAGTTTGTAACTCACGATAGAAAAGAAAAAGTACACAAATAAAAATTGTTAAATGGAAAAGCATTCTGTAATGAGTCAATCAACGGATTGAACACATAAATTCAATAAAATATAATTATAATTAAACAGTGGCTTTAAGATTTGAAAAGTTGATAGTTATTGTACAAGTTGAAGTGAAAAGTGACACGTGTAAACAGTATAATATATATTAATTACTGAAGAAAATATCTTCTGTTTAAAGCCAGTGATATTATTTTATAGAAAATGGACATATATTTTCCTGTATTAACTTTTTATACAATCTGTAATACAATTGAGCCTCCGGATTCAAAAACCGCCTCTGCGCGTGAAAAGTCTGACATATGGTAGTCGGGTAGCAGTGAGCGACAATGGGAATTTCACTGATTTTCTCAACGTTTGGTCAGACATTTTTCAGGCAGAGGCGGTTTTTGAATCCGGCGGCTCAATTATGTAATCTATTTACAGTTTTATTTCCCTTTGATTTTACATGGGATTTTACATCTTATATGATTAAATTAGAATTAGATTTATGGATTGTAAAGATAAAAAAAGTGTGGAGTGACTTTCTTTTATTAATGATAAAGTTTTTATTTCAACTTATTGTCAATTGTTAATTCTAATTTATAAAAAACTAGAATTTTATAACTTTAAATATTATATATTCCGTTCTTAAGACAAATTTGTAAAATTGTAGAGTTTGATAATATATTAACATGTCAACAACAAAAATGTATTTGTTTTGATTCTGTTTATATTTAGCTTACTTGAACCCATTATACGTCTCATTAATTACTTAATTTCAAAATAAAATTTTATCGTTCAATTTACATTTATAAAATATATTTTTCTTTATTGAAATATTTCTTTGCAATTTTTATGTGATATGGAATAATGTATATTAGTATTATTTTGTCAAAAAATTCAAGAATTTAAAATTAACTTCGCGATTAGTATCAAGTATTAAGTTGTCAAATATCAATTAACTTGGGGAGAATTACGCAAGTATTTATGAGAAGTGTTTAATTCAATATAATATGTATTAAGTTTCTATGTTCTATGACGCATTTTTCCAGATTATGTTTGATGTTTAATGTTTCTTAATTTAAGTTTTAATATTTAATCAAAAACAAGTAAACAATATAAAAACAAAATCCTGGCGCCAAGTTATTTTAATGAAAAACAACTAAACAAAAATAATAGTAAAATAAAAGACTAATTAAACTAATCAAATGATTCTAATTGTTTAATTTCGAATAGAAAAAGGAAATTTTTGCGGATATAAAATAAAATAGTCAATTTAGAAACAAAAGGTCACTCCACTTTTATTTAACAATAAGCAAAGGCAAATAAGTAATTAAAATACAATATTTTTCTTACAACGATTACACGTGTTGATCAATTCAACGGTATGTTCCCGACTGACTCATTCTTCATTCTTATCTATATTCGACCGTTTTCGTCTTTCGTCTATCTTCGTCTATTAAATGAAAATAATTACTCAAGATTCAACACTAATCTTTAATTGAAATATAATAAAGCCACGACTAACTCATAATCCGGAGAGTGGGGAGTAAGGAGCAGCACAGACTAACACTCCCAATTTTTAACCACAAATTAATAATTTTTATTAAATTTTAAATATATCTCAAAGATTACATGAAAATATAAAATAGCCGGCCGCATGACACGGCCATTTCCAAAATGGACGCGAACTGAACACTGACTCGAACTTTTACAATTTAATTTGGCGCACGGCTCCAACATAGTCAATAAATTAATTGTTAACACAAGAAGCTCACCTGCTAAGGGTCGGCGACGCTGGATAGAGTCACTACCGGGCATTTTTAATTTAATAATAATATAATATTCTACAAAAAGCCACAATGGCAAAAGCACTTGTGTGACATCAGACGTACCAGTCTAGAATCAATTGACAAGCTCAACGCGCAGTAGTCAAGCCACGATTCTATACACAATTAACCCCTGGCGCAACAAGGCGGGGACACAATCGTTCCAAATTCGTTAGTTGCGGCGAGATCCGTCGCAGTTACGTAGCAATCTCGAGCGACCGAACTCTGTCGCGCGGCGAAGTGGTGTCCTCTTCTGCCCATCCCTGTGTGTCCGCTGTCTGCTACTATAATAACGGGTCGTAAACTAACACCGTCAACATCGTCTTCTGGTCCTGGCACTTTTGTCAGGAAGGTCCCACGTAGAAGGAATCGACCTCAGCGAAACGACGATCCTCAGGGCAACTTCTTAGCAAAATAAAAGTGGAGACTTCTCCACTAATTCATGTGGAGCGAGTCAGTGTTCATGTAAAGTAAAACAGATTTTTGTAAACAAGATGTTGTTGTCAACAATAACAACAATGCCGGATTGGCAAGTTGGCAGGTAAACTTAATTAAAATTAAATAATTGAAATAAAATAAACAAATTTGTAAATTGAATATCAATTGAGATTTAATCAAAACTAATGAATTAAATTAAATAAACCAATTGAAAAATAAATTAAATAAAACTTTCTTTGATTTCAGATTGCAAGCACAAAATTAATAAGGCACAGAACGCCATTCTTACACCCGACTGTTCAACTGTCGAACGAAATTGATTCCAGTCTGGTGTTTATTAATGTTCTTAAAAATTATTTTAAAATCATTCTGCGAGGTAACATTTTACCTCATCATAGTACATGTACAATTTTCCTTGCAGTTAAATACTTTATTTAAAACCACTTTATTTATTTATTGCAGTTAATACTTTACTTTAAAAAAATATGTAGTTGATCCGACAATTTTTACTCATGTTATCCGATTTCCAAATTTTTTTACAGACAGACAGATATTTTCGTAAAACCCATTTTTTCGGAATCAGGAGGTCTCAAAACGTCGAGAAATGTGGAAATTAGCAAAACGTTCAAAATCGCACAAATTTAAGACCTCATTTAGAATGAGAATGAAAAATATGAAAAGATAGATTACTTGCTTTATTTACCGGACTTAAAAAACATTGGAAATCCAATTCCCTAATTATTAGACTCGTAAAACTTTAAAATAAATTGAGCCAGTGTATATCGGATTTATGGTGAAAAATATATGTAATGTTTCATTCCAACAAATTTTTTTCTTTTATTTTCAAGTGAACAAACTTTTCTCTAATTGTAAGAGTAACAACCTTCAAGAACCAAATCAGATAGTTATTTAAAAAATGTATTTACGACAACAGATAATAAATTATTTTAAAAATATGTTTAGTAAAATACACAATTTGGGATTATTCGAGGGTAAATTGCCGATACCAAAATAGGGTACGTGAATAATAGTAAGTCTCTTTTATTTGATTTTTATAATCAATCATCTTATTCTTATTATAAAGATAATTACTTTTTAATATTAGAAGCCCAAAAGTTTTACACGAAAGAAAATGTACTTAAAAAGTGTACAATTGAATTAAATTAGCTTTATTCTACAAGTAAAACTTGCTTGTAATAATTAAGTCAGATATTTTAAACAATCCTGATATCTTTCACAATTCCTTAATAAATTCTTTAATAATAAACAAATAAACATGAAACTTTGTAGAAATAATCTTCACCCTAATACATTACAAAAAGTAATTATACTTAATATTTACTTTTCACCAACTTATTGACGAATGCTAATTTACCCACATAGTCAATTTACTCAGCTCTCCCCTGAGCAGTTTTGTATCAGTTAAAATTTTAGTAGACAATTATTATTGTCAGATTTAAAAATCACCTCGATGACCATAACATATACTTTTTTCCTGAATAAAAACCACCATTTTTCACCAATTGTATAATAAGTGAGAATTAAATTTTATTTCCCAACTTTTATTAAAAGTTTGATAAAATTGCAGGAAATCGTGAGAAAATAGTATCATTATGTGACTGAATTTTTAATATTCAGGAAAGTTAATTGGCAAGTGTAAAGCAATAAAACAAGTGCAGTGTGTGCATAGTTGTTAGTGGGAGATTATAGCTCGACAAGTGGGAACGGTGAGATCCAGTTAAATTTGAGTTTACTAAGTTAGTGCAAAGTTGGAGTAAAACTCTGCACTGGTCCGTCACGCGGGCGGCGATAGTACACATGCGGTGTAATTGCAATTAGCATATATCACATTGGCGGACTTACGTTGTGAGCATTACCACACGCAAACACATTGGCGTAAAGCTCCACCGTTAAAATATAAACAATATAAAAAATATAAACTCTACAATTAATTTTATTGTGAAAAACTTTCATCTGATTTGATGAAAGCCTTGCGTCTTCAATATTTTTATTACCCAAATTATTAATATTTACTGTGACGTGGTAAAAATTTACTTCGCACAATATTTTTAAATCAACTTCAAAATATAATTATATAATATTAAATCGTTTAATAATTGATATAGTAATAATATATAAATTGTTTAAATAAATTATTACACACCATTCTGGAATCAATTCCAGGCTATTGTTGAATTTAGTATTTTGTTAATTAAAGGTTATTTTTATTTTGCTTAACATTGTATTTAGTTTATTTAATAATGTAAATATTATTATTAAGTCTCGTTCTCACAAGAGTGTTAGGGCTTGAAGAGGATTTCGATGTCGGTGTTTACAAATTTGTCACAACACTGGTTGCAGACATTTTGATTCTGGCGATGGACGTCAGCGCCGCCACCACTGTACCTGATTTACGTTTCTCGGTCGATTGCCGCTCGTTCTGTCCATCAGTCGGTAATTTTACTGCGAGAACTTCGAAATGTGATTCATAAGAGCGGCACCGCGGTGCATGTGTCACCGCACATTGACTTGAAGACAAAGCGTTCTGGCTGTCGTCATTCTGAACTGGAGTATTAGACCTTTCGGTCATGTTCGTTTATTAAAAGTGTTAAGAACTTAATAAAAATGTAACTAACTATTACTGATGGGGTTCCATTCGTGTCCATTGTGCCCTTCCAGTTGAGCTGCAATATTAAACTTTTGTTTTTATTCAATGGAGTCTATCTCCAAAAATAAACATTAAAATTGGAGTCAGTGTTCATTGCGTGTACTCATTGTAAAATGTCCGTGCTATGTGACCGGATACTTTAAAACCTTGTAAACCTTGTTAGATTTGGTAAAATTTATTAATATTTATTTTCTGGAAAACTGGTTAGTCGTGGCTTGTTAGTTTAAATTTTATTTTAATAAATAGAGCATATTGATTAATCTCATTAGTCTATTGTTTTTGTTATTTTGTTAAGTTATTTCTCAGTAAAATAAGTTGGCGCTAGGGTATTAATTATTTATTTGTTTTGACTAAAGTTAATTTTAAATTTAAAACAATAAACATAAACCAGCAAAAACGCGTCATGGTAATTTTAATTTCTTACTGCTAAACTTTTCCAGTAGATAGCAGCACCACAGCAAAATTTGAAATAACATTTATTGCAGGAAGAAAAGTTAAAAAAGTTAGAAATTACAATAAATATTAATACATAAAAACTACTGATCTCATAAATCATAAGTCTCCGTCACTTTCATCTAACAATATGATTTATTGCAAAGCTTATGAAATTATAAATCAAAGCTGTCGTAAATTATGTAAAATGTAGGAAGAAACGAGTATACTCGTTAGTTAGAATGATATATAAAATACATCATCTAATTAATGCACAACAATCTAGTTTTAAAAAAACGGTCATGTTATGAGAACATATTAAAACATTAAATGATAAAAAAGCTCCTTATACTTAGATGCATGGATATCGCGGAGTTAATATGGCTCTTGCTTGACTCTCTCGTGTTTATAAGTAATAACGAAAGTATGATTGTTCCCTCTACTTAACACCGAGGCTTATTTTCGGTGCAAAATTAAAAAGCCAATGAGTGCGATTGCAGTGATTACGACTTTTGCGTGCATTACTCGAGGCCTCTTTTATATACACGAAGCCTACTATAAATATGGGGAATAAAAAAAAAACTGAGTCGTATAATATGAGACGATCGTAATGAATAATCAAGTTCCTTTTGAGAAGAATGATTATGATTGCTTAAAGGACGTAATGAGTCGATGAAAATCTGAAAATCATTTTAGCAAGCCTCGCACCCAAAAAGGATACGACTATCGCAGCTGTGCGTGTCGACCAATGAAAGTTCACCTTATCGCCGGCTACATTATACTATATGCTAACTACTCGGCCATTCTGTTGGTAATTACAATTACCAGGAAAATAGGGATGTCGTAAAATGCAATTAAATATTATTACCTTCTAATGATTGCTGCGTCCGTGGCCGCAAACCGTGCACTACCAAACTCAGAATATTGTGTATGCAAGATGCTCGTAGAATTAGAGCACTAGATTATACCCGTATTATATCAAATCTCATTATTTTTGTTTGCGACACTTACACCCATTACTTTGATTACAGTTCACAAAGATGACACTGTTTCTTGAAAATAATGGGGAAGAATAATCATCAGTGGACCGCAATTTTAAATCTGTATCTATTAACAATTCTTATTGTTAATTTACAATTAATATATTCGTGTTATTATTCCAATATTAATTATTAAATTAATTGCATTATTGATGAATGAATTGGAATTAAAGACACGTCCGTCAGAATGTTGATTCTGAACTATCACTCTCAAGGCAAAAAACCGCTTTTCAATTAAGCAAACTAAGTGCATAAGTAATACCGAGTTTTTGTACTTCTTTTTGTCATGTTTCAGCTTTATACTTAATAACCAGAGAGTTAAAAAACAAAGAATTGTCATTGTGTGAGTTGACGTGTAGACGTGTATGTGAAGTTTATGCTGTCAATTATCATAATCAAAGATCGCAAGTGTAAAATAGGTTTATGTGGCGTGACTAATTATCCCAATTGAATGTTATCTGACAGAAAGGAACTGTAAAATTTCGCGGAACTGCAGAATTCAGGATTTGAAGACCTACCATTTTTCTTCTCAAGGCGTATTCTTCTTCCTTTCTGCAAATACACATATATCTAAAGCATTAAAAAAAGTTGTATTATCTTTTCGTGAGGAAAGAATAATTAATGAGAGAAATTAAATGAATAAGAGTTGGAGAATAAGAAAGAATAACAAAGGAAGAAAAATTAAAAGAATACCAATAGAAGAAACCAGAAGAATAATATTTACATTTAGCCCCACGTTGGGCGCCAAAATTTGGTAAAGATATATATACAAGGAGGAAAACAATCTTCCAAGTTGCTCAAATCATTCTTCAAACAAAAGAGATGAAATGTCTTATTTAGGTCATTAACAACGTTACGATCAAGAAATCAAAATGAGTTTTCTTTGAATATTCGTTTTTTATGGTTTTTCTATAAACACAATGACTCGATGGTTGTTGCATGTACACATAATCAAGCATCGTAGTGTGACCAATGAACATCACCGGCCATAGTAACATCTTTACTTCCAGGATCGTGTTTTCAAATCATCATGGACAATAGCTATTGTCCAGTTTCGTGCTTCAGGATTCAACGTGATTCTCCTGCCAGAACGTGATCTTTGGATGCCTATCAACGTGTAACTCGTTTAAGAATTAACACCATTAGTCCACGACTGGAGAGGCCCTTTTATCTTCTCTTGACGTTGAGCGTTACTAATCCCCAGAAAGGACGATAAAGCTTATAACTTTTATCCCTTTCTGCATCCCTTCCTATATAGATCGCCTTTTTATCCTGCCCTTTTTAACAAAATTTTGCGTAATTTTCAAACTGAACCTACTGATCTAATTCAATTTTTTTAAAATTGATCTTTAAAAATGAATTTAAAACAGGATAAGTCGAGGAGAGATGAATAACTTTTCGCTATTTTGAGTCATAAATATTTGCCAAGTTTTACAGAACTCAGTTGCGTAAAAGGTTGTGCTTTCGATAATCTAGAACAGTTATGTAAAATCCACTGAATTCATTTTTTCGTGATAAATTTATGTAAAAATAACTGAATTAATTTTTTCTGTTCACTGATCTGGTTATTTGTTAGTAAGTTTTTTTTATTCGCTCAAAAAATAGTTCAAAATTTTTGTCTTGTGTTAAAAAAAATATGTTTCTCGTTTAGTCGTTAAGATTTATTACCAAAGTAATATTTATGTCAAAGTTTGGTTGTTATTGCAAGGTGAATTTCTAAAACTTATTTTAGTTTTTCGTGTATGTTACTTTTTGCCGACTAATCGGGAATTTATAAAAATTTATGTTTTTTTATTTATTTATCAAATTAAGTCGAATTTTCTCAATCAATGTACGAAAATAGAATCTCTAGAGTAATGAATTGAATTTGAATGTTAATAGTAAGAATTATAAATATAATAACAATAGCAACATTAAAGACAAACTTTGCATTGTTGTTAGTCGTTTAAAACTATAAATTTTTGCAAATTCAAATAATGGAAATTACGAAATTGAAGAATGTATCTAAAAAAAGACAAAAATAATTGACTGTTGAAAACAAAATTCGAAAAAGTCAAAAAATGGCTACATAATTACACAATTATTAAAAAGAATAGTTTAAAAAAATAAACAATAAATATATTTAATTTAAACAAAATAGATGAAAAATTATAGGAATAACAGTTGCAAATAATTGCAAATTAAAGAACTGGATTGAAAATCGAAAAAAATAATTGAAATTGAAGAAAATAATAAAAAATTGAGGAAATTAAATTAAAATTTGAAAAAATAATCTATAATTGAAAAAATAATTACAAAATGACGAAAATAATTGACAACTGGAAACAAAATTCAAAAAATGGCTAAATTAATACACAACCGAACAAAATAATTTGAAAAATCAAAGAATAATTATAAAATTTTAAGATAATAATTAAAAATTGAAAAAATTGTAAGAAATAATTGAAAATTGCGGAAAATAATTAATAATTGAAGGAAATAGTTGAAAAATTGAAGAAAATATATGAAAAATTACGAAAATTATTGTCAGCTAAAAACAAAATTCAAAAAATGACTAGATTAATAGACAACTGAAAAAAATAATTGTAAAAATTAAACAAGAAGTATTAAGTTTAAAGAAAATAATTGCTAATTTAAAAATTAAAAAAATTATAGGAATAATTGTTGGAAATAATTGCACATTTAACAACTGGATTAAAAATCGAAACAAATAATTAAAATTGAAAAAAATAATTGAAAATTGAAGAATTAGAATGAAATTTATGAAATATACTTAAAAATTAAACAAAAATTAGTTAAAAAAATGCAGAGAATTAATGAAAATATAAGAAAACAATTGAAAATTTAAGAATGGAATTAAAAATTGAAAAATAGAATTAAAACTTAAAGAAAATAAGTGAACAATTGTATTTAAAATTAAAGAAACTTAATGATAATCGAAAAAAATAATAGAAAAAAGGCGATAATTGCTTAATATTGAAGAAAATAATTGAAAATTTAAAAGAGAAAATTAATTTTAAAAACATAACTGAGAATTGAAGAGAATATTTCTAGAATTCAATAATTCAATTAAAAATTTAAAACAATTT
Organism: Ganaspis brasiliensis; assembly: GCA_037103525.1. Taxonomy (NCBI): domain Eukaryota; kingdom Metazoa; phylum Arthropoda; class Insecta; order Hymenoptera; family Figitidae; genus Ganaspis; species Ganaspis brasiliensis. The sequence continues at coordinate 463,667 of JAZKLR010000175.1, read as the reverse complement.
TTATGACAGAAAAAAAAATTTTTAAATAAGAGAATTATTCATTATTACGGAATTAATTGAAAATTGATAAAAAAAATTGAAGATTAAAGAAAATATTTAAAAATTGAAGAAAATAATTAAAAATTGAACAAATAAATTGAAAATTAAAGAACTAAATGGAAATTTCAAGAAAATGATTGATAATCAAAAGAAAAATTATAGTATGACGAAAATAATTAAATATTAAAAAAATTGACAAATGGTGAGAATAATCGTCATTCGTAGGTAAACAAATTTTGTAATTAATGAATATTTATAAAATTGAAGGAGAATAATAAATTGCCAATTGAAAACTGATGAAAATTATGGAACAAAATTGTAGAAAATAAATGAAAATTAAAGATATTAATTGAAAATTCAAGAATTGTATTGAAACAAAATATTTTATAATTGAGAAAATGCAGGAATAATTTAATATTAAGGAATTAATTAAAAATTTTTGAAAATAATTGAAATTTAAAAAGAAAATTGAGAATTGCAGAAAAAATTAAAAATTTAAGAAATAAATTGGAAATTAAAAAATTCAAAGTAAATTTAATGAAAATAATTAAATATTGACGAAAATAATTAACTATTAAAAAAAATAATTAACAATTCAAAAATAAATTCAAAAATAATGGTGAGAATAATCGTCATTTGAAAAAAAAATTAATTAATTATTATAAAATTAAAGGAGGAAAAAAATTGTCAATTGGAAAATTAATTAATTTATTAATTAATTAAAGAATTAAATGGAAGATTAAAGAATTAAATTAAAGAATAAAGATATAAATTGTCTTCAAGTTTCAAATTTTAAAATCATTTTCCAATCACTTTCCACAAGTTTTAATTATTCTTATTTTTTAAAATTATTTTCTTAAATTTTAAAATATTTTTCCCAAATTTCCCATTATTTTCTTTAATTTTCTATCATTTTCAATTATTTAATTCAATTTTCAATTATTTATATTATTTGTTTATTATTTTCAATTACTTACGTTCTTTAACATAATTTCCAAAAAGTTTTCCATTATTTATCTGAAATTTTCATGTTTCTATTCAATTTTCAATTATATCTACGATTTTTTTGTATTTTATGTACCTATATTCTGTATGTTATGCAATAATTATTTCTCTTCATTTTAAATTATGTTTCTCTTTTTTCATTACTTTTCTCTAATTTTTAATTATTTTCTTTTTTTTTTTGCAAACTAACTTCTAAAAGTTTTAAGTATTTTTCTGCAATTTTCTTTAAATTTACTTCATTTAAAAGATATTATGCAATTTTTTCAATTATTTTCTCAAATTTTAATTATTTTCTTCAATTTTAAATTATTTATATTATTTCTTCATAATTTCCATTACATTTGTAATCATTTTCACCTTTTTCTGAATTAATTTTCTAAAGTTTAAATCATTTATCTCAATTTTAGTAATTTTTTTCCATTTTCAATTATTTTCTCCAATTTTTCATTACCCTAATTGTTTTCAATTTATTTCTAAGATTAATTGACTTACATCTTTTAGCTAAAGAATATGAAGCAAATAACAATCATTTGTCCGCCATTGATGCAAATATTTTCACAAGAACTGAAGTCCCAGGAATTTTCCCATGAGATAGGATCAATACTTTAGGAAATTTTATTTACTTTCGCCATCTATAGAAGAAATATCGAAATCGTCATTATCTCAAAATAATACGTTTTCCGCTTGAGTAAAAAAAAATGAATTCACAAGGCGAAATCGTAATGAATAGAAAAAGCAGATTTCTGTGAATCTTAAGTGAAGATCTTGAAGCGGAAGAGTAAAAAAAAGAGTAAAAGAAGATGCTTCAGAGGATGAAGAAAATCTTGATCGTGGAGAAGAGAGTGAGGAAAGGAGTGTTCATTGGTTGGTTGCATCTCGTGTTGGCCAGCCTCTTCTGTAATTGGTCGCCACTCAATTGCCGCTCATTAAGTAACTGCCTGTTTTTTGCACCAGCTGTGACTGCAAGTCGCAGTGAAACCTGCCCCTTCGACCGCGCCCATAATAAAAACACCTCGCGATTACGATTCATTGGGAAAATATAATCCTTAGAAGAGAAACATTTTTTCCTTCATTTATTACTAAATAAGTTTTATACTCACAGTAATTACTCTTGTATCACAGCAATTGCTTAGACTTTGATTCCACTTGTCGTTTACATTTAATAGCCAAATTTTATTTATCCAAGCCTAATTACTTAAATATAGCTAATCAAATGTAAAATTTATTAGGAAAATCGTACTTCTAGATTCGTTTATATCTCATTAGCGGAGTTTAATTACGTCGAGATTTTATAATTAATATCAACCTGTACATTATTGAGGCAAGAATACAACGATTAATATGATTTTTTATTGTAAAATTAAAAAATTGGATTCTGGAACATTATTAATTAAACTAGCAAAATAAAACGCGCGCCAGCGCGCGATTAGTTTTTCATACATTTTAGAAATTATAAAATACAATAATAAATATAACAAATCGGTAAATAATATTTATCTAATAAGAAGAAATAAATATTTTAAATATAATATTTAAAAATCAATAAATATAAATAAAATAAATATTTATTTAGGACAAAATTTATAATATTTTAGAAATAAAAAAAATTGCAAGAAATAATTGAAATTAAACAAAATAATTGCAAATTACTTGAAAAAAATAGCGAAATCAACTAAAAATTGGGAAAAGTAATTTAAACAACCATAAAAATGTTTTAAACATAAAGAAAATAATTTAAATTTAAGAATAATACTTGAGAATCTTGAAAGTAAATTTAAAAAAAATTGAATAATAAAAAATTAGAGAAAATAATTGAAAATTGAAAAAACGTGGTTAAAATTTGAGATAAATAAATTAAAATTAAAAGAAATAATTAAAATTTAAAAAAATAATTAAACAAATTACATAAAATATTTTAAATAAAGAAAAGTTAAACAAAATTTGAGAAACATACTTAAAACTTTCAGAAATTCATTGATATAAAAGAAAATAATTAAAAATTAGAGAAAATAAATGAAAAAAGATAAAAATAATTTAAAATTGAACAGAACAAGTTTTAATTAAAGGGAAATAAGTAAAAACTTTTTGGCAATTATGAAAATAGCACATTTAAGGGTCGCAACCCCTAAAAAAAATTGTTTAAGAAAATAAATTTTTATTCGTTACTCAGAAACGTTTCCCACTTCAATCTGGTAAAATAAGAATAACTAAAAATTAGAGAAAAGACTGGAAGAATGCTAAAAATAATTTAAATTTACGATAATTAATAAAATTTTTTGGAAATTATGAAAACAAAGAAAAATAATTAAAAATTGAAGAAAATAATAAAAATACTTAAAAAAATTTAGAAATTAATTTTATAATATGAGAAAACATAAAAATTGAAGAAAAGTCTGGAAGAAAGCTAAAAATAATTGAAATTTACGATAATTAATAAAAAAAAAAATTGAAATTCTGACAACAAATGACAATAATTAGAAATTGAAGAAAATGTTTGAATTTTCAGAAAAATACTTAAAAATCTTAGAAAATGAGAATAATAATTAACAATCGAGAAAAATAATAGAAAAATAATAAAATTAACTAAAAATTGACAAAAATAATTGAAATATGCTGAAAATAATTTCAGATTGAGAAAGAAAATTGAATTATGATGAAAATAATTTAAATAATATGAATAATTGAAAATATTCAATAATATTTGCGAGAATAAAAATGTTTCAATCGTAAAGAAAATAATTAAAATTTCAGAAAAATACTTGAGATTCTTAAAAATAAATTAAAACAAAATTGAATAATGAAACATTAGAGTAAATAATTGAAAATTGAAAAAACATGGTTAGAAATTGATATTAATAAATTAAAATTAAAAAAAAATAATTAAAATTTGAGAACATAATTAAACAAATTACATAAAATATATTAAATAAAGGAATGTTAAACAAAATTTGAGAAAAATACTTAAAACTTTCAGAAGTTCACTAAAATAAAAGAAAATAATTAAAAGTTAGAGAAAATAAATGAAAAAAGATAAAAATAATTTAAAATTGAACAGAACAAGTTTTAATTAAAGAGAAATAAGTAAAACCTTTTTGGCAATTATAAAAAAGAACGAGAAAAAGAATGAAAGTTGAAAATTGAAGAAAAAAATATAATAAATAATATAAATAATGAACAATTTTTGAAATTTGGAACAAATGTAAAGAATTAAAAATTGAAGAAAATAAATTTTGGAAAATAATTGAAAAATATTTTTAAATTTTAAAACTTGAAGAAAATAATGAAAATATGATACAAATAATGAAAAACTTTAGAAAATAAATGACATTTAAGTGTGACAATTGAAAAAACTACAGTTTTTTTTTTAAAGAAAGAAAAAATAATTGAAATTTGAAAAAAAATACATGAAGATCTTAGAAATCAATTAAAAAAAAAGAAAATAACTAAAAATTGGACAAAAGAATTGAAGAATACTAAAAATAATTGAAATTTACGATAATTAATATAATTCTTTGGAAATTATAAAAACAAATAAAAATAATTAAAAATTGAAGAAAATAATAGAAATTTGAGAACAATTCTTAAAAAAATTTTAGAAATTTATTGGGTCCGTATCATTTTGACACAAATTTTTTCGTCCAACTTGTTATATTGTACTCCCGAAGATGAATGTTATATTTTACTCCTACTAAAATTAAAGATTTTTAAGTTTTAATTATTCAATAATTAAACTTACTGGATTAATTAAGTCTTTTAATATTAATTTAATGTATTAAAATCAATTATTTAATAAATAAGAATTAAAAATCTTTGATTTAAGAAGGAGTAAAATATAACATTCAATTTCGGGAGTACAATATAACAAGTTGTCCGAAAAAATTTGTGTCAAAATGATACGGGCCCAATTTATTTTATAAAATGACAAAAACTAAAAATTAGAGAAAAGTCTGGAAGGAAGCTAAAAATAATTGAAATTTACGATAATGAATAAAAAAAATTGAAATTCTGACTAGAAATGAAAATAATTAGAAATTGAAGAAAATATTTGAATTTTCAGAAAAATACTTAAAAATCTTAGAAAATAATTTTAGAAAATTAGAATGATAATTAACAATCGAGAAAAATAATTGAAAAATGATAAAATTAATTAAAAATTGACAAAAATAATTGAAATATGCTGAAAATAATTTAAGATTGAGAATGAAAATTGAATTATGATGAAAATAATTTAAATATGAAAAATTGAAAACATTCAATAAAATTTGACAGAAATAACTGAAAAAATCATAGAGTATATGTATAGAAAAAAATAATAATTATAAAATTTCTTAAAAAATTTTAATTAAATAGAATAATTAAAAAAGTGCAGAAATAACGAAAATTGATGAGAATAATTGCAATATCGGATAAATAATTGAAAATTTTAAAAGTAATGCCAGAATAATGAATATAATTACAAATTGATGAAAATCAAGAAAAATTGCCGAATTTATTTTTAAGCAAAAGACAATAATTAAATAATCGTTATATAGTGGCAAATTGATGACAATACTAAATTTGAGATAATAACTGAACATTAAGAAAATTAATTGCATGTGTATATGTATATATTTTAAACTTCTTCAAAAACCATAATAAATTTTTAAAGCCTTTTTCGAAAACAGGTTTCACTGTTTTTGTACACAAATGACAATTAAAAACCAGTAAAACACAACACTAACGAAAAAGGTTACCTTATTCTTTCAATTCAAATTTCAAAATATTTCCTGATAAAGAGAGTCAAAATCTATAAAATAACAGGGACTAAGACTAACTTCACTTTAGACTTTAAAACGTGGACAGAAAAAATGAATAAATATAAAAAGTAACTAACTTCAGGAGTTTACGGAGATTATTATTATTTAATAATAAAAATCTCCGTAAAGTTCTGAAGTAAGTTACTATTTATATTCATTCATTTTTTTCTGTCCACGTTTTAAAACTTGAAGTGAAGTTGGTTAATACATATTTATATTTATTCATATTTTTCTGTCCACGTTTTAAAAACCAGAGTGAAGTTAGTTCCTGTTTTTTTTTTATTAATTTTGATTCTCTTTATCAAAAAATTTTAAAACTGTTTTAGTTTACAGACAAAACATGCAGAAGACACACTTTTTTACTTTTACTGACTTTTTTTAAAATTGCTCACTATTACTCATTTTTTTAAAAAAATCCCTTTTCTTACTTTTTTAGTAAAATGTCTATTCCAACTGCAGGGGGAGAGGTCTTCTGATATTAGGTGCCTGACTAAAAATTTACCTTATAAATTAATTAGTTTGTTCATATTCCAATTACAACGTCAATTTTTTAATTACAATTTACAAATACGTAATTTGTACACCTCTTTTCAATTATTTTTGTCACTTTTAAAGTACTTTTGTCAACTCTAAAGTATTATTGTCAATTTTCAAGTATTTTTGCGATTCTGAATTAAATTTTTCCAAATATCAATTAATCTCTTCAGTCTTTAAATTATTGTCATGATTATTTAAATTTAGGTATTACACAAGTTTTAATTTACTTCTGTCATTCTTCAATTATTTTCTCAACACTTCAATTATTTTTTTCTATCTTTAAATTATTGCCAGGAATATTAAAATTTTCAACACCAGTTTCTATTCTACTTTTGTTAATTTTCAATAATTTTTTCAAATTTTAATCACTTTTGTCATTATTCAAGTATTTTTGTTATTTTACGATTATTTTCTTCATATTTATACTATTTTTGCAATTTTAGAATTATTTTCTAGAAATTTCAATTATTATTATTTTATTCAATCAGTTTCTTAAAATTTTAATTGTTTGGTCAATTTTTCAAGTATTGTCTTTAAATTTTTAAATTTATGCACCAGTTGTCAATTATTTTTCCAAATTACAATTATTTTTGTTATTGTTCAATTATCTTCTTGTAAATTCAATTATTTTTTAAACTTTTAAATTATTTTTTTAAAATTTCTATTATGTTCTGCAATCTTCAAATTATTGTCTGGAATATCCAAATTTTCTAAACAAGTTCAATTCACTTTTTTTATTTTTCAATTATTTTCTTCAAATTTCAATTACTTTTGTCGTTAATCAATTATTTTTGTCATTTTCCAATTATTTTTTTCATATTTTTGTTATTTTTGCCATTTTAGAATTATTGTTTACAAATTGCAATTATTTTATTCAATTTTTTTATTGTTGTGAACTTTTAAATTTCTTACACCTGTTTTCAATTATTTTCATCATTATTTTTATTATTATCACGAATTTATTAATTTTTCTACACCTTTTTCAATTATTTTCTTCCAACTTAAATTATTCTCTATAAATTTTTTATTTATACTCCAGCTTTTAATTATTTATATCATTATTCAATCAGTTTCTTACAATTTCAATTGTTTGGTCAATTTTTCAAGAACTGTCTTTAAATTTTTAATTTTATGCACCAGTTATAAATTATTTTTTTTAAATTACAATTATTTTTGTTATTGTTCAATTATCTTCTTGTAATTTCAATTATTTTTTTTAAATTTCAATTATGTTCTTCAATCTTCAAATTATTGTCCGGAATATCCAAATTTTATACACAAATTCAATTCACTTTCGTTAATTTTCAATTATTTTTTTTAAATTTCAATTACTTTTGTCATTAATCAATTATTTTTGTCATTTCACAATTATTTTTTTCATATTTTTGTTATTTTTGACATTTTAGAATTATTTTTTAAAAAGTGCAATTATTTCATTAAATTTTTTTTATTGTCATGAACTTTTAAATTCCTTACACCTGTTTTCAATTAATTTTTCCAACTTACAATTATTTTCCTCAAACTTATAATATTTTTTTTAACTAACAATTATTGTCTATATAGCTTTTTTAATTTTTACACCAGCTTTAAATTATTCATTTACATATTTCAATTGTTTTGCCAAGTTTTCAAGTGTTTTCTTCAAATTTATAATTTTTTTAAGGTTATCAATTATTTTTGATATTTCTCAATTATTTTTTCAAATTACAACTATTTTTGTCAATATTGAAATATTTTTGACATTTTGAAATTATTTTCTTTAAATGTCATTTTCTTCAATCTTTTTATTGTAGCAATGAATTTATTAACTCTTGAAGATCAGTTTTCAATTATTTATGTCATGATCCAATTAGTTTCTTCACATTTTAATAATATCTTTAATTTTTCAATCATTTTATACAATTTTTCAATTAATGTATTAAATTTATTATTTTTTTACTTCATTTTTGAATATATGTCTTATTTTTCATTAATTTTTTTCTAAATTTCATTTTTTTTTGTCATTATTTAACTTTTTGCTACACATATACATTTTTTTGATATTTTTTAATTACTTTTCCAAGTTTCAATTATTTTCTTGAGAATTCTATTTTTTTTTTTAATTTTTCAACTATTGTCTAAAAAGTGTCATTTTTACACCAGCTTTTATAATTATTTATGTCATTATTCAATTAGTTTCTTTTCCTTTCATTTATTTCTTTAATATCTCAATTATTGTCCGAAAATTTAAATTCTTTACACAAGTCTCAAACTTTTCTTTTAAATTTTAATTACTTTGTCATTTTTTAATTACTTTTTTGTAACTACAATTATTTTTTAAACTTTTAAATTATTTACTTCAAATTCCAATTATTTCGTTTCAATTTTTGTCATCATTTTTTGCTTTTTAATCAATTTTTCAATTAGTTTTGTCATTTACAACTTTTTTTTCATTTGGTCTATTTTTATCATTATTTAATTATTTTATACATATTTCAACTATTTTTGCGCTTTTCGAATTTTTTTTTTCAAATTTAAATGGCTTTTCCTGCTGGCGCCCCCCAATTTAATATCAGTAATATCAAACTCTATATATTGCTTATTCACTTTTTTTATTTAAAAACTTACTATTTAATCACTTTTTTATTTAAAAGGTCACTTGTATTTACTCACTTTTTCACTTAAAATCTTATTATTTATTTACTTTTTTAAACTAAAAAGTATTTTTTATTACTATTTTTAATCTGCAAGTCCACTGGCAGCCCTCCTTATTGATTAAATATTATTCATCGATTTGTTTTATTCATTGATATTTCGTAATATGACCTATATTGTTTCTCTTTTACTCTCTAGGAATAATAAAAATTGTAAAAAAAATTTTAGCTAATTTTTTTTAGTCGCTGCAGCTAAGAAGCTTTTCCGAGCGTAGATTTAATTATATGTATCTTAGGAACTACTTTATAGTCTTTAAGTTTTTTTATCTTCGTTTAAAGAGGAATTTCTAAGCTTTATATTGTTAGTGAATATCAACTTTTTTTTATAACCTAGTTTAGAGCATGCGGAGACCTGAAGTTGGTTATCACACGTTTTTAAACATTTTTTAATTTTATTTCTACATTGTTTTCTTATTTTTTTAGATTTTCATCGACTTTTTTGACAAGTTCAGATTTAGAGAGTTCCTTTATAATTTTTTTACAATTTTTTCATAATTTATTTATTGACTGCTCAGAAGCTTTATGCACTGCAAAAAGTAGGTATCTTAATTTAAGATACATTTGTAGTCACTTTTAAGATGTTTCCGAAAAGTTAGCAAAAGTATCTTAAAATACATTAGTTTTCTAAGATGGAAGCTGAAATATAAGATACTTTAAACGTCTTAAAAGTGACTACAATGCATTTTAAGATGTTTCTTTTTACAGTGTGTATATCAGAATATTTTTATTTTGGAAATACACCCTTTTTAAATTTCAGGTATCAATCAGTAAGTTGTTATGTAGAAAAAATGTGAAAGAGAACAACAATTGTTTCTTTTTTATGCATTTTATATATTTATTTTACATTATATTCTGAAATGTCATACCACCATTTTTCACATTATTGTAAAATTTAACTTTTTACAAAACCAAGATTGGATTCTTGACATCATTTTACAAGTATCGATTATAACTTGAAAAAAAAATTCCTCAAGCTTAATATCATTAAATTCCGTGTTGCATTATATTTCTAATTTCTTCATTTATCTGGAATCTATTCGCAACTTGAGTAAATTCGAATTTACACTGATTGGCAATAAATGATCTTTAACGCGAGCCTTGATTATGACTCTGCTTTGAAAATCGTTGTCATTGATGCTTGCAATTTAGCGTTTTATTCGGAATTTTAATTCTGATTGCTGCTTTCCAAGTAGAAGCATCATTAAAGCACGCAACTAATCTTCAGACATCGAAGTAGTTTTACCGTTCATGGAACTGAAAGGAAATATCCTTACCTATCGTAATTACTTACAATTAATTATATTAATTAAAGTAAAATGTGATAATGTCAATAGTTGAGTAATACTCCTGATTAATTTTCTGATCGGTATTAATCGCTTTCTGTAGAAAAAGATAAATCGAAGAATATATACCCTCTTGACCTTACTCCTCTGAGAAGATAAAAAGTTGCAAGTTCCTTTTGGATGCATTATTCCAGTGACAAATAATCGAGTATCATGCAAGAATTGCATTAAAAGTCATTAAAAATACCTATCACTATTCTTCATTACTGCCATTCGTGACTCAATGTAGGATTTTTTTGGTATTATGAGAAACTAAATGGTGTTAATTATTGTGGAATTTCTGGGAAATTCTACTTTAGAAATGCGGGTAATTTGATATTGCAAAGAATCTAGAATTTTTATTCAAATTTGTTTTTGTTACATTTTACTTTTTAGATGCATTTTCAGTCATGCATTTTTGCTGAATATATTTGCGGTAAATTATTTGGGTTTTTTTTTAATTTAATTAATCTTGATCAAAGATGTTCATGTATGCGTTATAAATATTTTTGGTAAACTATTTACGATAAATATTTTTTCTGAATTTATTTTCGATGAGTATATTATTTTTATTTACGACGAATATTTTTCTTTTATTTACGATAATTTCATTCGCTCTAAATTATTTACGATGAATCGATTGAATTTAGGGGGAATTAACATCTTTGCTAATTGAAATTGGTATTTATTGTGATTTCGAGGAATTACAATTTGGACTGTTCGAAATTACGATTAATTAGATTTTATTTAATTTATTTTCAGTTTAAAATTATATCATAATACAATTTTCGATTAAAAATTTATATTTTTAATGAATTTATATTAGATTGAAATCGAATTCTATTTTAATTTGAGTCAATAAAGTTGGGACCATTAAAAATTTATTTAATTAAAAGTTGATCTAATTTATTCAGTCATTTTTTAAAAATGTAATTTATTTCATCATTGAAATTGAGATTGACAGAAATATTAATCAATAAAAAATTGCATTTAGATTAAAAAAATGTTGAATCAGTTAACATTTTTTTTAAATCAAATAGGAATAATTTCAGATTTTAATAAACGTTTAAAAAGATTTAAATTTTGATTCTAGGACATTAGATTTACTTGAACTGATAGAAATTTGAATTTATTAAGGTTTGGTCTGAAATTAATTAGGGTGGACATGAATAAATTATCTCAAAATAGAACTAATTAAAACTTTTTTTAATAAAAAGTTGATCCTGTTCAAATAACGGTCTTTTAACAAATCTATATCGATTGAAGTTCAGATTAATTTGTTTGAATATATTAAGATTACTTTTAAATTTGAAAGAGTTGTAAATAAATGCAGAATATGTCAAAAGTTTTTTAACAAATTTTATGTTAACTTTCACTTGTTCAGATTTAGTTAATTCTTAATTTCGAAAATGAGAAATTTGTCAATGGAAGAAATAATTTCTTCTACAAAGAATAAAAATATTTTTGACTTGGATCCTTAACATAATAATAATTCTATGATTAGGTAGATATAATAATTATTCCGTCAATTATTATTGTTATTATTGTTATTATTATTATTATTATTATTATTATTATTATTATTATTGTTATTTATTTAGAAAATATATTTTCAATCTTAGAATACATACTTCTTTTTTTGTAAAACATTCTTTATTCCAGGACATATTTTCTATTTCTAATGATAACACTAGTTTACAGCCAAACTGTACAATTAATGCCACTATTTTTTTTCTTATGTACTATGGTTCTCTAAACTTAAAAATGACATTAAGAAATTTTTCTATGGATAGGTTTCCGAAATATGAATTTTTTTAATTTTTTTACGTTTTTTTCGGAGGTGACTTCACGTTTTAGGCCGTATCTCGAGTTACAGACGTCCAATTAAGTTTTTCTAGATGTCAAATTAAAGATAATCAAATTCCAAAAAATCGCTTTTAACATTATTTTTCAATCGGTTAAATATTTTAAGTGATATAGTCCAAAAAAAAATTTTAAATTTGAGTTTTTGGCCCAAAATCTGAAAAACAAATTCATTCTACCGCCATGCAAAAATAGAAAACGTCAAATTATGTCCAGTTTTAAATTTTTTACATATATGGCTCACTTTTAAGAAGAAAAATAATGTATGGATGAAAACAATCTATGGGTAATTATTGAAGATATAAGCCAGGGTACTGAAATTCTCGTTTTACGCCATTTCGGTATTTTACCTCCTTTTATAGTGATTATGTTGATTAATTTAATGAATACAATATCTAATTAGAAAATGGACTTTTTTCACAGATTTCAAATAATTTTCAGTGCTTTACTAATTCAAATTTGACTGAAAATTTTTTTGGAGATTTTGACAAAAATTTCTGAAGAGGCATAAATTGATTAAAATCTGCTTTTTTGACAAGTTGAATCAGATGCGCAGAGGTTCAATTTTTGTTGAATTTTGTTCGTTAATAGATAAAAAAGTTTCAAATTAGATATAGAAATGTGAAACATAATTGATATTTGACTGAAAATTTTTTTGGAGTTTTTGACAAAAATTTCTGGAGAGGCATAAATTGATTAAAATCTGCTTCTTTGACAAGTTGAATCAGATTCGCAAAGTTTTTTAAAAGCATAAATTGTATTATATTACACAAAGTAGTTAAGAATATTTTTCTTTAATGGGAAATCAAAGAAAATTGATTCTTTTTTAATTTATAAGGAGAAAAACCATTGACTATCGTCTGAGAGCTGCTGCGGACATATTTTTTAAAAAAAAAAAAATTAATTTCATTTTTCTATATCTAATTTCAAATTTTTTCATCTATTAACGAACAAAATCCAACAAATCTGTTTCAACTTGTAAAAAAAAGCAAATTTTAATCAATTCATGCCTCTTCAGAAATTTTTGTCAAAAACTCCAAAAAAATTTTCAGACAATTACTTTTTATTTTCTATATTTCTAAATCTAATTTCAAACTTTTTCATCTATTAACGAACAAAATTCAACAAAAATTGAACCTCTGCGCATCTGATTCAACTTGTCAAAAAAGCAGATTTTAATCAATTTATGCCTCTTCAGAAATTTTTGTCAAAAACTCCAACAAATTTTGCAGTCAAATATCATTTATTTTTCATATTTCTATATCTAATTTGAAACTTTTTCATCTATTAACGTACAAAATTTAACAAAAATTGAACCACTGCGCATCTGATTTAACTTATCAAAAAAGCAAATTTCAATCAACTTATGCCTCTTCAGAAATTTTTGTCAAAAACTCCAAAACATTTTTCAGTCAAATATCATTTATTTTTCATATTTCTATATCTAATTATAAACTTTTTCATCTAGTAACGAACAAAATTCACCAAAAATTGAATCTCTGCGCATCTGATTCAACTTGTCAAAAAAGCAGATTTTAATCAATTTATGCCTCTCCAGAAATTTTTGTCAAAAACTCCAAAAAAATTTTCAGACAATTATTTTTTATTTTCTATATTTCTAAATCTAATTTCAAACTTTTTTATCTATTAACGAACAAAATTCAACAAAAATTGAACCACTGCGCATCTGATGCAACATGTCAAAAAAGCAAATTTTAATCAATTTATGCCTCTCTAGAAATTTTTGTCAAAAACTCCAAAACATTTTTCAGTCAAATATCAATTATTTTTTATATTTCTTTATCTAATTTCAAACTTTTTCATCTATTAACGAACAAAATTCAACAAAAATTGAACCTCTGCGCATCTGATTCAACTTGTCAAAAAAGCAGATTTTAATCAATTTATGCCTCTTCAGAAATTTTTGTCAAAAACTCCAACAAATTTTGCAGTCAAATATCATTTATTTTTCATATTTCTATATCTAATTTGAAACTTTTTCATCTATTAACGAACAAAATTCAACAAAAATTGAACCTCTGCGCATCTGATTCAACTTGTCAAAAAAGCATATTTTACAGTCAAATATCATTTATTTTTCACATTTCTATATCTAATTTGAAACTTTTTCATCTATTAACGAACAAAATTCAACAAAAATTGAACCTCTGCGCATCTGATTCAACTTGTCAAAAAAGCAGATTTTAATCAATTTATGCCTCTTCAGAAATTTTTGTCAAAATCTCCAAAAAAATTTTCAGTCAAATTTGAATTAGTAAAGCACTGAAAATTATTTGAAATCTGTGAAAAAAGTCCATTTTCTAATTAGATATTGTATTCATTAAATTAATCAACATAATCACTATAAAAGGAGGTAAAATACCGAAATGGCGTAAAACGAGAATTTCAGTACCTTGGCTTATATCTTCAATAATTACCCATAGATTGTTTTCATCCATACATTATTTTTCTTCTTAAAAGTGAGCCATATATGTAAAAAATTTAAAACTGGACATAATTTGACGTTTTCTATTTTTGCATGGCGGTAGAATGAATTTGTTTTTCAGATTTTGGGCCAAAAACTCAAATTTAAAATTTTTTTTTGGACTATATCACTTAAAATATTTAACCGATTGAAAAATAATGTTAAAAGCGATTTTTTGGAATTTGATTATCTTTAATTTGACATCTAGAAAAACTTAATTGGACGTCTGTAACTCGAGATACGGCCTAAAACGTGAAGTCACCTCCGAAAAAAACGTAAAAAAATTTTAAAAATTCATATTTCGGAAACCTATCCATAGAAAAATTTCTTAATGTCATTTTTAAGTTTAGAGAACCATAGTACATAAGAAAAAAATAGTGACATTGAATGTACATAAAATTTTTTTTTTTTTGCAAACTAGTGTAATCCACTCAAAAGAGAAACATTTTCAAAAAATTGCAATTCCTCTATATTAAAGAATACTTGTAATCTTAATATTTAATATGAGCAGGTATAATTATTCTTCAACTTAGAAAATATATTTTCAATCTTAGAATACATACTTCTTTTTTTGTAAAACATTCTTTATTCCAGGACATATTTTCTATTTCTAATGATAATCCACTCAAAAGAGAAACATTTTCAAAAAATTATATTTCCTCTACCTCTTTTTTTGTAGAATATTCTAATTTGTATTTACATGACAAACAATTACATTTAATTTTTTTTAAATTTTACCCTCATCAACTAACATTAAATATACTTGAATGGAAATAAATCAAAATGGTTTTGACAACAGTAAACATTGATTCTTATTAATACAACATTCTAGCTTTTAAAATTAAAAATTATGCAAATTGTTAAATCTTATTTTACATTAAACAATTTTTAAAAAAATAATTGTTACATAAAACACACTTTATCTATAGACTGAAAAAAAATGTTGCAAACTCGCTATACTTCTACGTTGAAGAATGCTTGTTATCTTGATACCTTTTTTTTAATGCATCCTCCCAAACGAAGTTTACTTTTTTTCAGTATACATTCTATATACGTCAATATTCTGAAAGCCAGACAGTTAATATCCAGGTTGTGGAATTTTTTAATTGCAAGTTTGTTGAACCTAGAAAAAGGATGGGTGTGATCGCAAAATTCAGTAAACACCGAACGGCGCGGGTGACGTCAGAACCCTGTTAATAACCGTTATGGATGGGATATATGTATTGTGAGCTACATAATTACAGGTTCCGAAACATTGCTTACTGGCGGTGCACCCGCCCTCTGTTCTCCTTCATTAAGATCCTGACGACGGTAGCCGCCTGTTATACTCCTGCGTATTATATTTTAACATACTTTCTTTGATTCCATCTGACCCGATTTTTTTCCCCTCCGTCTGCTTCAAATTTCCTTTTTTCATTTTGACAGCTTGCCACTCAGCAGAAAGGGTTAGATGATAATAATAGCACTATTGGCTGAACTAAATGAACAACATGCGTTTTCTTTTTTAATATTCCCGGACTACTCCCAGGGAAATTTACGATAAATAAGTACGTTTCCTACTTTATTACAGCTAATGAAATTTTTTTATAGTCTTGCGCATTAAATTAATCGTTAACCGCATTTCTCAGTGATTTATTTCTGTGAATACATGAAGTAAAGTTCATAATAGTCACATGTTAGATTAGATGCATTTATATCTTGCATTTACGAAATTTGTTTAAGAGTTTTTCTTTTATTTCTACTGATCAGAGCCGTAACTTAGCTTTTACGCGCCCAATGCGAGATAAATATTTTAGCGACCCCCCCCCCCCCCCCTCTATGTTCATTAGAAAAATAGAAGTTAAAAAATATGTTTAATCAGTGGCGGAGGCTTGTAAATTTTTTCCATCTGCACACTTAATATTGTGCGAGAGAAAAAAATAAAACAATATTAAATTAATGAGTTTCTTAATTATCGTAATTGTTGTAACGCAAAAGTTGACAATTTACTTCATTTTAAGTAAATTTTCGGAATTAATAAATAAATAATGACAATAATATAAAATTTGTAAAAATCATTACAAATTAAAAAAAAAATTAAAAATTGACGAATTTAATTGCAATTTGAGAAAAAAAATTTAAAAATGATTAAAACATTGAAAAGTGTATACAATAACTTAGATTTGACATAATAAATGAAAATTTAGGATATAAATTAAAAAAAATTAATATATCTAATTAAACGGTGGACAAAATAAATGCAAAAAGATAAAAGAAAATTAAAATTAAACAAACTAATTGAAAAATGAGATGAATAATTGAAAATTTAAGAATTCAATATTGAGGAATAAAATTTGAGAATAACTAAAATTTCTAGAAATTGATTGCAAAGTGATAACAATAATAATTGAAAATTGAAGACAATAATTTTAGTTTTTTAAAAATAATTGAAAAAATTACAACATATGTACAGTTTTAATAAAAGAAACTTATTGCAGAATAATAAAAATAAATGTGAACTGAAAAAATAGGTAGCTGAGATTTATTAAAAAATAAATGAAAATGACAAAAACTAATTTAAAAATTATAAAACTAATTGAAAATTGAAGAATTTAATAAAAATTTGAGAAAAAATAATTGTAAAAATTACAGAATATATTTGAGATAACAAGACTACCTGAAAAAGAATAAAAGTAATTGGAAATTAAAGTTAATTATGGAAATTTAAGAACAAAGATTGAGAAAATTACAAAATTTATTTGATGTAAAAGAAAGTGATTTGAAATCCAAGAACATCATTTGATACTTGAAAAATACAAAAAACAAAACTCATATTTTGTAAAAATAATTGAAAAATGACAGAAGAAATTAAAAGTTAATTAATAAATGACGTAACTAATTTAATATTGAAGGAAATAATTTAATTTAAAAAAGTTTTATTTGAAAAAGTTTAAGAAAATAATAGAAACTTGCAGAAATTTGGAATTTAAAAATTAGGGGAAAAATAATGAGAATCATTGAAGAAAATTTTTGAAAACTGATAAAAGTAGTTTAAATTTGTAGATATTAATTGCAATCATAAAAAAATAAAAATTTAAAATACTGAATATTTGTGAAGTAAAAGTATTACAAAATAGTTTCAAGAATTTTAAATTCAGGAAAATAATTACAACATTATAGAAATAATCGAAAATTTATTAAAGAAAATAAAAATTTCAGTACATTATTGAAATTTTCGGAAATATTCAACAAAGATTCAAAATAATATAAAAATTGTGAGAATAATGCAAATGAAAAAAAAAAAATTAAAAATTGACGAAGTATTTGAAATTTGAGAAAAAAAATTAAAGAATGATTAGAACATTAAACAGTGAATGCAATAACTTAAATAGGAGATAATAAATAAAAATTTAGGAAATCAATTGAAAAATAGTAAATATATCTAATTAAAAGGTGGAGAAAATAATTGCAAAAAGATAAAAAAAAATAAAAATTGAAAAAAATAATTGAAAAATGAGATAAATAATTGAAAATTTCGGAATTTAATTGAGGAATGAAATTTGAGAAAAACTAAAATTTAAAAAAATTGATTGCAAAATGATAAAAATAATAATTCAAAATTGAAGAAAATTATTAAAATTTGAGAAAAATATTTTAAAATCTAGAAAATTAATTGAAGAATAATAAAAGTAATAATAACTCCTAGAAAACATTTGGAAAGTAATCAAAATAATGAAAAATTGAAGACAATAATTTTAGTTTGTTAAAAAAAATTGAAAAAATTACAACATATAGTTGTAATAAAAGAAAATTATTTCAGAATAATAACAATTAATGTTAATTGAAAAAATAGTTAACTGAGATTAAAGATAAATAATAAAAGAAAGTTAGTTTTAAAAATAATTGAAAATTGAAGAATTTAATAAAAATTTGTGAAAAAATAGTTGTAAAAATTACAGAATATATTTGAGATAAACAAGACTACCTGCAAAAGTATAAAAATAATTGGAAACTAAAGTTAATTATGGAAATTTAAAAACACGAATTGAGAAAATTGCAAAATTTATTTCATATAAAAGAAAGTGATTAAAAATCCAAGAACATAATTTGAATACTTGAAAAGAATAAACAACAAAACTCATATTTTGTAAAAAAAATTGAAAAATAACAAAAGAAATTGAAAGTTAATTAATAAATAACAAAACTAATTTGATATTGAAGGAAATAATTTAAATTAAAAAAGTTTCATTTGAAAAAGTTAAAGAAAATAATTGAAACTTGCAGAAATTTGAAATTTAAAAACTAGGGGAAAAATTAAAACATAATGAGAATCATTGAAGAAAATTTTTGAAAAATGATAAAAATAGTTAAAATTTGTAGATATTAATTGCAATCATAAAAAATAATTTAAAAAATACAGAACATTTGTAAAATTTGTATTTGTAAAATTTGTATTTTCGGAATAAATCAACAAAGATTCACAATAATATACAAATTGTGAAAATAATGCAAATGAAAAAAAAAGTAATTAGAAATTGATGAACTTAATTGAAATATGCGAAAAATAATTAAAAAATTAGATAAATAATTGAAAATTTAGGAATTTAATTGAGGAATAAAATTTGAAAATAAATAAAATTTGAAGAACTTGATTGCAAAATGATAAAAGAATGATTTAAAATTGAAGAAATTTTTAAAATTTGACACAAATATTTTAAAATCTAAAAAATTAATTGAAGAATAATGAAAGTAATAAACAATCCGAGAAAATATTTGCAAAGTAATAAAAATAATGAAAAATTCAAGACAATATAATTTTAGTTTTTTAAAAATAATTGAAAAAATTACAAAATTTAGTTATAAATAATAAAAGAAAATAATTGCTGAATGACGAAAATAATTGTAAATTGAAAAAAGAATTAGAATATGAGATAAATAAAAAAAAAAATTCGAAAATAAGTCAAAAAATAATTTAAAAAGACAAAAATTAATTGAAAAATAAATTTAATAAAAAAAGAATTGTAAGACATATTTGTTAACTGAAGAAAATAATAAAAATTTGTTAAAAAGAATTGAAAAAATTACAGAATATATCTGAGATAATAAGACTACAATTACAATTATAGGTATATTATACAATTATAATTCATCGAACTTCAATTGCTTAAAATTTTAATTAATCCTCGTTTTGAGAATAATAAGTTTTAAATTATTTAAAAATTTCTTCAATTTTTAACATTTTTTTTTCCATTATGCTTTTAATTATTGGCTATCATTTTCATCTATTTTTATCATTATTTAAAATTTTTTTTCAATTCTAATTATTTTCATTATTTTTTAATTTTTCCACTAAATTATAAACTCAATTTCCGCAAGTTTCAAATATTTTCTTTTATATTTTCAAATAAATTGATTGATGAAATTTTTACTGAAAAACTAAATTTTACTAAATGAACGAATTATTTCCTTTCTATTAATAATTTTTATATTTATTAATTTTAAAAGTTTCATTAAAATAATGTTTTAAATACAGTTAATACACACTTTTTTGTCTAATATAGTACTTACAATTAGTAACATTTATAATAATCAACTTCGAACTGCCTAAAAAAAGTAATCTAATTTTTTTGGTTTTATAATTTGAAAAAAATATATATATAAAAAAAATGTTGCGTCCCTCCAAGTTTGCGCTCCCCCCCCCCTGAGGACTGCGCCTGGTCGGTGTTTAATGTACCGAATATTTAAAGCTGGTAATTTTTAACGTTGTGAATTTAAATTGATCTAACTTTTATAGAGCATACAATTTTTGTCCAATTAGTTTGAATTGATACAAAGTGATATCCCATTATTTGAACCCTTCAAACTTTTTACGCTCTAAACTCTTAATTAAAAATTCAACGTTGTTAATGTTTTACATTTGAATCGATTCTAATTTTTAAAATTTTAAGTTGTTAATATTTTAAACTTCAGCAGTCCCACTTTTTAAACCTTAATGTTTTTTGACATAAAAAGTCTGACTATGACTGCATTATGTTTTTGGGGTCGCTAAAGCTGAATCTGAAATCCATTTAACCCCATCAAGTAATACTTTCGACATATCCACAAAAAAAAACTTAAAATTTTACTTCAAAATCTTGAAATCAAGAAAAATTCAGATTTATAATTCTGACTATAACTGCTTTACTTTTTTTAGGTCGCTGAAGCCGAACCTAAAGTCCATTTAACCCCATCACATCATACTTTTGATAAGACTTATAAAACCTAAAAATTAACCCTGAAACATAAAGCAATTATAGTAAAACTTAAAAATCAACATTTTTCTTCATTTCAAAATTTTACGGTAAAATTTTGGTGTTTTTAAGGTTATGTCAAAGTATGACGTTGTGGGGTGACATGGACTTCAGATTCAGCTTTAACGACTCCAAAAACATAAAGCAGTCATAGTCAGACTTATAAATATAAGTTTCTCTTGAATCCAAAATTTTGGGGTCAAATTTTGGGATTGTTTGAGGTTATATTAAAATCATGACGCTATAGGGTTATATAGATTTCAGATTCGGTTTCAGCGACTCCTAAAACATAAATCAGCCATAGTCAGACTTATAAATCTAAGTTTTCTCTGGATTTCAAAATTTTGAAGTCAATAATTGGGGTTTTTTGAGGTTATGTTAAATTGCTGACATGGTGGGGGTGAAATTAACTTTAGTTTCGGTTTTAGCAACCCCAAAAACATAAAGTAGTCATGGTCTAATCTCGAGCTTAGAGTATAATTTTTTTGTGTGTGCCGGTGTTATCATTGCTGCCTACATCCAACATATAATTCCAAATTTCAATACACCTTGGTCCAAACTTTTATCTCTTGGTAATTTTCCATAATATCGTCGTTTAGTAGAAGGAGGTTTGGTCAATTTTGCAATTTGGAAGATAAAAGCAAGAGATAAAACTAAAAAATAGTATCTTATACATTGTTGTTTAAGGGGTGCATTTAGCCAGAGTCTGACTGATTCAAAAGAAGAATCGACTGCCTATTAATAAGAAACCGGCGTATCGTTCCAGCGTTTTCCAACGAATCGGATCGATTACCGATCCGGCCTGAAGCTGAAACCTTCTCTGTTCTCTTCTGCTCTTTCAGACTTTCAGGGCTATCATTTGTTAAGCTGGACAGCTTAGCCCCATCATTACGAGCAATCACACTTGATTATTTTTGTCTACAGAGTTATACCACTGCAAAAGATGGTTTCCAAATGCAGGAGAGAGAATCAAGGGGTGTGGAGTCGCAAAAAAGAGACGGGAAAAGAGAGAGGAATGATGGCAATGAGAAAGAAAAGGATATAGGTATGTTGAGAGATAGAGATATGGAAATATAGAGCGGTAGAGAGACAAAAAGCGACAGATAGTGATCGAGATTGAGAGACAGAGACTTTATTCTAGCATTTGAAAGATAAAGATGCAGAGGTCCATTTCTGCCTGAAGATAAATGATATCAGATTTGAAAATGATATCCTTCTATGTGTGCATCACACACGGAATCAAATTGGCGAATTAGGATCACTGCTATCGATTGATGCAAAGTGGTCACCACTTGCAGTTGAAAAGTGAATGTCTCAAAGATTTATTTAATACTGGCTGCATTTGTGTATTTAACAAATTTTAAATAAACATTTTTTAGCCTGATGAGGTTGGCAAATCTGAGCTAACGAAACGTCGCTATGCTTTTTTGACGTAATTGTTGAATTTTATTCAATCTTACCTTCCGAAGATCATCTATTTGTTTCTTAACTAAATTAATATGAAAGGATTTACCTCTTCTAATGAATCAACCTATGGATTGAATATGTGTGAGTTTATATGTGTGTAAATGTTTCATAATGAGTAATAGATCGAACAGTGCTATTTGTCGCCTGAGAATTTCGGGCTGATTCGGAAGATACGAGTATCAACGATTTGAATTTCTGAGGGTTGAGAGAGAATTCGATAGGAGAGATCTTTCTTTCGATTGAAATACACTGACTGAATCAAACTAATATAGTAATAAGCTATTATACTGAATTGATTAATATAAAGTAAAGTAATAAGTGCCATGTGGGAACAAAACGTGAGATAAAGAAAAGTAAAATAAATTAAATAACGCATCTGTTCAGGTAAATTTTATAAATAATGATTTAAAATTTGTGTAAATGTGTAAAGGTGTTGAATATAACAAATTTGTTAAATTTGTATAGCGTGGCATTTTTATATGGGTCTGGATTCTACCGATGTTTAATTGATTATCAATATTGGATTTAGTGGTCTAACGATTATTTATAAGGAAGATCTTTTCTCCGAGTCAGGACGAATGCTAATCCGTTTGAGGAATTTGATCCATGTAATTGCACTGTGCTCATATTGACTGTTAGTTTTGACCTATGACATCAAGTCATCAAAAATTTGATTATCGAACGCAACCATCCTCAAATTATTGGAGTTTGGTAAAGTACTATTTTTTTTTTATCCCGTGAGGAAAATTGAACATGGCCCAGACCTGGCCCTGACCAGTTTTCCTGAGACTAGTTTTGGCAAAACTAGTCTTGGCCCAGACCAGTAGTGTAACGTTTTTTCCATAGAATCACCAAATTTTCCTGAACTGGTCCAGACTTGGCCCAGACTAGTTTGCCTAATTTTATTTTTGGCTACACTAGACTTGGTTCCGACCAGAATTGTAATATCTTTTTTCCTGAAAATTGCCTAGTTTTTCTAGAATTTGTTATGTTATAAAATAAAAACATTTTTAAGTTTTTTGGATAACCCTAGGAATCGGATCGACTTTATGGTAAAAAAAAGTCGTTTTCTCGGCATTACATTAAAAAAAATGTAAATTTTTTTGTTTGTTTGATAAAAATTAATTAATAATTTTATAAATTAATGTTTCCTGGTAGATGTTAAACAAACATAAAGTTTTCACAATTTTAAACTATAAAGAAAATGCAATTTCTATTTTCTTCTAAATTATTTAAGTCCGATTAACATAAATCATTCTAATTCAGATGACTCATTACAACTTGAGTTAAAAACATTAAAAACTTTTGTAGACTTAATTTAAATTTTTATTTATTAGTTTTATCCTAGGGAAAATTCGACATTTCTTTTCAAAAAACTTTATATTCATAATTATTTTTTCTACGTACATATTTCAAAAAGATTGTTTTTACTGTATGTCCGATTACTCGTTAAATAAAATATTTAAAATATAATAACCTTAAAAACTCAATCATTTCGTTTTATCTTGTAGTATTTCTGGGAAAACTAATAACTATATTTATCTTAGAAAAGTTAAATTTGTACCTATTTTTTATAATTTTTCTGGCCTACTTGATCAGGGCCAAAGCTGGTCTTCCAGATCAGATCATTCCAGGGGTTTCCGAATTTTTATTCTGGCAAATCTAATCAGGGCCAGAGCTGGGCCAGATTCGGCCTTCCAGATCAGGTTAATCCAAAGGTTTCCAAATTTTTATTCTGGTTATCAGATCAGGGCCAGATCTGGACCAGACTCGGTCTTCCATATCAGGCAGTTCCAGATCAGGCCCACTTCTGGATTCAGGCTTGCCAGGAATTTTTTCCTCACGGGATATTGTTCAATTGTTATTTATGTCATAAATATTGTGGAGTGACTATATTGGAAAAGATTATTAATTGAACAATTTATAATTATTTAAGAAGAAAATTGTTTAAAAATTGAATTGACGGATAAAATTTCATGTTAAATTCTGATGCCTGTACGAGTTTTATATTATATTCTTAATTATTAATATAGCATAATGTCAACCAGGAAACCTTATTGTTGTGTGTATATTTATTTCTGATGATTCACAAATAATTACATTTCCATACTTATTGATATCTAATGGAAAGCATTTTCAATCGTTGCTATAATTTTTAATGTATAAATCCAGTATCTAGTTATGAATTTGGTATGTTTAAAATATTAGTGTGATCGTTTTATATAACGTTTATAAATTTAATTTATATTAAACAATTTCTATTTCATCTTTTAAGTCAAATAAATTCATAAATTAAAGTTGATTAAATTAAAGAAAAAAAAAATTAATATATAGATAGATATATAAAATCAAAATAAATGATAATTTCTTTTATATAAAAAAAAAAAAAAAATAAATAAGGAAAAAAGATAAACTTTATAAAGTGAATCATTACACTCTGTTTCAACTAATGATTTGAGTCTTGGATCTAATACAGACTCCCTACCACCACATGAATCAACATCATTTTTTTCATAGATGGAACATCAACATGGTACACACTTCAAACTTCTTTTGAAAAAATGGTCACAACTATCAACTTGCTCTGACAGCGTCAAGAAAAGTTTTTCTCATCAGCTGTAGGAGAAGTGATGTTTTTCCAAAAAACATTACTAATCTCAATAAACATCTCAATAAGTTCACTTTTCATAGTAAGTCATGTAATAATAGTTTGTCTCGTTCTAATAATGTTTATTTTAAAAAAAATTTAATTTAGAGATTGACGATATTCATTTACATTTTATGTTTTTAAAGAAAAAAAATTTCAGATATAAAAAACCGAATTTTAGAAATCAATAACGACCAAATTTTTATAAATAATTTTTTCGAATTTTCAAATATAAAAAATATTTATGAGTTTTGAAGGAGCAGAATTTAAGAAGGAATCGGACGAACAATCGGAACAAAAGTTAGTCCAAATGAATAATTTTGATTTTTTATATAGAAGACATATAAGTTAATGAAATTTTTTTTAGTGGAAGTGTGGAGACTTGTATTTTTTACAAAATAAGCCGTTAAAAATTGCAATTCAATGAAAATTAAAAAAAATTGACGTTGGAAACGATTACTCAATTTGAGGTTCCTTTTGAGTTGTCCCCTTTCAATATCAATTTTTTTTTACTTTACAGTTATTATTTCAAATCCCTATATTTATATTTCTCTTCCATTAATTTTTAGTTACATTCTTTATTTTCTCATGAGTTGTCTTATTTCCTTGTTTTGAATAATTTTAGTGCCTTATTAAATGTGTAATATTCTTGTTAAATTTTCCGTGTTATTTTTTTAAATATTAAATTTATTTTTCATAACTTTTGACTTTTTTCAATATCTCGCCAATTTGTCATTTTCTAGTTATTTTTCCTTATTTTCCAGTTCTTTTTTCCATTCCCTTGTTATTTTTCAATTTTCTATAAATTTTTTTCTACATTTTGTTTTTGAACTTAAATTTTTTTTCATTTTTAGCTATTTTTCGTAAATTTTAAATACGTTTTTACTGTCTAATAATTGTTCTTTATTTTTTTTGATGTTTTTCTATTCTTAGGGTTTTTTTTAACAGTTTTAGAGTTTGGAATTCCATACTCTGTCTTTTCGAGAGTCTTCATATAGTTTCAGTCAGCCATGTTTGTTTTTTCAATACAGTAGCAGGTTAAAGACATAAGAAATTATTTTTAAAAAAATCATAAAACTGATGATAACTATTTTATATACTTTTCACAATACCTGACAAAAAGAACTTTCGTCGGCTTAGTAACAATCCTAGATTTGTTCATTTTCATTATAATTTTCGTGGACTAAATCAGGTAATTTGTGTATTTATCAGCAGCCTTGAATAATGTTGTGCACATTCTGCATGGTAAATTATTTACTTGAAAGACCTCGTGAAATGCAATTAGCATTATCAGCCAATACATATAATTTCTTAGCCACAGGATAAAAGTTACGACAGTTTTATTGCACTTTAGAGACACGCAAGTGTAGCTAAAATCGTGACGAATCGATGCATGCACAAATTTTACACCTATACGTGACTCTAAATAGTCGCCTTTATAACTTATTCTAAGCACAAGCAATCTATCAATATACACCTCATTTACATTTTTTCCATTGAAATTTTTTCTCATACGGTAAGTTTTTCAATTTAAGGTCAATTCAATTTTTATAATCAGCAATCAATAATTCAAATCTGTTTATAATAAGAAGCATATAAGCTTCTTTATTTCATCCTTAAGCGTATTAGTGCGTTTAAGAGTTTTTCTTATTTATGCGCCTTTTATGATTCGAAAATCCTTGATATGGGTAATGATTTCATGTGGGTTCTATAATCGGAAAGTCATTATTTATTATTTGTCAGAGTGTAATGTTAGTCAATAAGCGACAATATCATTTACCAGCTCATTAGTATTTGATCATCAGCCTGCGACCCGATTGATCTTGTGCTTTCTAATTAACAGTTAATAGTGTTTTATCTAACACACGTGTGCAGTGTCGAAGAAGGTAAATGTTGCAATGGACATTTGAATCTTTCATAAAAATACAAAACACGAGATTGTATCGACATGCAACAATTTCCTCTTTTTTGCTCTACATCAGGTGCAACGAGGTCTACATTTTCTATTATCTTTCTAGATTCAGCTAATGAGTTAATAAACAGCTTTTACCTTTTACACGGCACGCGTTTTTGGTACTTTTAATTGCGTGATCAATTAAAGGAAAAGTTATCTATTAATACACTAACAGATTACTTCAGCCTTTAATTAAATAATGACCATGAACTGCTTTATTCATTTCGATATAGAACAGAACTTAATTGGTTTTTTTTATATCAATGGATTAAAATTCCATTTTAAATAATTTATTTATTTAATTTCATATAAATAAAATCATATAAATAAATATAATACAAGTAATGTATTTTTTAATTTTCGGAATTGGATTAATATATACATTTTTTATCAGTTTAGATTGGACGTAATTATTTTGATCAATTCAAAGTGTGTTGATATAAATTGAAAGAGATTAATCAATTTTAATTTAGATTGCAATTGATTCAGAATCATTAAACTTGAAATTAAAGTAAATTTAATTACATTATAATTTCAATTAAAATCTAATTCAATTAAGACAAACTTCAGTTTCTTCTAATTTGAGTCGATCTTAATTTCCAATGAATTAAATTATTATTGCTGTTAATTTTAGTTGATTCAAATTTCAATACATCTGAGTTTTTTTATTGGTCG
Source organism: Ganaspis brasiliensis (assembly GCA_037103525.1). Classification (NCBI taxonomy): domain Eukaryota; kingdom Metazoa; phylum Arthropoda; class Insecta; order Hymenoptera; family Figitidae; genus Ganaspis; species Ganaspis brasiliensis. The sequence goes on along the minus strand of JAZKLR010000175.1, from coordinate 435,915 downwards.
ACATAGTTATATCAAAATAGATCAAAAGTTTTATGGATGTAAATTTTACAAAATCTTGATATTAATCGAATTAAATAACAATTAATTCAAATTAAATGTAAACTGTTAAAAAGTTGGTCAAATTTTATGGAAAAATTATAGGATCTACATGTTTCATTCATTCAATTTTTAATAATTTTTTTCTATTGTGATTTCAATTATTTACAACAAATTTAAATTATTTTTACTAATTTTCAATTATTTTCATCAATTTTAAGTTATTTCCGCTATTTTTCAACTCTTTCCCTAAATCTTTAATTTACCTTCCACAAATTTCAATTCTTCTCTCTAATTTTTTCAATTATTTTTTCAATTTTAATTACTTCTTTTAAATTAAAATTAATTTTCCCAGTATCGAATTATAAATGCAAATTTAATTAGGTATCCTTTTGAAAATGCTCAATAATTCTTTTCTATGATAATTTTATTAATGTTCATCAATATTAGAAAGACTGCTTTGTTGCTTTAATTTAAAAAAATTTTTTATTTATTTTCTTGAAACTTTAATTGTATTTATTAATTATTCAAATGATGTTCTTTAATTTTCAATTATTTGACCCGAGTTTTTATTATTTCCATTCATTATTTTTTTATTTTTCAATTAAATTCCCAAATTTACAATTATTTATCGCAGATTTAAATTATTTTTTTAAAAATTTCCCTTATTTTTATTATTTTGAAATTATCCTTTTCAATTTTTAATCGTTTTCCGTAGTTATGAATTAATTTCGGAATTTTTTATTATTTATCTGATTTTTCAATTATTCATCTCAAATTTATTTTACTATTTTCAATTTATCATTGTTTTTGGCATATTTCAATTATCTACTTCAAATTTAAATTATTTTTATCATTATTCAATTATTTCCTCCAGTTACAATTATATTTTTCAAGTTTTAATTATATTCCTTCTGTATCATAATTTCAAAAAAATTTTAAATATTTTCTTCAATTGTAAATTAATTTTATCATTGAATTATTTACCCCAATTTTTTTATTTATTTTCAATTTTTGCAATAATTAAATTCTAAGTATTTCAAGTATTTTTCTCAAATTTCAAGTATTTACTTCAATTTTCCATTATTTTAATTATTTTTCATAATGTACACAAAATTTTTGATTATTTATCTGAAAATTCAATTATTTTATTCACTTTTCAATTATTTCTGTGATTTTTTTGTATTTTATATGTGCTCTGCAATTTTTGCAAATACTTCCTTTAAATTTTAAATTATTTTCTTCATTTCTTAATTGTTAATTCTTCTCATTTTATACAATTAATGTCGAAGATTTTCAAGTAAATATTTTTCTAAAAGTTCAATAACTCTTCCTTTTTAAAATATATTCTGACACTTTTCAATAATTTTTCTCAAAATTAATTTTTTTTTTTCAATTTTTCATTGGTTTTAGAGTATTTTAATTTCTTTCTTATATGTCCTACTCGTATATTCTGTAATTAAAATTTTTTTTATGATATTTCAATTATTTTTTCCAATTTTAAAATATTTATTTTGTTTTCTCATTATTTTGTTCAATTTTTAATCGTTTTAATTATTTGTGAGTTAACTTCCTGTCCAATTTTAAATTATTTATTTTGTTTTCTCATTATTTTCTTCAATTTTTAATCGTTTTAATTATTTGTGAATTAACTTACTGTCTGAATTTTTTTTATTATTTATCTGATTTTTCAATTATTTATCTCAAATTTCATTTAATATTTTCAATTTATCATTATTTTTAGCACATGTCAATTATTTTTATTTTCTTCAAATTTAAGTTATTTTGATCGTTATTCAATTATTTCCTCCAACTTTGACTTATTTTCAATTTTTCCAATAATTATTTTTAAAAACTTTCGAGTATTCTTCTTAAATTAATAATTAAATAATAATTAATAATTAAATAATAATTAATAATAAAAATAATTTAATAATAATAATTAAAGGGCTTGTCCCGTTTATAAATAAATAAATAAAATTTGAAGTATGTACTTCAATTTTTTAATATTTTAATTATTTTTCATAATGTAAATAAAATTTTTAATTATTGATCTGAAAATTCAATTATTTTATTCACTTTTCAATTATTTTTATGATATTTTTTTGGTATTTTATATATGCTTTGTAATTTTTGCAAAAACTTCCTTTGAATTTTAAATTATTTTCTTCATTTTGCATTTACTTTCTCCAATTGTTAATTATTTTCATTTTTTTAAAATTAGTTTATAAGATTTTCAAGTAGATACTTTTCAGAAATTTCTATAACTCTTCCTCTTTAAAATATATTCTGTAATTTTTCAATTATTTTTCTCAAATTTCATTATTTTTTTTCAATTTTCCATTGGTTTTAGTGGATTTCAATTATTCTCTTATATTTCATACGTATATATTCTGTAATTTTATTCTTTTTTCTCACATTTCAATTATTTTTTTAATTTTAAATATTTTATATTATTTTTTCATTATTTTCTTCAATTTCTAATTGTTTTTATTATTTATAAAACTTTATTACTTATCTCAGATTTCATTTAATATTTTCAATTTATTATTTTTTTTATTGTATTTCAATTATTTTCTTCAATTTCAAAATATTTTTATCGTAATTAAATTATTTCTCCTAATTTTTAGTTACTTTCACTTTTTTCAATTAATTTCTAAGTTTTTCAATTATTTTTCTCAAATTTTAATAGCTATATCTTTTAGAAATATATTCTGTGATATTTCAATTATTTTTCTCAAATTCCATTTACTTTTTTCAGTTCACCATTTCTTTTATCCTATTTCAATTATTCTCTTAGATTTGATATATATTCTGTAATTTTTTCAATTATTTTCTCAAATTTCAATTTTGTTTTTTAATTTTTAATTAATTATATTGTTCTTTAATTATTTTCTTTAATTTTGAAACAAGTTCACATTTTTTTAAATTAAATTCCTAAATTTTCAATTATTTTCTCATATTTCTTCAATTTATTTCTAAAATTTTCCAGTATTTTTTCAATTTTCAATTATTTTCTCCAGTTTTTCATTACTTTAATTTTATTCTATCTATTTTTAAGATTTTCAAATATTTTTCTTTAATTTCAAAACATTTCTATGATTTTTCAATTTTTTACCCAATTTTTAATTGGTTTAATTATTATTATTTTTTTTTAATTAATTTGCAAAATTTCAGATTATTTTTGTTACACTCAATTATTTTCTGCAATTTTTTATTTATTTTTTTCGTTTTATAGCCCATAGCAAAAATGGTAATTATTAGGCACTACAATTAGAATACAAAAATATAATGTTATAAACATATAATACAATGATATAGTATATTAATTGAAGTATACTATTGTCTAGGTTAGGTACGAAATGAATAAATTTAAGGAAGAATGAAACAGACTGTCTGAAAAAAAGTTAGTCCAAACTCCAAATGCATTATTTTGAATTTTGAACTAGAAAACTCATATTTTCATGTAATATTTTACAGTGGAAGTATGAAGAATTATATTTTTTACATAATAAGTAATTAAAAATTGCAATTTGATGAAAATTAAAAAAAATTCTACGTACAAGAAATTTAGGATAATCTAACGTTAGATCATTCTAAATTTGTAGTACATAGAATTTTTTTGAATTTTCATGAAATTGCAATTTTTAATTACTCATTATGTAAAAAATATAATTGTTCACACTTCCACTGAAAAATATTACATGAAAATATGAGTTTTCTAGTTCAAAAATCAAAATAATGCAATTGGACTAACTTTTTTCCAGACTGTCTGTTTCATTCCTCGTTAAGCGGAGAGATGAGAATCAAAACTATACTAGAGTTCATTTTTGAAAATATTGCATTTAATAGTTCGAAACTTTGTGTATAGTTTATTTTTAACCAAATTTAATTTAAAACAAAATAAACCATTAAAAATCATAATTGGATAAAAGTTAAAGATTTTTGACAATTAGAAACGCTTCAGAGAAAATAAGGGAAACTATGAATTTGTTTCTGAATGTCAAAAATCTTTACTTTTTATCCAATTATGAGTTTTAATGGTTTATTTTGTTTTAAATTAAATTTACCACCTTTCGTTTGAAAAAAGATACAGTAAAAGTTAGTTTTTCTATTTTAAAAAGCAAAATAATGATTTCAAACATAACCAATTCTCGTGTATGTGTGCAAATCCTCATTAAATATTATATTTGAAATAATTATGATTGTTGATAACACAAGCTGTAGAAAATATTCGCAAGTTGTATAATTTAGTTGGTAAATAAAATGATGAACCTACTTAAATAAAAAATAATTAAATTTGAAGCAAAATAACTTCATAACATTACAAGTTTATCAAAATTGTTTATACGTTTGAAAAATTCTCATACGTAATCGCAATCATTAATTTAATAATAATTGACCAGGATAAAAAAAATGAATAGAACTAGATCAAGTTTTAAAAGTTGTCAAGATTTGAACATGGTACATTTTGTGAAAAACGCAACGCGTGTTGGTACATGTTTCGAGTTGGAAGTTTGCTTGTTTACTGACAAAATTGTAGAAATACAAAATTTTCTCTGAATGGGAAAACAAATTACAAAGTGGGAGAAATTAGAAACGCCTTCGAAAAATGCCCAAAAACGACCCACAGGGCGTGAACCTTTAAAATAGCAAGATGTTTCTCAGGGACAAATTCAATTACAGTAATGAGTTAAGTGCTTCCATAAAATTCGAAGATTTTGTTAAACCGGCCCTAAACGGTTGACATCTTAACTTTATTGGTTGTGATTTTATCTTTTCAAATTAAGATTGTCGACGTAGTTAGAAATTTATAATGAAAAAAATATAGAATATATTATGTCCTTTAAACTTGAGCGAAGTAATTTTGGTGTGAAATAAATCGTTGAATATTTATTACAGTTATATACCACTTTCACTAACAAAAATAGTGAATAAATTGACGACACTATGAATGAAAAAAATTGACAAATTTAATAAAGAACTATAGTTACAACTCGAGATAAGAGATAAATGCTTAAATTGTTGAAACGTGATACGTTGCAAAATGAACTGATTAAAATAACAAATAAGCTTTGATGAAGTGTGAATGACCGCGAATGAGATACCGTGTGTTATGTGCATTATACAAGGTGGTTCCTCATTGTTTCACCGCGATGACGAGTAACCTGCCGTGAAATTGGTAGGAGTCGAACTGACGCCACTAAATTCTGCCAAGTCATCATCGACCACTCGGAAATTAAAATCATCATTGCACTGCCTCGCTTACCTAAAACCAATTTTACTATTTGTTTCACTATGCCTCCGTTCCTATTACTAAATTAAAAATGCCTGTTAATTATTCAAATTGGTCACGCAATGTCCAATCTCACGAACGGATTAATCCAATAATTACATGCCTTAAAGTTGAGCATGATTGCTTTATTTTCACGTTTCTAATGATTTTCTTCGATATACTTCTTTTATACTAAAATAGTATATTCGAAATGGTTTTTCGTTAAAAATTGCCCATAATCGAAATGCAATTTAATCAAATTTTTCTGTGCGGTAGATCAAACGTATTAATTTGAAGGATTTAATATCGATCTGAAAAAATTGTAATAACTTTGTAAGAAAGCCAATAATACGTTTTCAGTAGATCTTAAATAAAATCATACACTGATTGTTAATCTTAAATTAAAGCGTGAATGCACAAAGGCATAAATTTCAGTCGATTTTGTCTGTCTGGCTGCAAATTAATTTAATTAAAACTTTGCTTTATAGCAGGGATCATTGCAGTATTTCAAGTAAGGAAAAAATTAAGATGGAAAGTAACTATCATTGGAAATGCCATAAGGTACTCACCACAGGGTGTCTTGAGAAGCATAGGGTGTGCATGGCGCCTAACCTTTTAACACCTGCTGCATAATTATTTCCGTACCATGGAAATTGTATAATTAATAATGCGGTCCCTTGACATAATAGTCTTTCTTTCACCCTTCTATAATGTCCCACGCCCGCCTTCAAGAAAGAAAAAAAAATTGAACTGCCTTTTAGAAAGATGTTCAAAGTCAGCTTTTTTCTGAAAGCTTCAAATTTATACTTGGAATAAGGATGTAAGATTATAAAGTCATTAAGAACAGTGCTATTTTGTAAGGAATAGGAGGGTTTTTTCTTTAGTACCACTTGTTTAAACGTCTTTATTATTTAGCGATTAGCGTATAGTGTTGACGTTAAAAACAACCTTGTTAGGGATTTTAGGGAACTGAAATGTCAGAGCAGAATTATTTTCGTGGAATGAAACAAGGAAAAAGTTTTACTAACGATTCAAGTTTTTATACATAGTATTTTCTTTAGATTTCGGCGAAATCCGAAATTGGAATTGACAGATTGGATAAAATTTTTGATATAAGGTAAAAAACTGCTCAAAAACACCAATTCCAATTACTTCCTCACAGAGAAAGCAATAAATTAATACTATAAAAGTTAATTGGAGAAGTTATTAAAAAAAATGTTTAAGTGCAAAAAAATGAAAAATCGCGAAATATTTTACTAATTTTTTATCAATTATAAACTTTACTAGCAAAATATAACGCACGCAAGCGCACTCTCTAAATCTGAATTAGTTTAAAATAACTAATTTAAAAGCAAAAACTTAGTCACAAATTCAAATAGTTATATTTCTACTAATCATTTAGTTAAAAATAAATAATTATTATTAGTCAAATTCATTTTTAGGTTATGTCAAAATAATTTATATTTTAGTAAAATTCTGTTTACTAATTCAAATAGTCAAATTTTAACTATTTTTTAGTTATGCTTTAACTAATAGTTAGTAATTTTTTTATTAATAATTAGTTATTTTTACCTAATTGCTGAGATAAAAACTCAGTCATGATTTTACTAATTATTAGTTATTTTTAACTAATTCAGATTTAGAGAGCGCGATTAGTTTTCCATAAATTTTAGAAATTAAACTATAATAATAAATAAAACAAATCGATAAATAATATTTATCCAATAAGGAGAGCTGCCAGTGGATTTGCAGATTGAAAATAGTGAAAAAAAAATACTTTTTAATTTTAAAAAATGAGTAAATAATGAGTTTTTAAGTGAAAAAAGTGAATAAATAGTGAGCTTTTAAATAAAAAAAGTGATAGAATATTAAGTTTTTAAATAAAAAATGTGAATAAGTAATATAGAGTTTGATATTACTGATTTTAAATTGGGGGACAGCAACAGGAAAAGCCATTCAAATTTGAAAAAAACAATTCGAAAATCGCAAAAATAATTGAAATATATAGAAAATAATTAAATAATGACAAAAATAATTCAATTTGAAAAAAAAGTTGTAAATGACAAAACTAATTAAAAAATTGATTAAAAATCAAAAAATGATGATAAAAATTGAAACGAAATAATTGAAATTAGAAGTAAGGAATTGAAAAGTTAAAAAAATAATTGAATTACAAAAAAATAATTAAAGAATGACAAAAAAAATTAACATTTGAAACAAAAGTTTGAGACTGGTGTAAAAAATTTAAATTTTTGCAAAATAATTAAGATATTGAAGAAATAAGTAAAATGTAAAGAAACTATAATTGAATAATGACATAAATAATTATAAAAGCTGTTAAAAAAGTTACACTTTCTAGACAATAGTTGAAAAATTAAAAAAAAAATAGAATTTTCAAGAAAATGATTGAAACTTGAAAATAAATAATCAAAAAAATCAAATAAATGTATATGTGTAGAAAATAGTTAAATAATGTCAAAACAAACTGAAATTTAAAAAAAAAATTTAATGAAAAATGAGAAATATATTCAAAAATGAAATAAAAAATTAGAAAATTTAATACATTAATTTAAAAATTGTATAAAATAATTGAAAAATTAACGATATAATTAAAATGTGAAGAAACTAATTGAATAATGACATAAATAATTGAAAACTGGTCTTCAAATGTTAATAAATTCATGACGATAATAAAAAGCTTGAAAAAAATGACATTTAAAGAAAATAATTCCAAAATGTCAAAAATATTTGTATATTGACAAAAATAGTTGTAATTTGATAAAATAATTGAGAAATAACAAAAATAATTGATAATTTTAAAAAAATTAAAAACTTGAAGAAAATACTTGAAAACTTGACAAAACAATTGAAATATTAAAATAAATAATTCAAAACTGGTGTAAAAATTAAAAAAATTATAAACAGTAGTTGTAAAGTTAAAAGAATATTATCAATTTGAGGAAAATAATTGAAAGTTGAAGAAATTAATTGAAGTTTAAAGATAATAATTGAAATTTGAACAGAATAATTCAAAAATGGCAATAAAATTCAAATATAAAAAAAAATTTAAGTTTGAAGAAAATAATTGAAAAAGGTGTAAAAAAATTAATACATTCGTGACAATATTAAGAATAATAATGAGTATAATTGAAAACAGGTGTAAGAAATTTAAAAGTTCATGACAATAAAAAAAATTGAATAAAATAATTGAAATTTGTAAAAATTAAAAAATAATTTTAAAATGGCAAAAATAACAAATATATGAAAAAAAAGAATTGGAAAATGACAATAATAATTGATTAATGACAAAAGTAATTGAAATTTGAAGAAAATAATTGGAAAATAACGAAAGTCAATTGAACTTGTGCAGAAAATTTGGATATCCTTGACAATAATTTGAAGATTGAAAAACACAATTGAAATTTAAAAAAAAATGAATGAAAAGTTTCAAAAATAGTTAAAATTACAAGAAGATAATTGAACAATAACAAAAATAATTGTGAGTAGAAAAAAATAATTGATAACTGGTGCATAAAATTAAAATTTTAAAGACAATACTTGAAAAATTGACCAAACAATTGAAATTGTAAAAAACTGATTGAATAATGATAAATTGCAAAAAAATTGCAAAACTAATAGAAATATGAAGAAAATAATCATAAAATGACAAAAATACTTGTATAATGACAAAGGTAGTTAAAATTTAAAGAAAATTATTGAAAATTAACAAAAGTAGAATCGAAACTGGTGTTGAAAATTTAAATATTCCTGTCAAAAATTTAAATATAGAAATAATAATTGAAATGTTGAGAAAATAATTGAAAAATGACAGAAGTAAATGAAAACTTATGTAATAAATTTAAATATTCATGACAAAAACAATTTTTTATTACGTTTTAATTTTCGTGATTTTGAGCAGTTTTATGAGTCCACTCTTTAAGCCTCATTTAATAAAAAAAAACTACTAACTTCATAGTAAAAACTGGTTTAATATATTAATCAATAATTTTGCTACTAATACTTAAAAAAAATTACTAATTCAATTAATAAATAATAATAACACAGCCTCAGAAAAAACATTTTTGTTTTATTTGAGCAGCTTTTGAGCAGCTTTTGAGATTATCTTAAAATTGTTAGCCAATCTGGTTATTTTGACTCCAGATTTGGCTTCATCAAGAAAAAATACATATGAATACACCAGAGTTGTGTTTCGCACAAAAATATATTTTTTTTTTTGAAGCTGTTTAATTTGAGGTTATGTTAAACCACTTAATAAATTAGTATCTTTATTTCTACTATTTTATTTTGTCATTTTCTATTATTAAATTAGAAAAAATTAAGTTAGCAGTTTTTTATTACATCTAGTTATTTTGTACCAATTGAAATAGAGATAACTCGTCTATACTATTTTACTATAAAATTAGTAATATTGTTTTGTTTTAACCTTGTTTAACTTTTTTTATAGTTGAATTAGATAATTTATCATACAACAAATATTAGTTATTAATTATTATAAGTATAAATTAATTTTAAATACGAAGTCTACTAATTAAATTTATCAAAATTAGACTGATTTAGAATTAGAGAGTAGTGTACTATCTCCTTCAGAACTTTTTTTTGACGACGTTATCTCTTTTGACCTTGAATTCTAAAAATCCCTCAAATTATATTGACCAAAGCTTCCACTCTTGGTTGTTTTCAACTATTTAATTCTCTCAAACAGTAATTTAAAACATATAATTTTACGCTCACTGGCCTCGATTTTTTCGCTAATATAATTTATCATTTCTATTGAATTGAATTTGACGTCAAATTACACAAAAGTACCCTTTTAATCGCAAATAATAATCGACACGAATTTAATTCAGAAAATAGTACAGTAAAAGTTTTTGTCTTCCATGTACTATGTTTAAATCGCCGCTCGATTTTCGAATTAAGGAAACCGCAGAGAGGATCACTTCCTGTCCCAGAAGATTTGAAATTTGCTGAAATCAGAAGTTTCTGTTTCCGCGCGTTTGTAAACCTTATTATTAGAGGACATTATACTTCCGGCAAATTTCTCGTGGGTGGTCAGAATCGATTCGCCTTGAAAAAGAACACGGAAAATCCTGCGCCTTTCCATGAGCGCTAACCATAACTCTTGCAGAAATTGAACTTAATGATTACAACGGAACTGTTAATTATCCGTACGTTTGTAATTATTAGCTTGTAAAAAATTCGACGAAAAAGCCTTGTAAATAATATACCTGGATCATGAATAAGACGCAGAAACTTGAAATTTTAGAGTGCGACAATTTCCAATTTCATTAAGCAAAAATATAATTAACTCAGCAGGGGCGGCGACTTGTAAATTTTTGCCATCGGCAAACTTTATATTGACCGAGGGGGAGGGGGAGAGAAATAAAACAATAATAAATTAAAGAGTTTCTTAATTAGTGTAATTATTGTAACTCAAAAGTTGACAATTTTATTTGATTTCGAGTACATTTTCGTAAATAATAACCAAATAATCATGATAATATAAAATTTGTGATCAATTTGTGATTACAAAGTTAAAAAAATCAAAAATTGACGAACTTAATTAAAATTTGAGGAAAGTAATTGAAAAATGATTAAAACATTGAAAATTTGAAGAACAAAAATCATATTTTTTAAAATAATTGAAAAATGTCGAAAAAAATTGAGCGTAGAAAAATAATTACAACATTATAGTAATAATTGTAAATTCAAGAAAATAATAGAAATTTGAGAGAAATAATTTAAATTTTCGGAATTAATCAACAAATATTCACAATAATATAAAATTTGTGAAAAACATTGCAAATGAAAAAAATAATTAAAAATTGACGAACGTAATTACAATTTGAGAAAAATAATTGAAGATTGATTTAAAAACATTGAAAAGTGAGAGTATTGAATTTAATTAATTGAAAATTTAGGAATTTAACTGAGGAATGAATAGTGAGAATAATTGGAAATTGAAGAAATTGATTGCAAAATGATAAAAATTGTAATTAAAAATTGAAGGAAAACGATACAAATAATCGTTAATTGAAGAGAATAATAGAAATTTGAGAGAAACAATGGAAATTTTCGGAATTAATCAAAAAATAATCAAGATAATATAAAATTTGTGAAAATCATTGCAAATTAACAAAAAATTATTCAAAAATTGTCTAAAGTATTTGGAATTTGGAATATAAGAATAATTGGAATAATTGGAAATTAAAGAAAATTATTGAAATGTAAGAAAAATATTTTAAAGTCTAGAAAATTAATTGAAGAGTACTGAAACTAATACGAAATTCGAGACAATATTTGCAAAGTAATAAAACAAATTAAAAATTGAAGAAAATTATTAAAATTTGAGAAATATGTTTCGAAATCTAGGAAATATAATTGAAAATAATCAAAAAATCGAGACAATATTTGCAAAGTAATAAAAATAATTAAAAATTGAAGAAATTAATTACAAAATAATAATATTAACAATTGAAAACTAAAGAAAATTATAAAACTTTGAGAAATATACTTTAAAATCTAGGAAATTAATTAAAGAGTAATAAAAGTAATAAAAAATTCAAGACAATATTTGCAAAGTAATAAAAATAATTAGAAATTGAACAAAATAATTATATTTTTTGAGAAATAATTTAAAAAATTGCAACATATATTTGTAATGATAGAAAATAATTTCAGAATGATAAAAATAATTATATATTAAAAAAACAAGTGCAAGTTGTGATAAATTATAAAAAAAAGGTCAAACTTAATTAAAAAATAATTAAATGTGATAAAAAGTAATGGAAAAATATAAAAGAAAACAAAAATTGAAAAAAATGTTTGAAAAATGAGATAAATAATTGAAAATTGAAAAAATTGATTCCAAAATGATAATAATATTATTTGAAATTGAAGAAAATTATTAAAATTTGAGAAAAATATTTTAAAATCTAGGAAGTTAATTGAAAAATAATGAAAATAATAAAAATTGGAGAAAATATTTGTAAAGTAATAAAAATAATTTAAAATTAAAAAAAAATAATTTTAGTTTGTGAAAAATAATTGAAAAAATTTCAACATATATTTGTAATATAAGAAAATAATTGCAGAATAATAAAAATAACTGTATATTGAAAAAATAACTAAAATTTGAAATAAATAATAAAAAAAAAATTAGAAAATTAATAAAATTATAATTGAAAATAAGAAAATGTAATTGAAAAATTATTAAAATATAAATTTAATAATAAAGTAATTGTACATTGAAGAAAATAATAAACATTTGTAAAAAATAATTTTAAAAATTACGGACTATATTTGAGATAAACAAGACTACAATTACAATTATAATTCTTCAAACCTCAATTAATTTGAAATTTCATTGTTGTAAATTTTAATTAATACACTCTTTAAGAATAGTAAATTTAAAATTATTTAAAAATGTCTTCAATTTTTAAGAATTTTTTTTTTTATGATTTTAATTATATTTGCTACAATTCTCAACTATTTTTATCATTTTTCAACATTTTTCTTCAATTTTATTTTCATTATTTGTTATTTGGCCCCCTCATTTTTAAATTTAGTTTTCCAAGTTTCAATTTTTCTCTTTAATTTTTTCAAATAAAACTTTTTCAGTTTTAATTATTTTCTTCAATATCAAATTAGTTAAATTATTTATTAACTAATTTTTGACTTCTTTCGTCATTTTTCAATTATTTTTACAAAATTATGGTTTTTTTTTAATTTTAATCATTTTCTTCGATTTGTAAATGCATTTATTCACATTTTTATTAAGAAATTTGTGTTTTGTCAGTAATTTTGCCATATGGAATTCCATAGGGCGAATTTTTTGCTCTATGGAATTTGCAGACGTACCATACGCAAGTCGCCGCCCCTGTAACTCAGCGCTATAATTATTATTTAAATTTAGAGAATTACAATTATTCTAAAAATTGTATTTTTCATTCTTGGATTATTGGCGAATATTTCCTTACTTCTTTTGAAAGAAAGGAATATTTCTTAACACGTAAATTTGTGCAAGAAATACCGAGAAAAGCAATTGTGTAAAATTTACAAAAGGAATTGAACCGAGACGTGTTGTCTTAAAGTAACAAGATCTTGTTTTTATAATTTATTATTGACAGGGGTCGGCTTCTGAAATCGTTGGAGGGGAAAAATGAGCGAGCTCGAAAAGTGTTTGTGGTTGAGATTCGTGAAAGAAGTCGTCATAAGATCTCGTCAATCGCGAATCACTCTGCAAACATGAACGAGCACCAAGTCCTCGTTAGGCTTTGATTGGAGGAAGCTACTTGTGGTTTTCCAAGGAACCAAAGTCGATCACCTCCTTCCCTTGTTTGTTTAGTCAAGCGACGGTGAAAAGCGTAATTGACTGAGAAGAAAAAATATCGTTACAGGCTGCCTTTACAGTTTACACTTTTGCAGTCCGTAAACGGGCAGTCAACGTAATGCAAAACGCTTTTTGTTGAAGGAAATAAGTCTACGCAGAAAGACCGGTCAATTTAATACAAAGAAATTCTTGTTATTATTAAAACAAAACAAGTTTCTTTCAATGTAAATTGGCTTTACTTTCTAGTTGCGCTGTTTAATGTAGTTTTTTCCTCCTTTTCACTTTAAAATCTATCACTCTTAAACTGATGATTGAGTTTAATTTATTTCTCGACACCAAGTTTAGGAGAGAGTGGAAAACGGTCGATCATTGGCAGGTAGTGGATCATTACAGTCTTCTGAGGAATGATTAAAAAAAAAGAAGAAAAACTTTGCATTCTTTTTGGTCATTTAAATCTATAAATTTTTGCAAATTTAAATATTGAAAATTACAAAATTAAAGAATATATCTGAAGAATGACGAAAATAACACCGGCACACAAAAAAAAAATTAATTTGGAATGCCAAAGACCAGACTAGTCAATTCTTACGTATTTTGGATAGCTGGATCTGAAACCGGCGTCGGTTTTCAAAAAGTAGCTCTCGTTTGTTTTCTAACCTCAAAAAATGACAAATTTAAGTTTAACCTGGTCGAGTCCATACCAAGTGATCATACTAATTTCAGTCACATTAATTAATATTTATGAAATTGATGATTTGGGTTCCTTTAGTGGTTAAAAAAAAGAAATTTTAAGTATTTTTGAAAAATTTAAAATATTTTTGAAAATATTCAAATTCAAAATTTTGAGTATTATTTTTTTTGTTTAATCATAACTTCCGTAATTTTCAAGCAATTTAGATCATTTTTTTTTAAATTACTCGAATTTGAATGCTCTTTTAAGAAAAATTATAACAAATAAAAAATTGTTTATAATTAAATTTTTATTAACAAAAAAAAATTATTTATCTAAAAAAAAATCAAAATCATATCTTCGATTTTTTTCAAAAAATTCATAAACATAGCCAATAATGTGCTTAAAAATTTAAGCCGAAGAACAGGATGGTATGTCTTATAGTTTTCGAGAAAAAAATTATCAAGTTACGCTAGCGCGGACTGGTGTCGCCACGCCGCTACTCAGCGCGTAGCTCCGTAGTAACCTAAATGTATGTATATCATTATTTAAAATAAATATAGCTACAGTATTGTGTTTAAATTATAGGCTTGAATAAATCTTACTGATTTTTTCTTAGTACATGGATATATGTTAAGTTTAATCAACTAAAATCCATAACGATTTCAGAATTTCAATAACAATAATCGTCTTTTTATCGTACTTTTTGGATTGTACTGTGTGCTGAATTAGAAAATAGTTTTTTTTTCATTTGAGGCATATAAAATAAAATTGCTTACTTACATTTTAACTGTTATGAAATATATTCGCAAAGAATTTTCTGAATTGACAATTATAATTACAATAAGATTACAAATAATTTAATTTAATATTTAAATATAAATAATGCAAGTAGAACAAAAAAATTTTAGCTCATCAAAATATGATGTGTAATATATAATATTACCTATATAAAAATGAAAAACAATATTTTTTGTCTATTTTCCAGTTTTTGTTTTTTAAAAAATAAATATTTTTCAAAATCCATTCGATTGATTGTGAGTATTCATTGAAATATAAGTGAAAAAAAATTGTCGATAAAAAGTAATAAAAATAGTCGACGGAGTTCAAAATTAAAGATGAGAAATCGAAAAAATTTTAACCATTGTTCTGGGGTGTCAATTTCTTTCCTACTTTATTTTGGATCTAGAATTAAGGTATTAGTCGCGTAAATGCTCCCGCAAAACTCCCGCAAAATAAAAAGAACAAAAAATAAACTTTTATATCAACTCACTTGCTTCCTTGTGACCTCTTCTAATATAATATATGTAATTTTCACGATTTTGAGTCAGGTACTATAAGTTATCGTGATGTATTGCTTACACGTTTTCGACATTTTTCAATGAAACCACGTGAAAATGAAAAATTATGAATTTTTAAATTATTGTATTTTTTATACGGCGTGGTCAATAAAATTAATTTTTTTTTAAAGGATTTATTTTATCTCAATGTGTAACTTAGTAGTTTTATTTGAAAAACTGACGACTTGTTTTTTTATAATTGAATATAAGAGACATTTTTTACATGCATTTTGTGCTATTGCATGTAAAAGGTATAAACTTTGAATTAATATTTTGAAGCTCAGAAGTGGTCAAAATTAATAGAATAGATCTCATTTCATAGATAAATACCTCATGAATACAGATACAAAGTTTTAAAAAAATCTGACGAAAATCATTTTACGCGACTAATACCTTAAGATGTATTATCAAAAGATGGAAAACAATTTTTTCGAGCATTTTTTACCATTTTAGAATTTCAACATTTTTTTAAAAAAATAATTTTTTTATTAATTTATACGATAGATTGTAGAAAATCATTTAAAAATCACACAAAAAAATTGTCGATGAAAAAAAATAAAAATTGTGGAAGTGGTCTTTTTTTACAAAATTTACTTTCTTTCGAGAATAAATATCTCAAACTCCGCAAATTATTCATTTCTCTATTTTTGACATTATCTCATAATTTTAAGTCTAAAATTGCATAAGAAAAAAAATTGGCACTCCTGAACATAACCAATTTGAATGAGCTAAAATTTCACCAGTTCTTACTCGTCATTATTTATTCTTTTTTAATTTTTTTTCCAATTTCTTTCTTCAGTTTTAAATTATTTTAATTATTCACTTATTTTCATTTATTTAACCGTGGTTTTAATTGTTTTAATTATTTTTCAATTTATTTAATAAATTTTCAATCATTCTTAAATGTTAATTATTTTTACAATTTTTAGTTCTTTTCATTACTTTTCTATAATTTACCAATTTTTTTTTATTTAAATTATTTTTTCCGATTTTTTAATTCAAACGTTTTACAGGTTTTGTTCTACTTGCATTATTTATATTTAAATATTAAATTAAATTATTTGTAATCTTATTGTAATTATAATTGTCAATTCAGAAAATTCTTTGCGAATATATTTCATAACAGTTAAAATGTAAGTAAGCAATTTTATTTTATATGCCTCAAATGAAAAAAAAAACTATTTTCTAATTCAGCACACAGTACAATCCAAAAAGTACGATAAAAAGACGATTATTGTTATTGAAATTCTGAAATCGTTATGGATTTTAGTTGATTAAACTTAACATATATCCATGTACTAAGAAAAAATCAGTAAGATTTATTCAAGCCTATAATTTAAACACAATACTGTAGCTATATTTATTTTAAATAATGATATACATACATTTAGGTTACTACGGAGCTACGCGCTGAGTAGCGGCGTGGCGACACCAGTCCGCGCTAGCGTAACTTAATAATTTTTTTCTCGAAAACTATAAGACATACCATCCTGTTCTTTGGCTTAAATTTTTAAGCACATTATTGGCTATGTTTATGAATTTTTTGAAAAAAATCGAAGATATGATTTTGATTTTTTTTTAGATAAATAATTTTTTTTTGTTAATAAAAATTTAATTATAAACAATTTTTTATTTGTTATAATTTTTCTTAAAAGAGCATTCAAATTCGAGTAATTTAAAAAAAAATGATCTAAATTGCTTGAAAATTACGGAAGTTATGATTAAACAAAAAAAAATAATACTCAAAATTTTGAATTTGAATATTTTCAAAAATATTTTGAATTTTTCAAAAATACTTAAAATTTCTTTTTTTAACCCAAATCATCAATTTCATAAATATTAATTAATGTGACTGAAATTAGTATGATCACTTGGTATGGACTCGACCACCTGTTGTAGTATGCATAAAAGCTGTTAAAAAAATATGAATCTCAAACTATTGTAAACTGTGAAGTATCACCTTTAATTTAAGCCCAGAAAACTTAAAAAATATTCAGTAGTTCCCGAGATATGATTTAAAACGTGAAAGCATTTTTTCCTTAAAAGTCAAACACTGAAAATTATGGTTTTTTAGAAAAATATGCTTTAACGTTTTGACTCATATCTCGGGAACTACTGAATATTTTTTTAGTTTTCTGGGTTTAAATTAAAGGTGATACTTCACAGTTTACAATAGTTTGAGATTCATATTTTTTTCAACAGCTTTTATGCAGAGTACAACAAGTTAAACTTAAATTTGTGGTTTTTTGTGGTTCGAAAACAAATCAGAGAAAACTTTTGAAAAGTGACCCTGCTTTCGGATTCAGCGATCCAAAAATACGTAAGAATTGACTAGTCTGGTCTTTGGCAATCCAAATTAATTTTTTTGTGTGTGCCGGTGATAATTGACAGTTAAAAACAAAATAAGAAAAATGACTAGATAATTACACACTTGAAAAGATTAGTTTAAAAAGTTAAAAAATAAATATTTCATTTAAACAAAATAGTTGAAAAACTATAGGAATAACTGTTGAAAATAATTGCAAATTGAACAACTGGATTGAAAATCGAGAAAAATAATTAGAATTGAAGAACTTAATAAAGAATTAAGGACATAAATTGAAAATTTAAGAATTAAATAAATATTTGAAAAATTAATTGATAATTGAAAAAAAATTACAAAATGACGAAAATAATAATTGACAATTGAAAACAAAATTCAAAAAATGTTTAGAATAATACACAACCGAACAAAATAATTTAAAACATTAAAGAATAATTATAAAAATTTAATATAATAATTGAAAATTGAAAACTTGGAGGAAATAAATGAAAATTGCTGAAAATAATTAATAATTGATGGAAATAGTTGAAAAATGATGAGAATAATTGAAAAATTGAAGAAAATATGTGAAAAATGACGAAAGTAATTGTCAATTGAAAACAAAATTCTAAAAATGACTAGATTAATAGACAACTGAAAAAAATAATAATTGAAAAAATTAAATTTATAGAAAATAATTGAAAATTAAGAAAATTATATTTAACAATAAGATTAAAATAAAAAAATAATTGAAATTGAAGAAAACAAAAAATTGAGGAAATAGACAGTTTAAAAATTAATCTAAAATTTGAAATAATACTTAACAATTAAAAAAAAAAAATTAATAAATGAGGGAAATAATTGACAATTGAAAGAAAGTTTAACAATGCCTAGATTCAACACAGAATCGAATAAAATAATTTAAAAATTAAAGAATAATTATAAAAATTTAAGATAATAATTGAAAATTGAAAAAATTGTAAGAAATAATTGAAATTTCGAAAAATAATTAATAATTGAAGGAAATAGTTGAAAAATGACGAGAATAATTGAAAAATTAGAGAAAATATATCAAAAATGATGAAAGTAATTGTCAATTGAAAACAAAATTTAAAAAATGACGAGATTAGACAATTGAAAAAAAATTGAAAATATTAAACAAGAAATATTGAATTTACAGAAAATAATTGCAAACTGAAAACTTAAGAAAATTATTGTGGGAAATAATTGCACATTTAACATCTGGGTTGAATATCGAAAAAAATAAATGAAATTGAAAAAAATAATTAAAAATCGAAGAATGGAATTGAAATTTAAAGAATATACTTAAAAAATGAAGAAAGTCATTGAAAAATGACGAGAATTAAGGAATAAAGCAGAAAACAATTGAAAACTGAAATTTTGTATTTTTTATTTAATATTAAAGAAAGTAATTGAAAATTGAAAAGTGGAATTTAAATTTGAAGAAAATAACTAAAAATTGATGAGAATATTTCTGGAATATTCAATAATAAATTGAAATTTTAAAACAATTATTATGAGTAATAAAAATAATTCAAAATATCCAAGAATTATTTAATATTGTTAATAATATTTAATAATTGTTAGTACCTAGTGTACGAAAGGGCTCTTCTTTGTTTTTTTTGCCCGTTTATGTAAATAAATAAATAAATATTGAGGAATTAATTGAAAATCGATAAAAATAATTGAAAATTAAAAAAAAGATTTGAGAATTGAAGAAAATAATTAAAAATTGAAGAAATAAATTGGAAATTAATGAATTAAATGGAAATTTCAAGAAATTAATTAACAATTAAAAAAAATTACAATACGACGAAAATAATTGAATATTTACGAAAATAACTAACTATTAAAAAAAAATTAACAATTGAAAAAAAAATTGAAAAATGATGAGAATAATCAACAAAAAAATTTCAAAATTAAAACATAATCATAAAATTGAAGCAGAATAATAAATTTGAATTGAAAACTGATAAAAATTATGGAAAAAATTGTAGAAAATAAATAAAAATTAAAGAATTGTATTGATATTTCAAGATAATAATTGATAATTGTAAAAATGCGAGAGTTATTGAATGCTGAATAAAATAAAATAATTTAACTACTAATCAGTTATTTTTTAGTAAATGATTAGAAGAAATATAACTATTTGAACTATTTGAATTCGACTGAGTTTTTGCTTTCAAATTAGTTAATTTCAACTAATTCAGATTTAGATATATCATTATGCATTTTTTTGCAAAAATTTTAGGACGAACTGCAAAATTTTTAAAACTATTTCGAAAAACACTGTTGAATTTTGTGTTGAAATTTGGCATATTTTACGAAACTTTTCGGTAAAATTTAATAAAACAATTTAATTTTGTAAAATTTAATAAAATAATTTTTCAGTGTGTTTTTTCTAAATATATATACATATTATTCTAATAATTGCAGAACTTGATAGTCGTCACGCTTACAATAATTTTAGTAATTATCTTGTCGTCCATTTCTGGAACTTATTTATACACACGCCTGCCATTAAGCCAATTAACCTACTCATTTGCAACAAAATTGCGTATAAACAAACTATTTAAAAACTCATTTTACTCGCAGATAACGATAATGCAATATTTGTTTCTTTTATAGAATTATTTTTCTATAATCGTTAAAAGTTTTTAATAAGAAGTTATTAGGAAGGATTGAAAAAAATCCTAGTTGGAATAATCAGTTGGGATTCTAGTTAAATAAATAGAATTTTAGTTATTTTAGCCAGAATTGGGGGTGTACATTAACCACAGTTTTAGTTATCCTAACATAATTTTTTTTCTAATAAATAAATTATTCTAGAATTTTTTTATGATGACTGTAAGTTCTTTTTCTTTTTTTGAATTAAAAAATAAAAAATAAATTTTTAATTTGAATATTAAAAATTGCTATTAAGAAATTACAAAAAAAACCCAATTTTAGAAATTTGTTTTGAAATTTAGTTCAGTTTTGTTCATAATTTATTAAATCAAAGTATCAAGAAATTCATTTTAAAAATTCAAAATAATACAGATTAACATTCGGCAATAAAGAATATAAAAAAAATGTAATTTCATAATTATCTGAATCTGTAGTCAAGATTAGAAATTTCAAAATGACAGTTTTAAAAAGTTGGCCATTAAAATTTTTCAGAGCTAAAGAGTCTTGATAAAAATGCTAACTTTGTGTTATTTGAGATGATTGAATCTGATTCTTTAATCCAAATTTAAAAATTCAAAATAGAAATCCAAAAATTTGTCATTTTTAACAAGATATTTTAATTTTTTAATTTTTTTTCCGTCATTTTGAATCTTGATAAAAGTATTTGAATTTAACCGATCCTAAAAAAGTACAAGCTATTTTGCAAAATGGGCCTATTTTGGAGTACATTCTGAATAAAGGTTTTTTTTGTAAAGGGGATAATTTAAGAATTTAAGAATATCAAGAACTTATTTTTAAAAATTGGGAATATTAGGAACTTATTTTCAGAAATTATAAATAACCAGAATTTGTTTTTCGAGTGTTCAAAATTTTAATCGTAATTTTCCTGAAATTTTAAATTCTTGAAATCGTTTTGTAAAACTTTTACTTTATATTCCAAATTTCTGCAAGTTTCAATTATTTACTTTTACTTTTTCAAATAAAACTTTTTCAGTTTAAATTATTTTCTTCAATATTAAATTAGTTTCATTATTTATCAATTAACTTTGAATTTCTTTTGTCATCTTTCAATTATTTTTACAAAATATATGAGTTTTGTTTTTTATATTTTTCAAGTATTCCAATGATGTTTTTGGATGTCTTTTTACATAAAATAAATTTTGTAATTTTCTCGATTTGTGTTCTTAAAATTCCATAATTAACTTTAGTTTCCAATTATTTTTATCCTTTTTTAAGTAGTCTTGTATATCTCAAATATATTCTGTAGTTTTTACAATTACTTTTTCACAAATTTTCATTAAATTCTTTAATTTTCAATCATTTTTATCATTTTTAAAATAGTTTTTGTCATTTTCAATTATTTTTTAATAAAAACTCTTTAACTTTTCCTTATTATTTATCTCTAATATCAGTTATTTTCTCAATTCACATTTATTTTTATTATTCTGCAATAATTTTCATTTATTATAACTGTATATTGTAATTTTTTCAATTATTTTTAACAAACTAAAATTAATGTCTTCAATTTTTTATTATTTTTATTACTTTGCAAATATTTTCTTGGAGTTTTTATTACTTTCATTATTCTTCAATTAATTTCGTCGATTTTAAAATATTTTTCTCAAATTTTAATAATTTTGTGCAATATTCAATTATTGTTGTTATCATTTTGTAATTGATTTCTTCAAATTTTGGTTATTCTCAAATTTTATTCTTCAATTGAATTCCTAAATGTTCAATTATTTTTCTGATTTTTCAATTAGTTTATTAAATTTAAATTTTCTTTTATCTATTTGCATTTATTTCCACCACCTTTTAATTAGATACTATATTAATTATTTTTCAATAAAGTTTCTAAATTTCCACTTAGTATCTCAAATTTAAGTTATTGCATCCACTTTTCAATGTTTTAATCATTTTTCAATTATTTTTTCAAATGTCAATCAAGTTCGTCAATTTTTAATTTTTTTTTTTCTAATTTGTAATGATTTTCGCAAATTTTATATTATTTCGATTATTTGTTTATTAATTCCGAAAATTTACTTGAAATGAAATAAATTGTCAACTTTTGCGTTAAAATAATTACGATAATTAAGAAACTCTTTAATTTAATATTGTTTTATTTCTTTTCTCCCCCCCCCCCTCCCTCCACCAGTCAATATTAAGTGTGCTGACACACAACTGGCAAATTTTAACCAGAATTCCGATTATTTCAACAAAATAATTTTCTCAATGCATTTTTGAAACTGATTTATTAAGATTACATATCACTGTTAAAAATTTCTGTATTGTGCTTCACATACATGTATATGAATTTCAATTTAACATACAATTATATTAAATTTAATATACATGTATATTAGAATTCATTAATCGTTATGAATTCTCAGATACATGTATAGTAAATTTAATACACATTATATTAAATTTAGGATAATTTATATTAAATTTAATATAACTATATTTTAAATTGAATTTCATATACATATACATATGTATGTGAAGCACAATACATAAATTTGTAACAGTGTAGGTATTAACTGTTTTGATTTAATTTCTAAAAGTCAAAATTATAAATTTAAATAAGCGCCTAGTTATGACTTTTTTACTGCATTGTCAAACATTTTAGCCCTAAGACTACAAAAAAGTATTAAAACCTCAAGACACCCAATTGAAAATTGATACAAAAAAAAAAAAAATATTTTTGGCCAAAATTACTAAGCCGCACTATTTCAGTTCGACACAAAGTCTAATTTCCACTTGATATATTTGATAGCTATGCTTGGATCGTAATCGATTCGACGGTCGCGTCGGATGGAGAATGCAATTGAGCGTGATCGGAGATTCGCGCAGCAACCGGGACAGAAAATAAAGGGTTAAGTGAGATCGAGCACGAAAACCAATGGGAACACGTGGTTAATGGTGGCATAAATGGCGCTGAGTTCGTGGCTGTGAGGCCTCGGTGATCGTTTGTCAAATTATCGGTAATATCACTAAACCAACAAAAGAGCGGCCTCGCGGTTCGTTCGAGTATAGACGCGAGAGATGTGAATCGGTATGAAACCGCAAGTGAAGAGTGAAGATTATCGAGAAATATCTTCGAGGTGCATGTGCACCTTTATACTGTTCACACTTGTATCATTCCCTCTAGCCACCTGCAAATCTGCTCCATTCTACTTATCATTTTTTCACCATAGACTCTTTTTTATATCTAGATCCAATCGCATATATACTCAATATATTCTCCTTTAATACAAAATCATGTAGGCGGAGAGCATATTATATTATACATATATTGAAGTCAATTCGGATGATGAAGTCTTGTAAAATTTCAAATACGTATTATTCTTTTGTTATTTCAATCTTATTTTACTCGTATTTTTCTCTTCTATATTATATATACAATTTCAAAACAAATATCACATTTTATTTTATGATAAATAAATAAATTTTTTATCATAATAATTTTTATTTTACATTGAAAAAATACATAGTTAAACTAAACTATGAGTTTAAAGAGAGTTTCCAAAATTAGACATTCGGGAAATTAAATGTTCGGGATATTGACTTTTGGGAAGTTGGAGTCGGGAAAATGTCCGGGAACGAAAATTAACCTCTATATAGTTTTAAATTATCGTAGTTAATTCGAGTTAATTCAATCTGATGGAAAGTTAAAGTGACGTCCAGACGAAAAAAGAAATTAAAAATCAAAAAGATTGTAAAGAATATTTCAACATGAAATTCTTAACCTTTTAAAACTTTTATAAGGACTATTCTATTTCAAACCGTTCCAGTAACAAAAGACTATCGCGTGAAAAGGATTCTTTAAATCGGTTTAATTTGATTAAAAATAAATTAAAAATAAAATGTGATATGTGAATTTGAAAGAGAATTTCTCAAGCTTTAAAATGATACTAAACTTTTTTTAAAAAAATTTCAAACGAAAAAAGAAATTAAAAATCAAAAAGATTGTAAAGAATATTTCAACATGAAATTCTTAACCTTTTAAAACTTTTATAAGGACTATTCTATTTCAAACCGTTCCACTAACAAAAGACTGTCGCGTGAAAAGGATTCTTTAAATCGGTTTAATTTGATTAAAAATAAATTAAAAATAAAATTTGATATGTGAATTTGAAAGAGAATTTCTCAAGCTTTAAAATGATACTAAACTTTTTTTAAAAAAATTTCAATTTCATGTAAAATTTTAGGTTTAAAATTTTCAAACATTAATATCTCAAAACACCCCCTCTTGGAATTCGATGTAACTTACACTAAAATAATGTTTAAAATTTCTATTTTTTACTACGTAAAGACCATAATGGACATTTCATGGAGTTTGTAGAAATAAATTTTAATAAAAAATCATTTTCTTTCATTTGACATATCAATATTAATAGAAGAAGAAAAACAAATGAATTCTACCATGAGAATGGTTATACTACGCGACTTCAAATTAATGTCAGATTAAATAAATTGGTTTTTTAATGAATTTTTTTAAATCCCGTAAAACGTCCATTATGGTCTTTACATAGTAAAACATAGAAATTTTAAACATTATTTTTGTGTAAGTTACATCGAATTCCAAGAGGGGGTGTTTTGAGATATTAATGTTTGAAATTTTTAAACCTAAAATTTTACATGAAATTGAAATTTTTTTTAAAAAAGTTTAGTATCATTTTAAAGCTTGAGAAATTCTCTTTCAAATTCACATATCACATTTTATTTTTAATTTATTTTTAATCAAATTAAAACGATTTAAAAAATTCTTTTCACGCGATAGTCTTTTGCTAGTGGAACGGTTTGAAATAGAATAGCCCATAAAAATGTTCGATAAAATTGACGTTCAAATTTTTGTGAACTCAGTTCTGACCATTTTCAATGTTTACTTTTTAAAATCGAGTAACGTTTAGAATTCTTTAAATTTCATAAATTTAATAAAATAATTTTTAAAAACTAACATATAAATATAAGTGAAGTACGAATTTAAAAGTGCGATGGTATGTAGAGTAGCATAATAAGGGAAACTAAAAAGTTAAAAGTCCAATAAACTGAGGTTAGTGAAAATAATATAAAATATATATTTCTTAATAAATTTAACATATTATTAGCTGTTTTGTAAATTTTTAACGTTATAAAATTAACAATGTTTTTAGAGAATATAAATAAATTGAATTGGTATATACTAAAATTATTAAAAATGCTTCCAAAAAAATTCAATATTTATATTTTATTTTTGGTTAGATTAAAAAATTAAATAAATTGGTATTATAAATAAATACGATACATTTGAAATTTAAAAATAAGTACAAAAATGAATTAAATTTTTTTTCTCTTTATATTTGTTTTCTATAAATGTTTTAATTCGAAAAAAAATCTTATCTAACGAAAAAGAAAATGTAAACTCAACGAATTGTTTATGTCTATTTTTGGTTATTTTAGTATGATTAAAACTTTTTATCTTCTTTAAAAATACTATTTAAAAATTTTAGAATATTAAAAATAAAAAAATAACTCTGCGAGAGTTCAGCCCCCTATTTTTCTTTTTTTCACAGTGCAAATTTTAGGTATTTTTGTTTTATTTGTTTCTAATTAACATTATTTTTCAGATAATTTTGGAAATTAGTTTTAAATAATATCTGCAAGTTTAAACATTATTTTGCGGATAATGCGTTTTTAAAAAGTGGTTAATTATTTAATTTTCAGATTCATATAGGTTACTTAAGACCTCACACTTGTGTTACCTGCACTACTGATATCAGTCTCTTTGAAGTCGAATTAACCCCTTTAGTGACGTAGTCATAGATAACACGTTAATTTACTTAACTTTAGCTGTCTGTATGTTTAACTAAATGAGCGAGTTATCTCATCCACTATTAGCACTGTCTTTACAAGAGTTTCTTTTAAGCTCGTTATTTTATGGTCACTTTTAAAATTATTATATATTGGTTACAGAAAATCTACTGCTATCATTTACGGGTCATTTATTTCATATCTCTAGATTTCTTAATATCATTAAATTATTATCCTGTTTTTGAAATTAGATTGAATGTGATAATTTTGTTTACTTTTAAAGGAGACACCTTCTTTTCCTATAATTTTACGTTGGAATTTCAGGAGCAAATTTTTTTTTTCACTAAAAAATAATAAGTCTCGTATTGCGACGTGAAAGTTATAAAATAACTAGTAAATATAACTGTTAATTGATAACAGTTAATAGAATTTATTGAAAAATTACTTAAAATGAAGAAAAATTACTAGATAGAGTGAAAATACTAGATAAAGTTATAAACTAAATGAAAAAAAAATATATATATTTGGACATTTAAAAAGATAACTAGAAATTAAAGGAAAGCATCTTAAAAATAAAATAAAATCTACTAAAACTGTTATTTAAAAATAACCAGAAAGAAGACAAATTAGAAAATAGCTAGAAAACAATAAGGGAAGCTACTAGAATGGGACAAAATAAAGAAATAAAGAAAGAAATAAAATAATAATTAATTATAATTTGATTAAAATTATCAGAATTTTTTAAAAATAACTAGAAAATTATGAAAATTGAAGAGAAAGTGAATAAGAAAAACAAAATTAAAGAATAGCGAATAGAATAATAAGTATCAATAATAAATAAAACGAAAACTTATTCAGGCATCTGAAAAATAAAAAAAAAGGAAAATTACTAGAATAAAAAATAATACATAGAATAACTAAATGAGACTAAAAAATAGGTATAGACAAAATAGAAAAATTAATGTAAGGTGAAAAAGAATCCCAAAAAGAAAAGAAAGTATAAGAATAAAAACAAACTACTACAGAAACTCCCTCGTGGTGTCACCTTGTCGTGGTGAGGGGGCTTAGGACCGGCCAGGCGCTTGTCCTTCGGACGCCATCACTGGACGAGCTGTTCGGCTCTTCCCGGGACTTATCGACTCCCGATGCCTGGCGAGTTTGGGCACAGGGGAATGAACGGGACCCCGTTAATTCGGGTAGTCGCCGTTTTTCGAACCTGTGCACTAGCTATCCTGTGCGGATGATGTTAATTCGGATTCCAAATGGGGGCTAACCATCTTTGTCAGCTGTGGACGACATGGGTTCTGGCAGGAATGGGACACTCCTGCCTTCTTGGTTTCTCTAAGTTGGTGTGGAGTAGCCTCGATCCAGAGTTGGCGCCCGATGGACCGGTTGTCTGTTCGGTCTGACCAACGACACCAAACTAGTAAAAATGGAAAGTGCGGATCAAAACACACTACCCCAGGCAGGCCCCTCTTCTGAGGGTGGTCCTGCCGTTGGTTCCGATCGGGTGAAAGCCCCGATGGCCAACGCTGGCTTCAAGGATTCTGGGGAGAGCCAATCTCACTTGCTGTCTAGTACAGCCGAAAATAGTATGGAGATCGATGACCAATTTATGTCGAATACGAGATTTTTGGAAATTATCGCCAACGAGTTGGCCGGTGTTCCAAAGATCTTCGAGGTCATAAAAAAGGGCATCGGAACCCAAAAAAATATAAAAAAAGAGGTCCAAAAAGGCATCCAAGACCTAGCGGACGTTTTTGATAAAATCAGCAAAAATTTGCGATTTGTCCAAATGCCGACCCAGAAGTCGGCAAAAACGTCCGCGAAGAATGGTCCTCAGGAAAAAATAGGAGTAGAAAAAAAGCGCCCGCGTATCGAGGGGGACAGCCCAGATGCTAGTCGCTCGATAGAACGGGAAAAGAAACTTAGACGCAGGGCCCCAGTTGCAGCGAATCTGGAGAGGGGGAAACCGAAAGAGCAGATTACTGCTCTGGCAAAACCTCCTGCCAGGACCTATGCAGATGTGGCACTAGGGTCAGCTCCTATGGAGAGCGACGGCTTTATACCCGTCAGAGATAAGAAGAAAGAGGCCAAGGAAAAGAAGGCTGCTGAGAGAAAGATCCAATTGGCGGAGAAGAAAATATCTTCTAAGCCGAGGATGACGGAGGCCGTCAAAATCTCAGCAGCGTCTTCGGAGGCCTACGACGAGATACTGCGCGCCATGAAATCGTCCATTAATCCGGACCAGTTCGGCGCAGAGGTACTTAAAGTCAGGAGGACCATCAAGAAGGAGGTCCTCATTGTCGTAAAAAAGGGAGGAAAGACCTCAGAACTTGCTGAAGCTCTTACTGCGGTATTGCAGAATAAGGCGGAAGTGTCCGCCCTAATTAACAAAAAAACCGTCGAGATCCGAGATCTCGACGAGACAACCACGGAAGAGGACGTTGTTACTGCTCTAAGGGCTAAGCTTGAGAACGCCCATCCGGACCTGACGTGTCGCCTTATCTCGCGTTTTGGCGGAATGAAGATGGCATTGGTCCGCCTACCAGAAGGAGAGTGTGATACTCTCCTGAAGATAGGCAAAGTCCGGGTTGGCTGGATTAATGCAGCAATTAGGCAACACGTCGAAGTCCCGAGGTGCCAAAAGTGCTTAGGATACGGACACGGGACTCGCGCATGCAAAGGCCCCGACAGGGTTAAAAACTGTCGGAGATGCGGCGGCGCGGGTCACCTCGCCAAGGCCTGTAGCGTAAACGAGCCAAAGTGTATAACGTGCTCGGACTTGGGAAAATCCGACCTCGGACATTGGACTGGTAGCAACGCCTGCCCGGTGTACAAGCAGGAACTACAGAAGCTTAAAAAGGCAAAAGCCTAAAGTTTTTGCAGGTTAACCTGCACACAGCGAAGAAAGCCCAGGACCTGATGCTGGTGACAGCCAGTCAGGAGGGGATCGACGTTCTGTTCTGTAGTGAGCAGAACAAAAGAAACGATCTCGCCTGCTGGTACCAGGATTCATCGGGTAGGGCAGCCATTCAGGTCTACAATCCCGATTTGAGGGTAGACAAGTTCCTGGAGACGAGCAGTGGGTTCGTGTGGGTGGAAATTTCAGGTATACGCATGTATAGCTGCTACTTCTCACCCAACGACCCACTGACAACCTTCGAAGCGGAGATAGACGAACTCGAGTCGAGCCTGCGAGAATCCAGGCTGGATGTTCTCGTCACAGGCGACTTCAATGCGAAGTCGCCAGACTGGGGCGAGACAAGGCTCGACAATAGAGGAATTCTAATCGCAGAAATGGTCTCCAGGAACAATCTGATGGTTGTTAACCAGGGCCATAAATGGACGTTTAGGAGAGACCATAATATCGGATCAATTATCGATCTAACGATAACAACATCTCTCCTAAACAAGCGCATTACAGACTGGCACGTCTCTGAGGATCATACCGAAAGTGATCACCAGTATATTAAGTTTTCAGTCTCAGGAGGAGACACACCTAGAGCAAACAAGCAGGTTGCTTCCTGTAAGAAAGGCCCTAGGTGGAACATTAAGAAACTACACGTCGAAAGGTTCGGTCGGTCCCTTGAAGAATCCCGCCTCATTGAGGAACTTGGATGGGTGAAGAGACCGAACAATCTGGATGGGGAGGTGCGGCCGGTGATGAACATGATAATCGCCGCATGCGACGCGTCAATGCCGCGTCGTAGAAGTACCACTCCCAGAAGACGTAATGTATACTGGTGGTCAGAGGAGCTGGCCTCTTTGCGAAAAGCATGCGTCAGAGCAAGAAGGATATACACCCGCTCTAAGGGAGATCCTATGCTAAAGGACGCATATATAGAGGCCAAGAGGATCCTCAGAAAGGAAATTCGAGCTTCACAGCGAAGGTGTTGGAAGACCCTGATCGAGGATGTCGAGAAGGACCCATGGGGTCTGGGCTATAAAATCGTCACCAAGAAATTGGTAACGAAGCAAAAGACCCCCGGCCTGGACAATCCCGATTGGGTGCGTCAAATAATCAGGGCCTTGTTTCCACCAGCAGAACCATGGCCTAGGATGGACTGGAGTGACTGTCAAGTCCGTGAGGAGGAACTCTTCACTCTTGCAGAGCTCCACCAAGCCGGCAGAAGATTAAAGCCAGGCAAGGCGCCTGGAATCGATGGGATAAGTAACGAGATACTTAAACAAGTGATCGTTGCTTCACCCCAGATTCTCTTAGATTGCTTCAACAATTGCCTAAGAAGAGGAGAGTTCTTCCGGGACTGGAAACGACAGAGGCTGGTCCTCCTAAGAAAAGGTAACAAACCTCTAGATAATGTCTCATCTTACAGGCCAATATGCCTGTTAGATACGATGGGCAAACTTCTGGAGGACATGGTTCTGCAGAGGATGCAGCTCCACTTAAATGGAGAGAATAGTCTATCCGACTACCAATTTGGTTTCCGTAAAGGCCTGTCCACAGTAGATGCCATACAAAAGGCAGTGGACCTAGCCAAGGAAGGAAAGGACAAATTGGGTCCGGGGAAGAAGAAGAGCTTCTGCGCTTTAGTAGCTATAGATATACGCAACGCGTTTAATACCGCTAAATGGGAAGATCTCATCAAGTCGATGAGAAACAAAGGAATACCGCCCTACCTGTTGCGGATAATGAATAATTATCTTAGCAACAGGTGGGTAATATACGAGGGGGACACCTGCACTCTGAAGGAAGAGATGCAAAGAGGTGCCCCTCAAGGCTCGAGGATAGGACCATTCGTATGGAACGTCTCGTACGATGACTTCTTGCGAATGGGTCTACCCGAAGGTGCGGTGATCATCGGCTTCGCGGACGACGCGTTGATCGTATGCTCTGCCGAAACTGCAGAAGAGCTCGGAATCTTGGTGAACGAATGTCTGCGACGAACAAAGAGCTGGCTGGATGCCAGAGGCCTTCAAATGGCCCTGGACAAAACTGAAGCGCTCATGGTCACAGACAGACGTGGTTACGAACTTCCCCGGATCGAAGTAGACGGATTCGAGGTCAAGTGGAGCACGCATATAAAGTATCTTGGTGTACAACTTGACAAGTTTTTGAACTTTAAGCACCACATTGCTGTGGCTTCCCACAAAGCTGCAGAATGTGCACTAAATTTAGCCCGTATAATGCCGAACGTCGGTGGGCCTTTTGAAAAGAAAAGGAGATTGGTGGCGAGTGTGTTCCACTCAAAGCTGCTTTATGCAGCACCAGTGTGGGCTCCCTCCCTGCGAACAGACAGAAGCAAGACCATCTTGGAGAAGATACTGTCCGTGCAAAGGATTATAACCAAGCGTATAATCTCTGCCTATAGGACAGTATCTGCGAGTGCTGCTCAGGTCCTTGCCAGCGTCCCGCCGGCAGATCTTTTGGCGCAAGAAAGGGAGGAAATTTTCCTCCTTTTCAAAGATAGGATGTCCACCCGTTATACGGATGACAATAGACCCAGCAAGGACCAAATTCGCCGAGATGCGAGAAGCAGACTCGTCGAAAGATGGCAAGCAAGATGGAGCGGGGATGAGAAGGGTCGATGGACACATCGGCTCATACCTACACTCGCCACCTGGATAGATCGAAAACATGGAGTAGTCTCATACTACCTCACCCAAGCGCTTTCAGGTCACGGGTGTTTTAACTCGTACCTAGAGCGCTTCAAAAGACGACAAAGTTCAGAGTGTGCGTACTGCAAATCCCCAAAGGATGACGCAGAGCACACACTCTTTACATGCACACAATGGAACGACGAAAGACGGGTTATGTTCGCCGGTGTAAACTGCGAAGTTACACCGGAGAACATGGTCCTGTTAATGACTCGATCCAAAGAGAATTGGCGGCACATCGAGACCTTCATCCAACATGTTATGAGGGTTAAGGATCTCGATGGCCGCCAACAAAGGTAGTTCCCGTAAGTCGAGGAATGATATCGTTTAGGCGATAGAGGTGGGATATAAGACCACTCCTGAAGGCGATACGTCAGTAAACTGGCTCTACCTGGGAGTGGTCTTAAGGTCCCAAATAAGGGTGTGTTTTTAGCGGGTCGGCAGAACATCGCCACCCCCGCATAACCCTGTAGTACGGGCTACAGGGTACCTGAAGGCAGGTTTTCACATCCTACGCAAAAAAAAAAAAAAAAAAAAAAAAAAAAAAAAAAACTACTACAGAAAATAATAAAAGAACTACCTAGTAGTTGGAAATAATACCAGATTTTTTAAAAGTAACTGTATACTGTTAAAAATTACTAGACTGTATAGAAAAATTACTAGAAAATGATGAAAAAGTACTATAAAGTGAAGAATTAGTAACAAGGTTTAAAGGAAAAAAAATACTGAGAAGAATGAATATAAATGGAAAAGGGGATGACAAATTGATGAAAAAAACTTTAACTAAAAAAAAATTGATAGAAAATGGAAACATATTACTTAAAATTTTTTAAAAATAACTGGAAAGTATTAAAAATAACTATATATTAATAAAAATTACTAAAATAATTTTAATTTTTATTTTTTTGGTCTGAAACTAATTTTAATTGTTCAAAAAGTTTTAATTTATTAAAACAGTTTTATTCATAATTTTTGTTTTAATTAAATATCTTAAAAGCTTATAACTTTTTGAACAGCAAAGAGAAAAACAATTAAATTTATATAATTTAATTTATTTAATCTAATTGATTGTTTAAACAATAAAAATTGTTTAAAAACAACTTTTTAAATTAAATTCACCTAGAATCTTGTGGTTTTTTGACAATTTCCTTAAAGAGCTATATAGAAATTATTTATACACAATTCGCAATATAATTTGTTTTAATTTTTTTAAACAATTTTTCTCATATTTTCTGTTTCAATTAAATATCTTAAAAGCTCACAACTTTTTAAGTAGCTAAGGTAAAAATACTTTAATTGATTTAATTAAATTGATTGTTTCAGCAATTAAAATTGTTTGAAATCAACTTCTCATTATATTCTCCTAGAAGCATTTCGTTTTTTGCTTTCTTTATCAAAGACATATCACAAATTTTTCTGTCTGCAATATTCAAGACTTTTTAATTGTTAAAACAATTTATATTTGTGTTAGTAATTTATTTTTCCCATATTTTAGAGGTTTACTATCTTTTTTTTAGTAACTCATAAAGTCAACAAACAGAGATTTAATAAGCTTCCTCTGTATGAGTTATTAAAGAAAAAATATTAAATCCCTACAATATGCGAAAAATAAATTGTTTATACAAATATAAACTGTTTAAGCAATTAAAAAGACTTGAAAATTGGATAAAAAGATGTTTTAAATTTTATTTAAATTGTTTAAACAAATAAACAAAACATTTAATAAACAAATTGTCTGTCAATTCTTACTAACGAATCGTCAGCTATTAAAAAAATTATTTAAATTCGAACATATAAGAAAAATAAATTGTTCAAACAATTGAATGTATAATTGCGAATTATGAATAAATAACTTCTTTATAGTTATTCAATGAAAATTGCAAAAAACTACATGATTCGAACTGAATTTAATGAAAAGAGGTTTTTAGACAATTTTAATTATTTAAACATTAAATTAAATCAATTAAAGTGTTTTTATCTCAGCCATTTAAAGAGTTTTTAAGATATTTAATTAAATCAGAAAATATGAAAAAAATTGTTTAAACAATTATTAAAAATGTAGTGAGTCTTGTATTTTGTTAAGTAAAAAACTTTATAAAAAAACCAACGTAAGAAAATAATATTTTAGACCTATTTACTTATAAATACTGAATTTACGTTTAGGGGTGATACTTTAAGGGCATGTGATAGAGTATGACGTCACTTGTATAGGAAAAATTGGTCCGTAACTTTTTTCTTAAAATATTGAATATTTTGTCATAAAACTTCGTATAGAGTTACTTGAAATGTCATTAGGAATCCATTTTTCCACCCTAGCGAGGATTTACACGTATTTTTACCAAATATTATGATTTAATTATTTTTTTAATAAAAATTTTTCCATTTTTGCAATTTATCCACTCTTTAAATTTCTTGGAGTGATTTTTCACTTTACGAAGAGTAAAAATTGAGCTACTCCAATCACAGTGAAAAACCCACTCTAAAAAAGTGAGATCTCACTCTTAAGGGGTTGAATCACTCTAGAACATCAAAAAGAGGCCTAATTTTAATATTTTTTTAAAAAAAATTTTAGATATAATAAAAAATTGTTTATATGTCTTGATTGGGTACACATTAAAGAGAAAAAATATACTTCATAAATTATTTTATTTTGTAATAAATAAAAAAAATTAAAAAATAAAAAATAATAAAATGTGATAAAATATCGCATATATATAATAGGTACGTGATGGAAACCCTTTTTGAGGGTAATGACCTCGCGGCCGGAAAGGTTTCTGCTACAATTTTCATCCTAGAACAAAAAACAAAATTTTTTCTATTTTTACATCTCAAAAGCTAGAGAAAGATGTAGAGGATTTTTTTAAATCGATTTTTGCAAAAATGGTGAACATTTTAAGAAAGAACGGAGGTTTTTCCATAAAAAATAGGCACTAAATTGTTAATAATTGAAAAAATATGCAACATAAAAAAAATTCCTACGTCTTTCTCTAGATAATGTTATTAAGAAATTGCAGTTAAAGTTTTAAGTAAATCGGTTAAGTTTTGGGGATGTTAGGTTTCCGGCCAACTCAAAAAAAGAAGTTTTGAGAAAAACGCGTTCGAACAACTTCTTTTTAAGAAGGGTAAAATTAAGCACTTCTTATGAATTTTTTTTGGGGAAAAAAAGGATGTTATTACAGGATGTTATTAGACATGTCTTGAAGTATTTAAAGAATATTTTTATGTTAAAAAATTTCAAAATATATACCAAGTTAATCTGTTTCCTCTTATTTTACATTGAAAAAATTCTTAGTAGATTTGACTACTTTTCAACTGAAATTCTTAGTTCAATAAGTCCCCAATTATTTTTTGTAATTACGTTAAATATGAAATCTTAGTTAAGTGAACTAAGAATACCATTAACCGAACTATTCTTTGTCATTGATTTTACTACTGTCACCAATTAACTGTTGTATTGTAGTTAATTCTACTACTTTTTACAATTGTTTTAATGATATTTTTACAACTAAGAAAAAGTATTTCATTTTAGTAAGTTAAAATGTCACACTTTACTATACAAAAGTAGTTCAATTAATTGGTTTTCATTTTACTAATTCATTCATTTCATTTTTTTTCACAAAAATTTTTGTCAGTGTAGAAGGTTAAAAGTACCTTTTAAGCCAATCAAAAAATTGAGTTTTTAAAAATTCTAGAGCGGTGTAGTTCCTTAAAGAGTAAAATTTCACTTCAGTTCAAGGGAAAATTCACTTTAAAATTGCACTTTTTGCTTGGAGTGAATTAGCGCTCAAATTAGAGTGAAATCTCACTGTAAAAGAGTAAGATATCATTCTTTTAGAGTGGGTTCCTCACTCTAATTGGAGTATCTCAAATTGTACTCTTCGTGGAGTGAAAACTCGCTCAAAATAATTTAGACAACAATTATTCTCTTTACGAAAAAAAGGGTAATCAAAAGAAGTCAAAAAGAGCGAATAGAAGGGAAGTAAGTAAAATAAATTACAGTTGAGCGTCAGCTTTTAGAAATCAACTCCATAAATTAATAGGAAAGGCTATTAATCACTTACCTTGCGATTCGTAACTCTCTCATATCAGCCAGGTATTTTATATAGAGAACGCAAGCGAAGCGATTGTCATCAAGTAAGTACCGTATCCAGCGGAAGTTGTAAGTTTTAGACCTTTTCCTCCATTTGATCTTGTTCCTTGCCAGTGTACGACAGGGCTGCTCAAGCAAAATGCACTTAGTTCAAGCGGAAGTGCGCCTTGTCTAATTAACGCGTTGTCCTTCCATTAGTTCAGCTTATTTTTAAAACGAAAAAACAAGTCGGAGAGATTCGTTGAAGTTATAAGTTAAGAAGTTAAGAGCTTGAGCTCCCAACTTCTTTTCCTTGGTATACCTTCCGCCTTAAATTAACCAATCAAACGAATCTTTCCATCGCACAATGGTCACTTAATGAACGATAGCCAGATCCTCTAATGTGCCTATCATTGAACCGATCTGGTCGCTGATCTTTATTCCCTTTTTTTTCCAATTTCCCCCTTTCACAATTCTGATTCAACCTTTGTAGAAAATCGATCCTATAATCCTTTTGTCACGGCTAAACATCTAAACTCGAATATACCGTTCGTGCTAAGAAAAACAAGTCGACCGGAAAGGATTGAGGTTGGGCAAAAAAATTTGATTCGTTTACTGCTCTTAATTAAGACGGGAATGTTTTCGGTTTAAGATTTTTGCTAGGGGTAAAAAATGCGATGCTGTTCTGTGTGGATTCTGTGAAGATTTCTTCAAGTTTTAGGGTTCATTCATTGCGTCGGGCAGTTTATAGTTGTAGATTATCGATTTACGTATATAAGATCTTTACCAAATGAGTATATACTTAAGTCGCACGATCTGTAAAGAAAATTTACAAGAGTCATCTTCACAATGAACTGGTGTAATGAAGTAGCGCCCTAGGGGGTGCAGTTCTCGTTAATTACATCATCGTGACGCAATCATTTCTTTTCATAATTGTTAACCACAATGAATTAAAAAGCTGCTTGTAGTACAACACACGCTTGCCTGATTCAAATCTTAATTTCTGATACGCTATTAAGAGTCATTCACCAACAAAAAATTGAATTGTGTACCTTGACGAATTCAGGTGGAAATATTTGTCAGGGAAATAAATCTGTTTTAGATTGTTTGTCTTGAAAATTTAACCGTCAATTTATCCCCTAATCTATATAATACCAACAATGAAACGAAAAAAATTGTATATATATACTTGGCACACGATTTTTATTACTGAGAAATTTCCAAGGAATGAATAAAAGAAGATAATTATATTTTAATCTCACGGTCATAAAAGTTTTGAGAAGTAATAATTGATGATTAATAACCATTGCAAGACAAAGAAAATTTCTTGGAAGTTGTAAAACTGGCAGGACATTGAAACTTTATTTTAATATCAAAATAGGAAACTTGTTCTTGCCGTGTGTGTCAGAAAAGATATTAAATGCCATTACAGAGACAAACAACAGGTTCATTACCAAGATATGCTAAATATACAAGCAGACAGTGTGTTAACAAAGGAAGTCAACAATTTATTCTTTTTTAACCTAACCGAGTAATGAAGATTTATGTTCGAATAATGGCAAATGATTTTTTATTACTTTGTACATCCCTTCTTGTCTTTTTTTTATTTTATTCACCTTGAAGCAAAATTATTAATTCCGTAAAAAAAGTGTATTTAAAGAAACTAACACATTTTGTATCTGATGTTTGATAATTTAATGTACTTAACACTTGTTAGGTTTAAAAAATGTAAAAAGTCGGTAAGCAATTTGTTAATGACTCCATCAAAAATTCTCAACAAATTTGGTAACAGCTTTGTAAAAATTTTGGAAATTGGAGTAAATACAACACGAATCTGTTGTCCAAAATGGTCCATCATGTCAGGATTTTGAGTAATTCTAGGTCAAATGTCCAAAAAATGGCAATTTTTTTTGCCATTTTTGTAAATTTTTTTTTTTTTAGGACTGAAATATTTTCTTTAGTTTTCTATATTGGCTTTATATAGTACGAATTGTCGGTTTTAAAACCCATTTTTAAAAATTAGTTTACAATGATTTTTCGAGAAGTTGTGAATATTTGAATTTATGACATTAACGTCTGTAATCACAAATACAAAAAAAAAATTAATATGTAATAAAGTGGCACAAAATGGCACAAATTCTTGGAAGATTAAAAATATGTTTTAGTTAATTCATCAAATTCAATATGGTGGCAACAAAATGTCGGATATTGTAAAAAAAAGTAAAATATTAATATCTGTTGGACTGATCTTTAAGTTTTATATTAAAATTAATGAAACTTGGTACATAGGGATTTTTGGGTAACAGATTACGAACCAGTTAATAATTGCTCAAAATTCAAAATGGCGGACGAAAATGCGAAATGTTTACCAAAATTTATGAAACTTAGTGTATATATAGGAGTTTTCGAGGTCGTTTATTACAAACCCAATTATAATATTTTAAAATTCAAAATGACGGATCCATTATGTCGGACGAAAATGCAAAATTTTTGCCAAAATTGATAAAACTTGGTATATTGGATCCGCCATTTTGAATTTTGAAAAATTACTAACAGATTCGTAATCTGCTACCCAAAAAACCCCTATGTACCAAGTTTTATTAATTTTAATATAAAACTTCAAGATATTGGTGTCCAACAGATATTAATTTTTTACTTTTTTTACAATATCCGTCATTTTATCACCGCCATATTAAATTTGATAAACTAACTGAAAACATATTTTTAATCTTCCAACAGTTCGTGCCATTTTGTGACAATTTATTGTACATTAAAAAAATGTTTTCAGTATGAAATAATAATTAAAAAACAAAAAGTTGTTCTTTTTTCGGTCAATTTTTGCAAAAAAACCGCCATATTGGTTTTACATATGAATAAAATTGAAATCTGAGCTTACAATCTTGTAGAGTAACCACAAAAACGTAAAAAAAGACTATTCCCATATTTTACAAAAAAATTTCTACTTTTAGTAATATTCCAAAGGCTATAATTTTTGTGATTTCAGACATGAATATGGTTAAATTTCGTAAATTCAAATATTCATAACTTCTTTTAAAATAATCGTAATATATAATGCGTGGTTAAATGTCATAAATTCAAATATTCATAACTTCTGTAAAAATAATCGTGAATTAATTTTTAAACGTGGTTTTTAAAGCTATATGAACCCAATATAGAAAATTAAGGAAACAATTCACAAAAATAGCAAAAATAGTCATTCTTTGGACATTTTTTGACTTAGAATTACTCAAAATCCTGACGTGATGAACCTCTCTAAATTTCTTGGAGTGAGTTTTCACTCCACGAAGAGTAAAAATTGAGCCACTTTAATCAGACTGAGAAACCCATTCCAAAAGAGTGAGATCTCACTCTTATAGAGTGAATTTTCACTCTAGTTCGAGTAGAAATCAACTCCAAAATTAGAGTAAAAGTTCACTTTTTGCTTGGAGTGAATTTCCACTCGAATTGGAGTTCAATTTTACTCTATCAGAGTGAGATCTCACTCTTTTAGAGTATGTTTCGCACTTTGATAGGAGTGGCTCAATTTTCACTCTTCGTGAAGTGAAAACTCACTCCAAGAAATTTAGATAGACCATTTTGAACGAGAAATTTTTGTTCAGCGGGAAAAAATCTGCAAGAATAAGCCCCGCAAGTTCTTGTAACTGAAAATTATTACTCTCTAAATTTCTTGGAGTGAGAATACACTCCGTTAAGAGTGAAAATTGATCCACTCCAATGAGACTGAGAAACACATTCTGAAAGAGTGATATCTCACTATTATAGAGTGAATTTTCACTCTAGTTCGAGTAGAAATCAACTCCAAAATTAGAGTGAAAGTTCACTTTTTGCTTGGAGTGAATTTCCACTTGAATTGGAGTAAAATTTTACTCTACAAGTGTGAAATCTCACTCTTATAGAGTGGAATTTCACTTCACTTTGAGTGAAAATTGAGTCCAAGCAAAAAGTAATTTTAAAGTTTAAAACGCTTAAATTTTAAAGTTTTAAAATAATTTAATTTTAGAGTCGGGTTTTCACTCTTACTGGAGTGGCTCAATTTTCACTCTTTGTGGAGTTAAAACTCACTCCAAGAAATTTAGAGAATATATTTCGCAGGACTGGGTAATTGATTGAAATTGAAAAAATCTATGTTTTAACCTATTGAAATTTGCATAATTATCTACAATTCGCCTCGATTGAAATTCTAATATAATTGATAGGAGAACAGAGAAGACAGTGGTTTGTGAAGGTAGCTGGTCGATAATTATATTATTTGATGCCACCGACTATTTCGAGTCGGTAGCAGCAATCCATCATGAGCGATCAGATAAAAGTAAAGAATTGTAGGAGCACTTGGATTGACTCTGGTGAAGCTGCAGATATGTTCTCGGCAGGGGTTATTGTTAATTATCAGGACACCAGCGTTCAACAATCTTTGAAAGCTCTGATGCCGCATTATTTGACGCTAGGGATTTCCTCCTATAGTGTCTCGTATCTTCCTGATGCGAGTTTTTAGATTTAACCCCACCACAGTCAATGATCATTGAGAAATGAATAATTTATTTTTTTGTGATAAAAAATATTGACGTGTATTTAATTAATCTAGTAAATGGTTGGATAAAAGAATGACTATAGTTTTTGTAGGTTAAATTAAAAAGTAAGATGTTATAAGTAATCGTCACCTCATGCTTTAGTAATTATCACGTGTTTGGTCATAATTATCATTATGTTATTTCCATTGTAAATCAATTTTTTATTGATTTATCTAAAATCATGTTCTTTGAATCAGCGACACATTTAGAAACCAGTTATAGTTTTTAAGGAAGTTCTCTTCTTTTAGGTAACCTCAAACTAGAAAGTCGTTTTTCACCCCAAATGTTAGGGCCCGTATCATTTTGACACACATTTTTTCGGGCAACTTGTTATATTGTACTCCTAAAGATAAATGTTATATTTTACTCCTACTAAAATCAAATACTTTTAAGTTTTAATTATTCAATAATTGAACTTATTGGATTAATTAAGTCTTTTAATATTAATTTAATGTATTAAAATCAATTATTTAATAAATAAGACTTAAAAATCTTTGATTTTAGAAGGAGTAAAATATAACATTCATCATCAGGAGTACAATATAACAAGTTGCCTGAAAAAATTTGTGTCAAAATGATACGGACCCAAATGTTATAATTAGTTGAAAGTCACAAATTTGAACTAGATTTAAATATAAAGCATAAAATGTTAAATAATGATTATTTGACAACATTTTTTAGCTCAACTTAATTGTTTCTGAAAATTGTACAACTGGATTTTTCAAAATTTGGTGAAATTGATTTTAGTAATTTTTTTATTTGGGGTGAAAAACGTCATTCTAGTTTGAGGTTATGTAAATGGAGAGAACCTCTTTAAAGAATTGGCAATAAAAATATGTAAATCGAATACGGAATCAGGAATAAAATTTACTAGTACACCAAATAAATTTCCAAAAATTGGAGATATAATTAATTAAATAATGATTTCAAAAATAAATTTGTTGTTATTGAATCAATTGGCAGGAAATTATTGTAGGAAAAGGCAATAATGGGTAAAAAATTAACATGCTTGTCTGCTTAGACCTAAGAAAAAATTTTAGGTTATGTTTGTGATTTTTGGAATGAGAATGTACAAAGTGGATCAACTCTCAATACTAACCATTAATTATTAGTTTTCATTCTGTCCAAAATGTCCAATAAAACTGATTTTGATTTATTTATATAATTAAAAAGAAACTTTTAATCAATGTAAAACTATCACTTAACATAACCTAACATTTTTACTACAAAAAATAACATATTTCGCTTTTAAAAGTTTTTCTTTTTCAATGAAATTTTTTCTTGAAGATGTCTAATTTGTTAATAGGAACCTTTGTTTAGACAGAAAGGGACGCATTATTTTATTTCAAATCTAAAAGCTTTAAATTTTTCAATTATTTGTCTTTAAAACTTGTCAAAACGACTTTTTTCCTACGACCATTTTGGTTTTGTGACGTCACGACCAAGGTACCCAATTATTTTGTGAAATTTTTAAAAAAGTGCCGAAAAACTAGTCCACTTACCTTATTCAAAATTATTTTTAAAATTGTATTTTTATATCATAATGATAAAATTTTGTTTTCTTACAGGTAAGTTGCTTGTCACATTTGGAACGTAAAGCAGTTTGGTGAGTAATTTGATAAGTTTAATTTGATTTTTGAAAAATATGAAAGGTAGTTGCGAGTGTTAACAATTTTTATCAACTTTTTAGTTTTATTTACAATTTTAATCTTAAGATTCAAAAGAGTTATTGGAAAATTGTATTCTCCGTTGCTAGTTTAGTAACAATATTTTTTATGTTCAATTGTTGTTTTTGAACCCTTCTTTAAATAAAAAATAACCGAATTTTGCAAAGTTATCATTACTAGCTATTTAAAAAAAAAAAAAAAAACAGTTTCAAATGTCATATTTTAGCAATGTGTTGGAACATAATTTGTAACATTCCGTTAGAACATCATTTTTTAGAAATCTGTTCAAAACAAAAATTTTAGTGTAGAAACATGAATAAAAAATCAAGCCTAATAATTAATTTATAACAATGTGACCGAACATCAATCATTTCATACAGAAATTCCTTAGAGCAATAATATTTACACAGCCTCTATAGTGCTTTTTCCATATTTGATGAATCTTTCTAAAGAATTCTTTTAATTTTATTTAAAGAATTTATCTTGTTGGGGAGATTCTTAACACAAAGATAAGGCCAAATTCAAGTTGCTCAAAACAGTTTAAGTTAATTTTCATAAATTTGAATAATCTTTGCTCAAAATAAGAACCTTAGACTTGATAGAATTTTACAGGAATAAAACACGTGTAAGATAAAAAACAGAAATTGCAGAAAGTAAATTAAGACTTTATTTAACAATTAATGGTGAACTTGAGAACTTTATAATTCTTACAAACATGGGTTAAGAATTGAATGAATCGTACAACTTTATGCGTTTACCACAGGACTGTATTCATACAACTAAGAAAAATCTGCAGACCTAAAATTTTATTCAGGTTGTTCTAGTACCTAATTTTCCTTTCTACCTTATTTTTACTTAAACACAATTTCTTTAACAAAACATTAATATTATCGTTGTATTCCCAACATAACCAAAAATAAGGCCTTCAATTAAAACAACATCGGTTAAATCTCTTTTCAATTCGTGATGATCAATCATCATCATGCCAATTTTACGATCTTAATAAGAAACAAAAAATACAGCTCCTAATGATTTTTTGATAAACAACTCCTTCTATGAAGGTTCCTCTAATTTGCTAAAGAAAAAAATCTCAAGATGATGTGCAAAGATAACCAAGGCAAAAAGAAACCTTAAACAAAACCCGTCAGGTGTTAATTCTTCCATAAAAATTCTCACTAT
The DNA here is from genome assembly GCA_037103525.1 of Ganaspis brasiliensis. Taxonomy (NCBI): domain Eukaryota; kingdom Metazoa; phylum Arthropoda; class Insecta; order Hymenoptera; family Figitidae; genus Ganaspis; species Ganaspis brasiliensis. Next base: position 392,338 of record JAZKLR010000175.1, on the reverse strand, counting down.
ACACCAAGGAGTACAAGAAACCATCTCCAATCATCAATTCTTAATGATCAATCAATATTTGATCAAGTTCATAAAAAAATGCATCATTCTGTCAGCTTGTAAATGAGCCGCACATCAGTAGGGAGATGCAGTTTATCAGATGCCATTTAGGACCATATCAGAGATGCTCTCACTATCTGTCTCCCGCGGTTGCAGGAGACCTTCACTTCTTTATTCATGGGCGTGGATTCATAAAACAAGTCTCTGACGACTGTGCAGTAAGATCAGCTAACAATTGGTTGCTGGTAGCATGTCGAGGCGGAGCCTGAAAAACCACCGGGCGTTTCGGTCGACTCTCTTTTTACACTCGACCGAGAAATCAGTGGGGGGAACCATTCCGAGCTACCATCCACTGGAGGAGCCACACTGGTTCACGCAACCGCGGCGAACACTCTGGAGAACGCGCAGCCGTACCTGCAGTTCTGCTATACGCTTGTTACCGCGCGTTTCGCTCCTCGGCTCGTCCTCTTTATTGCATTTCACACATACACACACACCTCTACACATGCACACCCACACAACGACACACGTGACCATCGATACACACAACCTCGCTACGATGGCCGGTCGTTAAGGTCAACTCGTCCTCTTAATTGGCGTGAGTGAACACTTAGTGAACTCTGTGCAACCTCGTCATGAGCAAATATTAACAATTTATGTTTCATCCTGTTCGGCAAACGTTTCTAGTTCCACTTGACTTTTGATCAACTTGCCTGACGGCAACGAGTAAACCTGTCGACGCATCAAGGTATGTCAAAGTTTCTATTGTTCTTTTTAATGCTTTTGGTTGTTGATGTTAGGGATTATTTAGTTTACTTTATTGATTAGGAAGTTATTCCTTATCAATAGGATAGGTATGTCAAAGTTTTTTTGTTGTTCTTTTTAATGCTTTTGGTTGTTGATGTTAGGGATTATTTAGTTTACTTTATTGATTAGGAAGTTATTCCTTATCAATAGGATAGGTATGTCAAAGTTTTTTTGTTGTTCTTTTTAATGCTTTTGGTTGTTGATGTTAGGGATTATTTAGTTTACTTCATTGATTAGGAAGTGATTCCTAACCAATGGGATAGGTATGTCAAAGTTTTTTTGTTGTTCTTTTTAATGCTTTTGGTAGTTGATGTTAGGGATTATTTAGTTTACTTTATTGATTAGGAAGTTATTCCTTATCAATAGGATAGGTATGTCAAAGTTTTTTTGTTGTTCTTTTTAATGCTTTTGGTTGTTGATGTTAGGGATTATTTAGTTTACTTTATTGGTTAGGAAGTTAATCCTAACCAATAGATTAGGAGAATAACCGTTAGGTTATTCTATCAGAAGGAATTGTTTTGTTTGAAAAAACTCCTGATGAAATTTAACAATTCTCCTGTTAAATGATAAATCATATTGTGGATAGTTGAATACATTTTGGTGTTTTAGTTCATGAACAACAATCTGTTAAATGTCAGAAACTTTATTTCGAGTGGATTATTTATAAATGGTCATTTTATATAGTAAACAAAATAGCTTCTTTAGTACTACTATACATCAGTTGTAACAGTGATAAGTTGATTAGATTGCTTCAAAAATATCAGAAACTAATATGGCAAAGGAAAAATTTCTGATGTTTATCAGATTGATTGTCATCATAAACAAGAATGTGATTGCTTCAAAAATATCAGAAACTAATATGGCAACAGAAAAGTTTCTGATGTTTATCAGATTGATTGTCATCATGAACAAGAATATGATCAAAAATGCTGTTTATGATGACCATGAACCTAAAGGACCCGCATCATAATATTGCCAATTGACACAAAACTTACCCTGAAGATTGTTGTATTATACAAACATTGGTAAATGTTATTTAGAATACCTAAAACTCTTTTAGCAGTGGTACAGAATAACATTAACCTATGTTTGTACAACTGTAACAATCTTTATGGTAAGTTGAGTGTCAACTGTCAATATGATACGGGCTCTTTAGGTTCATAGTCATCATAAGCAGCATTTTTGGTCATATTCTTGTTCATGATGACAATCAATCTGATAAACATCAGAAACTTTTCTGTTGACATATTAGTTTCTAATCTTTTTGTAGCAATCTGATAAACTTGCTATTGTTGCTACTGATAGTATAGCAGTACTAAAGAAGCAATTTTCTTTTCTATGTGTAATGATCATTTATAAAAAATCAACTCAAAATAAAGTTTGTGATGTGTAACAGATTGTTGTTGACAACCAATCTGATTAGCACTAGAAACTTTTCAGTTGCTATGTTAGTTTCTGATCTTTTGGTACCAATCTGATAAAGTTATTGTTGCTACTAATAGTATAAGAGTACTAAAGAAACAATTTTGTTTTTTCCAGTATGTAATGATCATTTACCAAACATAAAAAATCAACTCTAAATAATGTTTGTGATGTGTAACAGATTGTTGTTAATGATGACAATCAACAATAATCTGAAAAAAATAAACAGTTTTGGTTTATGAGTGTTCGACAGAATTAATGTTGACAGTCCTGAACAACAAACTGATACAGTTTTGAAATAGCAACAGTTAACAACAATACTAAGTTTATTAGATTGCTACAAAAAGATCAGAAGCTAACATAGCAACAAAAAAGTTTCTGATGTATATCAGATTGATTGCCATGATGAACAATAATATGATCAATTGCTAAAATGCTGTTTATGGTTGGTTTGGTTTGTTTAGAATAGACCAATCAGAAAATGCTTTCCACTGTGACCAATTATCTGATTGGCTAATTACTATGAGTTATTTAAAGTATGATAGGTATGATAGGTAGTACACCTATTGGAAAATACTGTCTTCTGTCCTAAAGCTTTAAAAGTTTCTCTTCAAGAAAGTAAAAGTTGTACTTACAATAGGATTGTTACAATAAAATAAAAAATTTTAAACTCGATCTTTAAATCTACACAGAAAACAAATTCAATATTTGCAAATTAATTAAAACTCATTTGCAGAAAGGTCATTTTCAATTCTACTCTCATGTTTAGTGGATCGTAAACTTTACATGAAACTCGGAATTACTCGTGAGTATAGTTTCAGTAGATAACGAAATGCCAGCTGAACAAAATCATTTCGATAATGACACATTTATTATCGTTGATTTCAAACAAATAACACCAATTGTGAACACAGTGTTCTCTCTTGAAAGAGAATGCCTTATCTGGCTATTGTACATTCCACTTGGCTATAATTTTTGAATCGTTTCAACGATTGGATGTATGGATAGAAAGAACAATAATGGACGATCGTAAAACGTCGACAATGGTTGAGAACTGTTATGTGTGGGTTAATGTGGCTTATCGGTGTTAACTTGGTATCCTGACTCTCACGTGATTGGTCGATTTAAAACTATAATAGCAAACCATTGTAGAATAGCCTTTCATTTGCAATGGAGTTAAAGATCCTTATCAGCTTGAAATGTTAACGAACCTTGTAGATCATGTTCATTTAAACTAGTGCCATAAACTCAATTAACCTCTTACACGATTTTTTTTTCAAAATCAATTTCTCTTGTCATAAAATTTGAATTTTGAGTGCTTTTGTAATTCAAAATCTAATTTAAAAAACAAAATTCAAAGTTTTTTTTTGTTTTTATTGAAAACAGAAATTATAATGGATTGGTCGGAGATAGGAAGTAAATGGACTTTTAACTTTTCTCGGTTACGCTCTAATTGCAAGACCGACTGTGCGGATAAATCGATTTTTGCCTTGCAATTACACTTCCTTGTAATTAAGCTAATGAAATTCTTACGTGTACTCGCACGTCAGAAGTAGAACTTGAAACTCTGTAATGAATCGAGTGACGATAACTTGGCATTATCTTTGGTGTGTCTATTCGTGTCGATAAAACTGTCCAAGGAACATTATTAACAAGTATTACGATATCTGGCACTAGGTTTAGATTTGCTTTTTTATTAATTGGTGTGTTTAATTAGAATATTGTCGGTTTTAATAAATTGCACGCTGGCAAACAGGCGACCTCGTTTATTTGCAATTTACTTTCGACGAAACGACCCGCGACCCGCCCATAATTGGATTGTGTGTGCCTAACTTTATTTAAGATACTTTCTCAGTGTATTACTGTATTGCGTTTCACCCGCAGAGCCACAGGGTCACTAATCTTCTCTCCAACCTCTCATTTGCATGTTATCATTATGCTCACGATTATTCAAAGAATAAGACCAGCACCAAACATCTTTCACTGCGCTTTATTATCTCTTATATTTTATTATTGTATTTTTACTTATTATTTTACTTTCATGTTGCTTTATTTTATATTTATACTCGTAGAGGAGACGATGAAAATAATAAAAATTTGCTCAAAAATTACTTCTTGCCAACAGTAGGTAATCTTTTCCTATTTGAAGAATATACCACCTTTCTACTCGTAATACTATTCCTTGATAACAATTCTTAAAAATAAAATCAAATTTTCAAGACGAAAGTTGTTTATTCTTTAATAATTAAAAGAAATATTAGAAATACGAGGAACCTTCTTTTGATACACGCCTAACCAAACCTAGGAACTAAAATGGCGGGAATTTTGAAACAAAAAAAATAAAAAATCAAATAAATTGTTATATCTGTTGTGTATCAATGTTATTTATATATATAAATGTTTTTTAATTGTTTTTTATTAATAATGAATTGATTTTTATCAGTTAATATAGAATTATTATTGAGTATTTAGTATTCAAACTAAATTAAAAAGTTTTTGGAAACAAAACATGCTTTCAAAACATAACCTCAACTTCTGACAGTTTTATAATAGATTATCTACTGTTGGAATTTACAATAATTGATAAAAAGTGCAGTGTAATAATAATAACTAAATAAAAGAGCTGAATTTAAGTTGAATCTACCATCATTGTAAGAAAGCAATCGGGAAAATTAAAGGCGAAAGAGTTCAACTTTATCGGGAATTATTTCTATCCGTCGGACAACCGTAACCGAACGTAACTTCTTTTTATTAACACATTTTATTCATTTTTCAGTCACGAATGGTCTTTTTGTAAAGTTATTTTTTTGACCTGATTAAGTTAATAGAACCGTAACATTGCTTTTTTGACAATTTTATGTAGAGATAAAAAAAAGGGTTGAAACTTGACAACATTTTAAGGACTCAGAATAAATGAATTCTGGGATGTTTTCGAAAAAATATTCCGATTTCTTTATTATTTTTAGATTAAATCAGTTAACAGTGACGATTACTAAAAAATTGTTTAATAAATCAGAAGAGAAATCTACCTTTTTAAGTTATTGGATAATAAACCGGCAGTAATATTATTAAATTGCGTCACTCTTTTTTTGAGTCATTTATTTCGTTCGAATGAACGCTCCGTAGATTCAGAATCTCGTTTATTTTATTTGCGCACAATTGATTTCCTAACATTTTCTCACCGCAAAATCGATATTAAAATGAGAAATTTAGTTTTGAGTCGTTAAATGCTAATTAAGAGTTTTTTCGAGTCTGATTTAATTCGGAATATTAGAAAACAAACTTTGTTGTATAATTTTAAATATAGTAGTTATTTGTATAATTACTTACGTTATAGATTGTAATTGTATATTATAAACTAAAAAAAAGTATATGTTTTAAATTGTAATTATATACACAATAAGTTTAAATGTATTAATACGGTTTCCAATTAAAATATTTATAATTTTAAAATAATTCAGATTTAAAGAAAAAAAATTAAAAGTTATACATGTTTTTCTTTCGGTGGCACAAGGTGAGGAAAACAACCTGCCACAATGTAAAAAATGTATACTTTATGCATTTCAAAGAATATCAATAGAAGATGTAATGACAAATGTAGTTTGTAATTGGAAGTAATTAACATTGCTGATTCGTAATAATACCTCTAATCACAACTGATTAAGATTAAATATAAAAAAAAGAAAGAAAAAATTTTGCTCTATGGCAAAAGTTTGAAATAATTGTTACAAAATGTGAAAGAAGTAAAAAAGAGTAAAATATTTATTATTATTAATTCATCAAAAAAAAAAAAAAAATTATTAGGTATATTTTGTTAATATATATCTGATGACCAAAAAACAGTTATGAATCTTGTAAAAAAGATTTTATCAAGATTTCTTCAAAAAATGCTTTTTTAAATTAAAAAAACGTTTCTCAGTTTGAGGAAAATTGGCATTATTTCAAAGAAATGTTTTTTTAATTTAAAATAAAATATGTCAATGGTTTTTTGATCGTGTTTGCTACACATATTCTTTTGATTCAAACAAATTTTTTTTTTTAATTAATGAAATCGTTTTCCGAGTGTGTTTATGATTATATTCTATGTTCAATAAATATTAAGGAATATGTGCATTTATTTATAATTTTTTTACTTTATATCGACTGTTTTTTTTTTAAATAAACTCTGAGGAGTTGTGCAAGTTTAACGACAATAAAGATAAGTAATGACTGAAAACTAATTACTGATTATCTACTTTGTCTTCTGAGTCACATTTCTAGTTAGAACATTAAATAAAAACTTTGCATTTTTTTGTTATTAACAAATACATGCATTTTTTTCTTGATCATTATCATTACAATTATTTTCTTTATGTATGGAACAATAATTGCATTATTTGATGAATTATAACGAATGAAATTTATTTATTTTTTATTATAAAACAGAAATAAAGTGTCCATTTATTATTGTATAGAATATTAATTATTGGATAAATTATTCTTGTAAAGGTCTTGTTTAAAAATACAAAAGCTATGAAAAAAGAATTTGAAAAATTTTTTGAAATAAAAATAAAAATTAAAAAACAGTGTTCTGTAAAACAATATCTTGATGATTGTTTATATACTTAAAAAACTTTAATGAGTGACAATAAAGTAATAATATAGAATCGATGAATAGATATAGAAACCACGATTTAATGCAAAATAATATAAGTTTGTTGGTTAAAAAATTTGTTCGTTAGATTTAATTTAAATTTCTATAAGGTCTTGATTTTGTTATTTATCGCTTATTTAAATGATGCAAATATATTAAAGAGCAAGAAATTACTTTTTACACTTTTTATACTTTTTCATTTATAAATAAGATATATCTTATCGTGTTTCTTTAAATGACATGTCAGGTTTTAATAAATATACACTGAGAAAATAAGTTGACTAAATACAACCAATTTTTGATTAAATTTAGCAGATAGAGGTTGTTGATATAGCACCTGCAAAGCACTTAATTGATTTTAGCAGAGCATATGCTCCGGTATCCTAGAAGTTTGATTGTCATCTCCGGTGTTTTGTTTGTTTTGTCCCGAGGAACCCTAACCTAGAAATAAAGCTGCTTGGCTAGAGGCTTATTTTCTCAGTGTACTCGATTCGAAAAACGATAGTTTCTTGTTGCAAATTATTGACACGTGGATTACTTTAATAAATGTGAATGTAATTAGTTTTGTAGAAAATGTGCAAAGCATTAGAACTTATTGCGCTTGTAACAATTTTAATAGAGTTTTCTCAAAGCTTATTAAAATTTAAAATCTAAATTTCGTCAGAAAGGAATTTCTTCGTGCGTGATTAATTTAAGTAGTTAAAGTACGTTTATGGACAGACGAACGATTTTTCGGACGAGCTAATTATTTTCTTTTTTTTATTTAATTAATTTATTTATTTTTTTAAAAATAATATATTGATAATTAAATTTTATATAAATAAAACATAAACAAGCAAACGACAGGAAAAAGTTTGTCTCAAAAGGTAAAATAAAGATAAATTAAAAACTCCAGGGTTCAAATTTAAATAAATATTTGAACCAATTAATTTACGAGATTTAGTAAACATTTTTATTTGTTCAAAATAATTGTTGTTTGGATTTTTTAAAAAATTTGTTTAATGTTATAAAAATTTTCTTTGTTTAGTTTCCATAAACTGTTTTTTAATTTCAAATGATTTCACTTCTTTTGAAGACTTTCCATTTATCTTGTTACATTGTTTTATATTATTTTTATTAGTTGTTATTCTTTAGTCGATCTTTTAGCAAATTTTACATTTTTCCATCATTACTAAAATTTTTTAAAAAAAATGTTCTCCTTTTCTGAAATACTTTTTTCTCGTTTTTTATTGAACTTTGTTAGTTTTTCATATTTCTCTAAACTTTTTTGCCTCTCTTTAAATTTTTTTCCTTTTTCTTCAATTTTTTGTTATTTCATGATTTCTTTATTATGCTTTGAACTTTTAATTAATTTATAGACTTTATCATCGTTTTTTAATTTTCTTTAGAAATTATTAAAATTGTTACATTTTTATCCCATAATTTTTAATTTTTAAAAAGATTTAGGTATTCGGTATTGTTACTTACACTTTTAAAATAAGTTAACTTTTCTAATTTTTAAAAGGTTTTTTTCTCTTGTATATTTTTTTAATGCAGATTTTATTTTTTGACAAATGTTCGCATATTATCATATTTTTTTATCTTTTAGGAATTTCAAGTTTTTTAAACAATTTGATTATTATTTCTTTCCTTAATATTTTTAATAATTCTCAATTTTTCTAGTTTGTTATAAATTTTTCTCTAGTTAAATTTTATTTTTTTCACTGATATTCTGGTATGTACGTTATTATAATTTCAAAAAAAAATGTTGATATAAATACTTTAATTTTTTAAAACGAAATATATTCATTACATTTTTATATTTTCTTATTTTTTTTAGCAGGTTTTCCCCAATTCTCTTATTTTTGCGTTCATAAGGTTTTTAAAATGTGTTTTTTGTAATTTTAGTATTTATTCGTAGTTTGTTTAATTTAAATCAAAGTTTTTCTCCATTTTGCTTCCTCATAGAGAAAGCTTCATAATTATTATAATACTTTCAATTTTTCAAAAAATTGTCGAAATCGACTTACATGCATCTAAAAAGCCTAAATTTTCATTTTTAAGACAAAGTCCGAATGTGTGTGTATGTATGTGTGTGGTAATTTTTTTGTCGCTTGGATATCTTAAGAATGCATAAACGGATTTTAATAAAATTTGGATGTCGAATTAAGCTCATAAATATTTAAATTTAGACACAGGGATTTTTAAAAATACCCAAATAAATTTTTTTAAGCACCATTTTTCATAAATCTATCGTTTTTGTGATAAAAACTATTCTCACGCTAAAAATACAACTTACTAAATCAAAAAACCATATTTCTTACCTCAAAACGAATTGATTGATCTATATATAAAGTTAATTACTGATCAAAAATTCGTAACATAATTCATGTTTTTTCATTAAAAAAAATTTTTTTTTTTAAACTTCTCCAATTAACTTTTATATTATTAATTTATTGCTTCCCTCTTTTTGCTTAAGCGGAAGCGAAAAGTACACGAAATGGACATAATTTTCACCTAGTTTCAATATTTTTAACTAAATTTTCCATTTCTATTCCTTAGAACTTTTTTCCACTTTGTCATTATTAGATATTCTGTTTTTTAATCGTTTAATGTTTGTTTAATGTAATCGTTTCTGTTTGTTTTCTGTAGTTCTTTTTAAACTAATGTTTTTCCTTATAAAAACTACGTATATTGAATGTTTAAAACTGCTTCTCTTAATATTGCTTTTATACAACTTAATATTTAATTGAACAGTTAATAATAACCAAGAAATAAAATCCGGGAGAATCGCACATTTAGAAAAATATTTCGATATTTATCAGACTTTTATGTTAGAATTGTAATAGAATATTTCAAATAACGATACGGAGAATAATTTTTGACACAATGATAGAAATTTGTGACACAATCAACATTGCGCATGCGCAGTAACAGTTACGCATGCGCAGTAGCAGCTACACATGCGCGTTAAGTTTTCTTTCTTCTACAGTGGCAGAATTTTCCATAATATCTGACTAGACTACATTTTTGACAAGTTTACGATCCAAAAACTTCTACAATTTGTAAATGATCATCCTCTAGACTCCCTGTTATCCAAATTTTAGATTATCGAAATAGGTTAAAAACCAGTTTGAGGTTATGTCAGGAGTTGAACTTCCTTGAAGCGCCTACAAATTGGACATTGTTGAATTTCACGTAACATTCGGCATACTTATACAAATATACATACATAGTTATCAATGCACTCTCGCCTAATCATTCCACGTGAAATTTGCGTACGACAATCATGTTTTCAAGGTAGATTATGAGTAATGCGTGCTTTTTTCTCGCTCAGATGATTCCTCACGATCCTCTTTCTCTCCTCTTTTACTCGATCGTCTTCTTGTCCTTTCTCAAAGCTGATAGAGACCAACCTCGGCTCCACCGTCCCATTAGCGTAATGGCTTAGTATAGTCTTCGCGCGCAGTTAGCCCTCCGAATATGTAATGCGCGTGTTTCGAACGCATTTCTCGCCGTGGATGGCTTCAGGGTGTCGTTAATTTCCCTGGCACGGAGCTCCATGAAGATCACTCATTCTTCGAAGTCTATGTTTCTATAACCGTTCTGCGCGAAATGAGCCTCGTTCCTGGAAAAAGCAATGGGGAAATAATACTTTTCCCGAGCATAGCCAATCGCATTTGAATCACATCGAGGTCAGTGACCATCATAAATTTTATGTGTCAAGAGATTTACATTTTTTTCTTAATTCTCATCTTGGCAAAAATTCATCTCTTTTTTTCAATTTCTTCCTTTATCGTCATCATTCTTTATAAAACATTTTTATAGAGATGAATTGGTATCTTTTTCAATTTTGTTCGCATTTTTATTAGAAAAATAAAACTAACATTTACTGGATGAAATTAAACTTCTGGAGATGGAAAAAATTTATTTCCCAGACTTTGATAAAGAAGAAAAGTCAGGAATGATTCATGTGAAGATAAAGGATGAGCAATTTCGTGAAACACTGAATCAGTAAGCAGAACTTATTTGCGAACTATACGGGCGGATTAATTTTTTTAAGTATTAAATTTTTAGTAAAAAGTTGTAATAATGTGTAGAATTATTAACTGAATTTTTAACTAATTTAGAATAGAATTATTTTATCTGAATTCACAAAGAGTTAATTTGATTATTGAAAACATTTTCAAAAAGCGGGAAATGTAATTCTTTAAAAATGATGTTGGTATTTTTGGACACGTGGCTATAATTTGGATCCTTTCAAGGACGAGGAAGACTTATATGAGAGACTGTACTCGTGTTCCGTACTATAGTATAACTTCTGATAAGGAGGGCAGGTTTTAATAAGAGAAGGATTGAGAGCTTCTCATCCCACTCGCTTGGTCCAAACTCTCGCAGAACAAGATAGTAACAATAAATAACTTGTTCTTCTCCCGGCTAAAAGCATCCAGAAGATCCTGATGCTTGCCAGCGATGATACATTCAAGCTTTGAACTGTTATTCTTCTGCTAACCTTTACATTCTCAATTACCCCGAATTATTTTATTGTTAATTCTTTTTATTGTATTGATGATTCGTCGGAATGTAAAACTGGAGGCGATATTGGCCAAGGGTTGCTTAAAATACAAATTTTTACACAAATTTGATTTTGTTACAAAGAAAACCTGGAATTAAATTAAGTAAATCAAAATGTGTCAATCGAGTTCAAGTTGATAGAAAAAAGTTAAAATAATGAATAATTGTGTAAAAATGCGAGAAAGAGGATAATTATCTGATATACATAACATATTAGATTAGATAGTTTGTTTAATTTTAAAAGATAATGGCCTGTAGTAGCGCATTCAAGTTGCACGAATTTTTAGGTTATAAACATGAAAAGCAAAACCTTGTGTTTTAGTAGCATCAGGGGTACCAAACTCATAATGTGAAAATTATAGTAAGTAGCGGCGCCACTGTCGAAATAGCGCTAAATTTCAAATCTTGTGATATTAGTTAAGCTTTATGATTTATTATCATTATATTTAAACAGATAAATAATACTTTTTACTGAAAATTACTAATTTCTAAAACTGAGTTGCATTAAAAATTTTGTTTTATGTTTAATTAGTTTAAAAAAAAAACAGTTTTAATTTACTTTCTTGATTGTGTCGCGTGTGGCAAATACGAATTTAAAGTTTTTACTTGTCAGAAAATTAAAAATACCTCAAGTGCGTGAAGTAAGAGTAGTTAAAGATTGTTTAAACGTTGTTAACATGTTCGACTTAGCGAGCGTCTATACGCATTTCCTACAATTGATTACAGCGAACCGACGAGAATAATTAATGTGCCTAAGGAATCGCTTTACAAGCCCCTACCACCTCTTCCTGTCTTATTTCGCTACTTTCAAGAAGGAGGGTTAGTGAAACGATCAAGGGTAAAGAGTTCGTTATTCAATTCCCAGAAACTGATATTTCATCACCTTTTTAGGGTCAAGAATTTCGATAGAAAGGATTTCCTCAATTGTTGTTGAACTTTCCGTTAAAATCGGCGAGAAATTAACTGTGTCTTCCGGTCTTTAATAGAATTCTGCGCATAAAAAATATTCTATATATATATTCTTCTCCTTTAAAAAATGTCAAATTGAATTATCTTTTATTAGACTAAATCTAAATTCGAATTTGATGCAAGTGATTTTGAGTAAGGTATCAAATTGAGTAAAGAACAAACTTCAAGTTAGTTAAAATGGCACTGATCGATATAAAATGGCAGGTTATGTTAGTTAAATTCTAATTATTATAAATAAAATAGATAATTAAAAAATTGAGTGTTTGGTTGCATTTCAGTTCAAGTTCATTTTTAATTAGTATTTATAGATTTGTTTTACTAATTTTTGCAATAATAATAAATCAACCCTTAAATAAAATTTCAAATATCATTTTATTTTACATTTATTTAACGTAATATAATCTGTTGATTTTGAATTTAATATAAAATAAGTAATATAAGGAAAAAATAATAAAATAAATAATAATTTTTCAAATTTAGCGGTATTTTTAAGGTGGCAGCGATAATTTCAACGAATTCCGCATTATTAGATTGGTACTCTTGGCAGTGGAAACCAGGGTTGCGTACATAATGTACTCGACGTAAATTACACACTCTTTTATATGTATATTACATATGCAATTCACGTACTTAATTTTTTACAAAACTTACTTTTTGTAGACAGTAGTCTTAAAAGTGGAAACATTAACCTTAAACATGTTTTTGCTCCGATTTTAGTTTTTAGACGTTCAAGTTTGGAAGATTTTTAACGGATTAGTTGTCCTTTCTGAAATTTTCGTATTTTATTATAGGTTATTAATGAAATTAACAGAATTTTACAAGTTAAAAAACTAGGAATTTTGAATTGTGCTTCGTCCACTATCCATTTTTAATTACATATTTTTTTACAGTTATTACCTGTTTTGAAGTTTATAACCTAAAAATATGTGACATTTTAACGTGTCAAAAAGTCAAATTAACCAATATTTCTTATTAATATAATCATTGTTTAAGTTGCTACAGATATTATAGTTTAACATAAGAAAAATATAAGGAAAGTATAAGTTTTATAATCCAGAAAATTGTGTTTTAGGAATTTCCCCATGCATTATTTTAATATTAAATATTTAAATATTAAAAAATAAATAACTTTAATGTTGACAAATTGGTTTTTATTTGAAAGAATACAAGCAAATGTTAGAAAGCTGTTCCACAATTTATATTGTTTAAATATGAAAGGATTATCTACTCTTCGCAGGTCATTTTTCAGCAAATTTTTTCCGTATTATAAAAATACTTACAATAAATAATTGGTTAATTTTAGCCTCATTTTGCCGATTGCATTAATTAATTCAATATATTAGCTTAGTTTAAGTGTTGAGCATTTTATTGATTACTTCAGTCTGAAATAATTACACCTAGTTAGAAATTTTTTCTATCAACTTTGGGCGGTCACTTTTCTACCAGTGCCGTAACAGGGTGGTGCCGTCGGTGAAAAAAATTATAAAATTAAAAAAATTATATTACTTTCTTTAGGCAATGCGAAGTTGATTATTATAAATGTTATTAATTGTAAATACTTTATTACACAAAAAGTGTTTATTTACTGTACTTAAAACATGATTTTAATAAAACTTTTAAAATCAATAAATATAAAAATTATTAATAAATAATGATAAAAATAGATGAAAATTGTAGCAAATAATTAAAACCATAATAGAAAAGAATTGTTAAAAATTTGAAGACATTTTTAAATAATTTTAAATTTACTATTCTTAAAGCGAGGATTAATTAAATTTTTAATCAATGAAAGTTTAAATTAATTAAAGTTTGAAGAATTATAATATTAGCTATAATTGTAGTATTGTTATCTCAGATATATTTTGTAATTCTTTTAATTATTTTTTACAAATTTTTATTATTTCCTTCAATTAACCATTATTTCTATCAATTATTTTTTTATTAAAATTATTTTTCAATTCATTTTTGTTTTTTTAAATTATTTTTTGATTTATTTTCGAATTTTTTTTATTGTTTATTTCAAATTCCTGATATTTTTTCAATTTACAATAATTTTTAACATTCCGCTATTTTTTTCTTTTATTATTTATAACTATATGTTGTAATTTTTACAATTATTTTTAAAAAACTAAAATTATTGTCTTGAATTTTTCATTATTTTTATTACTTTGAAAATATTTTCTGGGGTTTTTTATTACTTTCATTGTTCTTCAATTAATTTTTTAGATTTTAAAATATTTTTCTCAAATTTTAATAATTTTCTTCAATTTTAAATTATTATTGTAACCATTTTGCAATCAATTTCATCAAATTTTAGTTATTCTTAAATTTTATTCCTCAATTAAATTCCTAAATTTTCAATTATTTATCTCATTTTTTAATTAGTTTTTTTAATTTTAATTTTCTTTTATATTTTTACAATTATTTTCTACACCTTTTAATTGAATATTTTAATTATTTTTCAATAAATTTCCTAAATTTTCAATTAGTATCGCAAATTTAAGTTATTACATCCACTTTTTAATGTTTTAATCATTCTTCAATTTTTTTTTCCATTTTCAAATACTTCCTCAATTTTTAATTATTTCTTTTTTTTCATTTGCATTTTTTTCACAATTTTTATATAATTTTGAATCTTTGTTGACTAATTCCGAAAATTTTAATAATATATCTGAAATTTTCATTTTCATTAATAAATTTTTGATTATTTTTACAATTTTGTAATTATTTTCCTGAATTTAAAATTCTTGAAATCATTTTGTAGTACTTTTACTTTACAAATATTCTATATTTCTTAAAATTATTTTTTTATGATTGCAATTAATATTTACAAATTTCAACTATTTTCATCATTTTTCAAAAATTTTCTCCAATGATTCTCATTATTTTCCAATTTTTTCCCTAATTTTTAAATTCCAAATTTCTGCTAATTATTATTTTCTTAAATTTTTTCAAATAAAACTTTTTCAGTTTAACTTATTTCCTTCAATATAAAATTAGTTATATTATTTATTAATTACCTTTCAATTTTTTTGTCATTTTTAAATTATTTTTACAAAATATAAATTTTGTTTTTTGTAATTTTAAGTATTTATATGATATTCTTGGATTTTGAATCACTTTCTTTTACATAAAATAAATTTTGTAATTTTCTCAATTTTTATCTTTAAATTTCGATAATTAACTTTAGTTTCCAATTATTTTTATCCTTTTGCAAGTAGTCTTGTTTAACTCAAATATATTCTGTAATTTTTACAAAAACTTATTCACAAATTCTTATTAAATTCTTTAATTTTCTATTATTTTTATCATTTTTAAATTAGTTTTTGTCATTTTCAATTATTTTTTAATTAATTCTCTAACTTTTTTTTATTATTTATCTCTAATTTAAGTTATTTTTTCAATAAACATTTATTTTTATTATTCTGCAATAACTTTCTTTTATTATAACGATATGTTGTAATTTTTTCAATTATTTTTAACAAACTAAAATTGTTGTCTTTAATTTTTCATTATTTTTATTACTTTGCAAATATTTTCTGGATGTTTTTATTACTTTAATTATTCTTTAATTAATTTCCTAGATTTCAATATATTTTTCTCAAATTTTAGTAATTTTCTTCAATTTTCAATTATTATTGTTATAATTTGCGCTCAATTTCTTCAAATTTTAGTTATTCTCAAATTTCATTCTTCAATTGAATTCCTAAATTTTCAATTATTTATCTGATTTTTCAATTAGTTTTTTCATTTTTAATTTTCTTTTATTTTTTTTAATCTCCCCCCTCCCTCCATCGGTCAATATTAAGTGTGCAGATGGCAAAAATTTTCAAGTCTCTGCCCATGATTAAACATATTTCTCTCTCATTTCTATTACATTGAACTATTGATCAACTTCTCAAGAACGACCAAACTACAATTTACCCCCTGCTTCAAACCTCCATATTTTATATTGGATTTCTGGAGATTAATTAAATAATAAAGGAGTCATTGATGTGCTGATTTTTTGTGACATTCTTCAAGAGGATGGAGTGATAGTTGTTAACTAAATTAAACATTAAAAACTCATGCAGTGATTTATCTTAAATTTTAAATTCTATATTTTGGAACATTTTTTAGATTTTTATAATCAAGAAATTGCTATTGTCAAAAATATAAAGTCATAAATTCTATGTTAAGCATATTCTATCAGATTTATATATTATCTTGGATACGGTGTTATAACTTTGATACTGTTTAATACTTTGTCTCATACTTAAAAGTTTTAACTTTTCATACATGTTTTATTGTTTTTTAGTTTTAAGTTTTGTTAAGTACTCTGTACAAAAGGGCCTCAAGCCCGTTAATACCTGAATAATTAAATAAATAAATAAATAAATTTCTATTTTTCTGAGGAAGGTGGAATGGGGCGTCAAAATATTAACTGCATTAAAATATACCAAAGAAATGATTAATTTAAAGAAAATATTTTTGAAAAAAGCAGAAAGAACGACAGGATGTCAAAACTATGAAGAGATCAGGTGAAGGAATTCAAGGCCAGGTATAATGTTTAGTGACGAGGTTGGGAAAGGAAGAAAGGTGGAGACAAAGTAGAGGAAAAGAAGCGTTAGAAGGTAGTAAAAAATTTACAACTGGCCACCGCCCTGTTATTTGCGGGGGTGGTCTTGTTCGGGTTCCTGCTTCTTTCGAGAAGTTGGTTCCCTGAGCCAACTTTAACTACGAAGGTAGTAACTGCTAGCTATCGATAACTGCCACTTATCCAACTGCATCACTTCCGGTTTCGACCTACCGTTTACGAGTTTACGGCCCACCAGTCATGTTCTGTATATACCCTCTTGAGGGAGTGGACTTGTTGAAATTACCAATCGACTAATTGGCTCTTGCACTTTGACTCTATGAGACAGAAGATAAGGGTGGTTGTCGGAAGTCAACGATAAACCAGGCAAATTGATCGTTTATGAAGCGATTCGCTCTTTTGCTGATTATTAAATATCTATGGAAGTGAGCGCCTCGCTTATTTACGTGTTCCGGAAGCGTGCAATATTACTAGTAATGGGTTCATTTTAGGGGAAGAAAATTACAGGTGATGGGATTCATTTAAAATAGGAAAAAGCGTGCAGTAAACTTGAAGAAATAATTAAGATTTTGCATGCTCGACGCGCCACTTCTTTTTTTTCGGTAGGAAAAGGTTGCAGGTCAGTGCTTCTGCATGGGAAAAAAAATTAATGAAATAAAGACGTAGGATGTAAATTAATGGCCTGAAAAGTATATTATTGAGCCTATTCAACTGATAATTAAATGACTTGAAATACATGCAGAGAGCAGGAAAATTATCAGTGATGTGAAGATGAATATGTCGAACATGAGAGTTTCATGTTGTGCGGAAGAAATTATTTACAAGAACATTATTTTCTAATAATGTGCACGGGAAATAAATTGTAGCCTTTGATATTTCATTATTAGCAGTTTTTCAATCAGAATTGGTGCGTAATTCAATCGTGTATATTCACAATGACAAAAATTATATTCTTTATGATGGTTTTTCTCGTCTTTTTCTCAAGCTTGTAATTAGTTATGTCCCAGGAAGCGGACAATCAAAAAATAGAATCTTCATTTCCTTCTGTAATTTTTCTTCCATTTATTTTTCTCAATTTGACGGCAATTATGTCGGGAATCATTTCAAATAAATCGGTTGATAGCACTCACTACTGTTCTATCGACATCTAAATCGTATCAATTAAATTTTTTCCCAGTGATGAAATCCAATTTAGAGCTACGCCTCACGTTTACTCTTGCAATTACAGTATTTGCTCGCTTACATTACGTGACCTTTTTTTTTTGTTTACTTTTTTCCCTTTTTTTTTTTCTTTCAATCATAGTCCAGATCGATTTTCGCTTTGAGATTGTTTATTTGAATTATAATTGTCAAATGAAGCTTGATTATTTTACAGTTTGAATGGATTTTAAAGTGGTGTGTTTTAATTACGTTTGTAAGAATGCGGTATTTGAAAATTGGATAAATTTAAAGTTGGATGAGTAGAAATTTAGAATTTTTGGAAATTGGGTGAATTTATGTTTGGATCGACTGAAAATTGCAGGAATGTACATTTGAATATTGAATTAATTTATATTTGGACCAATTGGAAATTGACTAAATTTACATTTGGATTTAATGCAAATAAAATTTGATCATTTAAAACACTGGTAAAATTTACATTTGAAAACGAAATATTGGACAGATTTACTTTTCAAACAGTTGAGATTTAACAAATTTACATTTCGATTTATTAAAAAATACATAAGTTAAATATGGGTTTATTCAAACTTGCACAAATTTATATATGGATCCATTAAAAATTGCATAAATTTACATTTTGAAGAATTGAAAATGACATAAATTGAAAATCGGGTAAATTAAAAATTGAATAAGGGGCAAAATTTCTGTACCGATCCAACTGAAAAAAAAATGTTCTCAGATCGGACTGAAATTTGTACTCAATTTAACCCTAGGGGTGAGTACTTCAGTCACCAAGTATTACTATATTTTAACAAAAACTGTGTGGAAGGGAGGGGGGTCAAGTTTTTGACGAAGAGCAGGTATACTCCGTTTTGGTCATTCGTAACTTTTATACGGAAAGTCGCACATTTTTTTGTCCTATATATTATCGATAAGTTTTTTTCTGCTCTTTCAAATGGTAGAAAAAATTTTTTTGAAAATTAAAAATTTGACTTTTTTTTTAAAAAATCAAAAATTTTTTTGACTTTTTTTCAAAAAAGACATTTTTTTTTTAATTTTTTTTTTTTTTTTAACAAAGTTTAAAATGTGTACTTTTAGAACACCAAATATAAAAATGTCTTTTTTTTTTGTTTTCGAGATATTAAATAATGAATTTTTAGAAATAAGATGAAGAATATAATAATTCCTCAAAAAAATAAAGTTTAAGTTAATTAAAATTTCTAATTTTAAAGAAAATAAAAAGCTGCATTCAAAAGAGCCCAAACATAAATTATTCTAATTAATATTTACCAAATAAGGTAAGTGCGCCAATACTCGATCAGCCCCCAATAGTCGATCAGTTTGATACAGTTTGATATAAGTCGATTAATTTGCGCTTTACATGTAATTTTTATTTGTTTGTTGTTAATTTTATTTGTAAAACTTATAAATACATTAATTTTTAAGTACTACGATTCATTTTTCTAGTTAATTAACTAAATAATTGTATTTCAAGTTGTGTGATCGACTATTGGTGCAAGATTGATCGACTACTGGTGCAAAAGGTTTTCAGCCATTTTTGACGCTGATCGACTATTGGGTCCCTAACCCCCAAAAGAAGGTCCTTTTTAAATTTGAATTTTAGAATAAATAACTTAAACTAAATAATTCGATTTCAACGGTTAGGCATTTACAGATCTTCCACTACATAACTTAAAAAAGAAAATTCAAAATGCATAGTTCGTTTCGAATTTATGGAGTTTTATTGAAAACCTTACTTTTTTTTCTCAAGATGTTGATCGACTATTGGTTCCATTACCTTAAACAATATTTAAATAATTATTAATAAAAACTTGATTATAAAATTATTGTTATCTAATAAAAAAAATATTATGTCAATTCTATTTTTATATTTAGGTTTATTTATTTCTATATTTATTTATTTATTTGTATGTTCCTTTATTTACATGTTTCAAAAATATAATAAGCTGTAGGTTTTTACAATTGATATTGATATTGTAAATAAATTATCGAAAATCTGTATTCGTATATTTTAACGAGGATCTAATTTTTCATCCATTTTCTAAAAAAAGGTTTTTCTTTTTTTCATATCTTTAATAATAAGCAATAATATGTTAGAAATATTGTGTAAATTGTTGTTTGTGATTAATTAAGGACTAAAATAAGCTTTCCGTTACAATAAAGTAATCTTCTTTACTTTAAATATGTATCCTCTGTTTAAAGTATTTTTAAATTTAGCGCCTATTTTAAAGTAGTTCTAAAAGTTGCCACTGGGGGGCCAAGTTTTTATTTCCCACAGTACAGTTGCGTATTATGATTTATAAGAAGTGTTGAAGATTTCATTTTTTGTATTCTTGAAGAATTCGTTGATCTCAGGTTCGTACAAATTATCTTGGTTTATTTTTCGTATTGTATACTTTTATAAAGCAAACAAAATTTTTGTATTTTCTGAACAAGTTTTCTATTAGATATAAAATTTTTTATTTTTGAGTAAATAAGCAGGTTTGTAGATATTTCTTTACATATTCTTTACTAACACAAGACGCTTGTAATTTTAATATTTTCTAACAATTGTTCCATTTTATAAAATAGTTTGTATTTGATTGTCGATATTTTAATCAAACATGGCTTCAAGTCAGTCATTAATTGTTTGGAAAAATAGATGCATTAATCCTTTTAAGAAAAAAGGTCATACAAATAGTGCATTACGTCTCGTGTCTTCGAATGTGCAACGAAGATACTCTTTTCCACCAGGTGCAAAAATTTGCTTGAATTGTAATTTTGCTTTACAAAAAGAAATGAATCTTTCAACAGCAGCAGTTAAGGAAACTTCAAGTACGTGTACTGAAGCACAGCTGCATCAAGTAGATAAAATAGATTTTGAAAAATCTGATGAAATTTTTGATGAAATCGACGATCAGAAAAATGATGAAGACTTTGTTTTGCCTGGAAATAAAATAAGTAATTTTAAATGTACTGATAAAGATTATGAACATCACAAATCGTGTGTAGAAATTTTTGATCAAATTAAGGAAAAATTTCAAAACTCAAATAATTTAGCAGAACAATTTCAACTTCTTACACTTCTACCAAGCTCTTGGAGTCGTAATAAGTTAATGACAGAATTTAACGTTTCCGACAGACAGGCGAGAAATGTAAAATATACCGTAGCTAAATATGGCATTTTGTCTTTACCAAAACCAAGGAAAGGAAACCAAATGTCGGCTGAAACGGTGACTTTAGTTAAAGATTATTACAATCGTGACGACATCAGTCGCATGATGCCTGGCATGAAGGACTTCATTTCAGTAAAAAATGAGGATGGAACTCGTGAGCATGTGCAAAAAAGGCTTCTATTATGCAAATTAAATTAATTATATGAGCAATTTAAATCAGAACACAACGACGTACAAATAAGTTTATCAAAATTTTCCCAACTTAGGCCTACTCATTGTGTGTTAGCTGGAAGTAGCGGCACACACACTGTATGTGTTTGCACGTATCACGAAAATGTGAAATTAATGCTAAATGAAATTAACATTGAAGATTTAACTAAGGACAATAAACTACAGTTATCTAATTATCATGATTGTATAAAATCTATAATCTGTCCTATTCCCAGAATTTCTTGCTATTTAGGAGATTGTGAACTATGTCCAGGTACAAATGTTTTGAGAGAAATTTTAATTGAAGCTTTTGATAAAGATTGTGTTGAAGAGATAAAGTGTGAAGTTTGGATGCAGACTGATAGATATAACTTAAAAACTCTCGGACAAAACGTTGATGAATTTGTACAAGATTTATGTGGACGCTTAAGTAAACTGAAGACACATGATCTTATTGCCAGAGAACAAGCAATTTTCTATAAAAGTCTAAAGGAAAAATTAGCGCCTGGTGAGTTTGTAATTTCATTTGATTTCGCTGAAAATTATGCTTTTATCGTTCAAAACGCTGCCCAAGCTTTTCACTGGAACAACAACCAAGCAACGATCTTTACAGTAGTAATATACTACAATGTAGAAGACAATTTGTTGCATAAAAGCATGGCTATAATTTCAGACAATTTGGCACATGACACTGCTAGTGTCTATGAATATCAAACTGTCATCATGAACTATTTAAAAGAAAATTTTGAAGTAAAAAAAGTTTTTTACTTTACTGATGGAGCAAGGCAGCATTTTAAAAATAAATATTCTTTTGCTAATCTTCTGGCTCATGAAAAAGATTTTGGTATTCCTGCAGAATGGCATTACCATGCCACTGCCCATGGTAAAGGAGCTTGCGATGGTGTAGGAGCCAATATAAAAAGAGGAGCTGCTCGTGCAAGTCTCCAAGCCTGTTCAAAACAACACATTCTTAATGCAGAAAGTTTATTTAACTGGGCAAAAAAAAATTGCAAAGAAACTCTTATTTTTTCTAAAAGTAAAGAGACTCATGACTCAACCATCCAAATGTTAAAAAGCAGATTCGATAGTGCAGTGACAATAACTAGTACTTCTCAATATCATTCCTTTAAACCGCAAGAAGATAACAGACTTCAATTAAAAAAATTTTCATCTGCGATGGAATGTGACTATTTTCCAAAAATGCCGAAAACAACACAAAGAAAAAGGAGCAAAATACCGAAATCTACTAAAATCCCAACTAAGGTTACAAAAACAAAGAATTCCAACAACACCAATAAAAAAGAAAATAAGTAAAACAGCTTCAATCATTTAAGTCTATTTTCAAAAATAGATAATTTTATAATACAACATATTACACAAATACAGTACAAATCACGAATCATATTTTTATAAAGAGTAACATACCACAAATTTACACATTTACATATTACACAGCTGTAATGCAGGCATTGAAATAACTCCCAATCAGTGACAGTCTAAACCCTGTAAACTGCAGATAGCGGTTTTCAAATATTATTGCTTATTATTAAAGATATGAAAAAAAGAAAAACCTTTTTTTAGAAAATGGATGAAAAATTAGATAATCGTTAAAATATACGAATACAGATTTTTGGATAATTTATTTACAATATCAATATCAATTGTAAAAACCTACAGCTTATTATATTTTTGAAACATGTAAATAAAGGAACATACAAATAAATAAATATAGAAATAAATAAACCTAAATATAAAAATAGAATTGACATAATATTTTTTTTATAAGATAACAATAATTTTATAATCAAGTTTTTATTAATAATTATTTAAATATTGTTTATTTGGTAAATATTAATTAGAATAATTTATGTTTGGGCTCTTATGAATGTAGCTTTTTATTTTCTTTAAAATTAGAAATTTAAATTAACATAAACTTTATTTTTTTGAAGAATTATTATATTCTTCACCTTATTTCTAAAAATTCATTATTTAATATCTCGAAAACAAAAAAAAAAGACATTTTTATATTTGGTGTACTAAAAGTACACATTTTAAGCTTTGTTAAAAAAAAAAAAAAAATTAAAAAAAAAATGTCTTTTTTGAAAAAAAGTCAAAAAAATTTTTGATTTTTTAAAAAAAAAGTCAAATTTTTAATTTTCAAAAAAATTTTTTCTACCATTTGAAAGAGCAGAAAAAAACTTATCGATAATGTATAGGACAAAAAAATGTGCGACTTTCCGTATAAAAGTTACGAATGACCAAAACGGA
This sequence comes from Ganaspis brasiliensis, assembly GCA_037103525.1. Taxonomy (NCBI): domain Eukaryota; kingdom Metazoa; phylum Arthropoda; class Insecta; order Hymenoptera; family Figitidae; genus Ganaspis; species Ganaspis brasiliensis. Next base: position 368,523 of record JAZKLR010000175.1, on the reverse strand, counting down.
GTATACCTGCTCTTCGTCAAAAACTTGACCCCCCTCCCTTCCACACAGTTTTTGTTAAAATATAGTAATACTTGGTGACTGAAGTACTCACCCCTAGGGTTAAATTGAGTACAAATTTCAGTCCGATCTGAGAACATTTTTTTTTCAGTTGGATCGGTACAGAAATTTTGCCCCTTATAATTATTTATATTTCATGTTACCAATTATAATAATGAATTTGACTGACAAATATATACAAAATAATAGTTTCATAAATATTAATTTGTGCAACAATTTAATTATAATTTCAAGTATAGTACTGCAGTTTAATCACAATATTGCAATTATTGAAAAAAAAAAAAACGAAAAATCTCGTGACTGGCAATTTATTGTAAATGATGTTTTAAAATTATGGAAGATTAAGTTAAAGTGTTATTATTAGCGTTTTTGTCAATGTGTTATCGATAGGTAAAGTACGTAACGTGACAATTAAGAGTCATGTACGGTATCGCAGGAAAATTCAATATGATATAAGTGCTTATACTAACAGAGACATGTTAACATTATTGCAATAGTTAAGTTATACGAGGGTTTCCATTCGTGCGGTCATAATTTACCATGGCATTTAGATAAATACAGATAAGAGAACCCTCGGTAAAACTGGCACATCGCACAGGTACTTTACAATTTGCTGGTGATATCCCGATTCTAAGAAAAGTAAAATATTCATGACATTATCGTAATTCGAAACACATTAGCGATGAGCGAAAGCCGCATAATGAAAATTGACGATAACACTATCATTCCTCAAAATATCTCCGAACAGTTCGCAAAGTTTGATTAGTAAATTGCTAATTGTGATATATAGCATCATAATCCAAACGCGAATTACAACTATTATACGGTAATAACATTCCGAAATTAAATTTTCGTTATCTCGTTTTTTATTCAACCTACAATAAGAAATTATATTATTTTTCTTTTAACGAGAATTTGCTAAATTAATAAGTTATATATTATATTTAGCTTATTAAAAAACAGGTTTTTATATCATTTGTCTTTTTATTTCATTAATGCTTTTTTTAACTTTACTTTTATTTATTTTGTTTTTTTCTTGTCAAGTTTTTCTTTGTTCTGTATTTGTCTTACTTTATATTTTACTTATTTTGTTCATTTGGTAATTTAAGTTTACATTCTTAAAATTGTATTCTTTATTTTATGCCTTGTTTACTGATAAACATTTATTTTGTATTTGTTTATTTTTTACCGATAATAATTTATTGATAATTTATTTTGAATTTTATTATCATGTGTTTCATTGCTTACTTTTTGAAAAAAAGTGTTTGGATAATTTTTAAAAACTTACTCTAAAGAAGTTTAAGAAAAAACTTCTCACAAAGAAAGTAAAAATTTTGTCAACAATAGTTTCTAATGTCCGCATTGTCTAATTTGTTGGCTATTATTACTTTACAAAATGCGAAAAAGTACAATATTCTGGAATTGAGAATAAATAAATTAGCTGAAATTTTTTCATATTTATTTCTATAAAAAGAACCACGTCACTTGGTCTAATTGCGTAATTAGGTGCTTTATCAATTCAGAACTGTGACAGTTAATCATTAACCGGTTACTCATCAAGTCCTCATTGTTCCCGTAGTTAAGTGACACAATAATTATGTGCAAATTTATTTCTCTGTGTAAATCGATCGCTTAAAGAACGTATCTTCATTTAAATATAATTGATTTTTATAGAATTTTCTCTAGGGTATTAATTGAATAACCAGAAAATTAATCAAGGACTTAATTTTAAAAATGGCAAATTAATAAATTGTCACGAAATTAATGTTTCCTAAACAATCGAATTTTTTTATATATTTTTAAAATCTATCTCTCTAAATTTCAATTAGTGGTTTTCTACTAATAAAATAGCGAAAACTAATTTACTAATTTTACTAATTTTTTTAGTAGAAAACTATTAAATGAAATAGTAAGCTAAAATACTATTCACTATTTCAATTAGTAGTTTCCTATTAAAAATTAGTGCTTTTTTACTAAAAAATTAGTGAAATATCTATCTAGCATCATATTTTTAAAATTCAATATGGCGGATCCAGTATGGCGGATGCTATTTTGAATTTTCAAGATTTAAGGTGAGATTCATATTAAGTGTATCCAAAATTCAGCGTAAGTAAATTTTAAGAGAATTTTAACAGCTTATAAAATTTATTTTTGAAACATTTCGATTCGCTTGCTACACTTTTTTGCTTTTAGGATATTTTGAGAACAGTTTGAACAGTTCTAATAAAATTTGTCAGGGTTATTTTACTCATTAATATCTAAATTTTGACACATGGATTTAAAAAAAAACCGAAACAATTTTCTTCTATTTCTTAGCTGTTGAAATATATTTCTGTGCAAACTTTTGTGAAATTTAGATATTGTTTTTAATTATTTAAGGTCGCTGAGAGGAAGGCACGTACATATAATTAATTTACCGTTAATCATTAATTCATCCATTTTCATTTGTTGCAGCTAGTTTATTTCAAACAGTAATACGCTTCACAATTAAATTACCACATTGCTGGGTAATTCAATAATTATGATTTTCCATCCATTAATTCCTACATGATTTCAAAGATTACATGAATGTGTAGATTATTATCGTTGCGTTTTATTCAAAGTGTTTGATGTAGTTTCTATCAATTATCCGAGTTTTTTCTCCTATTTTTATATCCTTATATTGTATAAATCTGATAACTTCAACTACAAGTTTTTTATCTAATTTTACTAATTGGTTACATTCATAATTTATCGAGAACAAACAACGAGGGAAGAACCGGGTAAAATGCATATTTGGGTAAATTGGCATTCGTTAATAATTTGGTCAAAAATAAATTTTAAACATAATTGTTCTTATTAAGGGATTGTTCAAGAAATACGTAACGCCTTTAGAGGGGAAAAAGGAAATTTTTCTTTAAAAAATATAAATTTTTCTATCCTTGAATGAAAATTTTACAATCTACGCTGGGAATATTTTTCGTTTTACATGATTATCTCAGATAAAAAGGTTTTTTGAAAAAATTAATACCTAAACTATAGTAATTACTATCTAAAGTCTTTGAGTTTACTTACACGCCAAAATACTATGCTAAATTTAAAATAAATCTACGAATGTTGGATGTTTGAAGTTTAATGTAAAATTATTAATTATATGAATCATAAAAGAAAGCATTTTTAATAAAGGCAAACTTTACTTTCAGCAAAAAATCCTATCTCTTTCAATTGGTTAGCTAAACTGAAAAAATTATGGCAACGTCTTCAGAGAGGAGGGGGGTCATCAAAAAAATTAAAAAAATTATTTAAAAGTTGTGAAAATAATGCTTTTTAACGATGATTTTTCTATTTTTAAATTTTAGAAAAAAAACTTCTATTTCATAGACGTGTATAATTTTTGTTTGTTTAAATTAATCCTTAAACATTTAGTTTTCTAAAAATCTTGATTTAATTCATAAAAATGAGTTTTAAAATTAAAAAAAACATAGTTTAATTACATCGTGTGTTTTTTGTGTTATATAATAATTGTACATTGAAGAATTATTTTTACTATATTTTGAAAACGTAATTTAAAATAAGCGAGGGATCAATTATAAGAAGTGCGCATGCGCGGAATAAATGCGTATGAGTGCGAGAGTTACGTGAATAACGTGATTAAAGAATCATGGCGGTTAACCTGTCACATTTGGCATTGAATGTCAAATTTTCTGTTTTCTTTCTAAAACTCAAGTGTTTTAGAAGCAAGCAGATGTTTATATAATCTATTGGAGTGTTAAAAATTCAAATTTTAAAAGTTATTACAATTACAGAAGCTTTATGTATTTTTTGAAAGGTAATTCTTTTTATAATATTAATAGGAAATGATTTATTTCATAAAACAAAAAAACAAAAGTTTTTTACTTCTATCCGCATTTTGATACATTATTTGTGTCTTGCCAACTTACCCGGAACATATCGAAAATAACGAATCTCAATCAATATATTTTAAAAATAATTTATTCTAAGTTATCTTAAATAAAGTTACAGTGGCGTAACTAGGGTGGTGCCGTCGGTGCCTTAGCACCGGGCGCAGTCCTCGGGGGGCGCAAACTTGGAGGGAAGCAACATTTTTTTTATATATTTTTTTTTAATAAAAAAAATTATAAATTCAAAAAAAATACATTACTTTTTTAGGCAGTTCGAAGTTTCTTATTATAAATGTTACTAATTGTAAATACTTTATTGGACAAAAAGTGTTTATTTACTGTATTTAAAATATCATTTTAAGAAAACTTTTAAAATCAATAAATATAAAAATTATTAACAGGAAAGAAATAATTCGTTCATTTAGTAAAATTTAGTTTTTAAGTAAAAATTTCATCAATCAATTTATTTGAAAAAATTAAAGAAAATATTTGAAGCTTTCGAAAAATGAATTTATAATTTAATGGAAAAATTCTAAATAATGATAAAAATAGATAAAAATTGTAGAAAATAATTGAAATCATAATAAAAAAAATTGTTAAAAATTCAAGAAATTTTTAAATAATTTTAAATTTATTATTCTCAAAGCGAGGATTAATTAAATTTTTAAACAATAAAATTTCAAATTAATTAAAGTTTAAAGGATTATAATTGTATACATATAATTGTAATTGTAGTCTTATTATCTCAGATATATTCTGTAATTCTTTCAATTCTTTTTTACAAATTTTTATTATTTTCTTGAATTAACAATTATTTCTATCAATTATTTTTTTATTAAATTTATTTTTCAATTAATTTTTGTGTTTTTAAATTAATTTTTGTTTTATTTTCAATTTTTTTTATTATTTATCTCAAATTCTAGTTATTTTTTTCAATTTACATTTATTTTTATTATTCTGCAATAATTTTCTTTTATTAGAACTATGTGTTGTAATTTTTTCAATTATTTTTAACAAACTAAAATTATTGTCTTCAATTTTTCATTATTTTTATAGTTTGCAAATATTTTCTCGGGTTTTTTTATTACTTTCATTATTCTTCAATTAATTTTTTAGATTTTAAAATATTTTTCTCAAATTTTAATAATTTTCTTCAATTTTGAATTATTACTTTTATCATTTTGCAATCAATTTCTTCAAACTTTAATTATCCTTGAATTTCATTCCTCAATTAAACTCCTAAATTTTCAATTATTTATTGCATTTTTCATTTATTTTTTTCAATTTTTATTTTCTTTTATATTTTTGTAAATATTTTTTGCAACTGTTACGTAGATATATTAATTATTTTTCAATAAATTTCCTAAATTTTCACATAGTATCTCAAATTTAAGTTATTTCATTCACTTTTTAATGTTCTAATAATTCTTTAATTTTTTTTCCTCAAATTTCATATACTTCGACAATTTTTTATTATTTTTTTTCATTTGCATTATTTTCACAATTTTTATATCATTTTGAATCATTGTTAATTAATTCCAAAAATTTCAATATTACATCTAAAATTTTCATTTTCATTAATAAATTTTTGATTATTTCTACAATTTTCTAATTATTTTCCTGAATTTTAAATTCTTGAAATCATTTTGTAATACTTTTACTTTACAAATATTCTGTATTTTTTAAAATTAGTATTTTATGATTGCAATTCATATCTACAAATTTCAACTATTTTTATCACTTTTCAAAAATTTTCTTTAATTATTCTCATTATTTATTATTTTTTCCCCTAATTTTTAAATTCCAAATTTCTGCAAGGTTTAATTATTTCCTTTAACTTTTTCAAATAAATGTTTTTTAGTTTAAATTATTTCCTTCAATATCAAATTAGTTTCATTATTTAATAATTAACTTTTAATTTCTTTTTTTATTTTTCAATTATTTTTACAAAATATGAATTTCGTTTTTTGTATTTTTCAAGTATTTAAATGATGTTCTTGGATTTTTCATCACTTTCTTTTACATCAAATAAATTTTTTCATTTTCTCAAGTTTTTTTTCTTAAATTTCCCCAAATTTTTATTAAATTCTGCAATTTTAAATTATTTTTATCATTTTTAAATTAGTTTTTGTTATTTTTATTTTTTTTTTAATAAATTCTCTAACTTTTTTTTATTATTTATCTCTAATCTCAGTTATTTTTTCAATTCACAGTTATTTTTATTATTCTGCAATAGTTTTCTTTTATTATAACTGTATGTTGTAATTTTTTAAAATTATTTTTAACAAACTAAAATTATTGTATTCAATTTTTCGTTATTCTATGACTTTGCAAATATTTTCTTGAAGTTTTTATTACTTTCATTATTCTTCAATTAATTATCTAGATTTCTAAATATTTTTCTCAAATTTTAATATTTTTCTTCAATTTTGAATTATTATTTTTATAATTTTGCAATCAATTTCTTCAAATTTTAGTTATTCTCAAATTTCATTCCTGAATTAAACTCCTAAATTTTCAATTATTTATTTAATTTTTCAATTATTTTTTTCAATTTTTATTTTTTTTTTTATAATTTTGCAATTATTTCCTCCACCTCTTAATTCGATATATTAATTACTTTTTCAATAAATTTCCTAAATTTTTACTTAGTATCTCAAATTTAAGTTATTTCATTCACTTTTTAATGTTTTAATCATATTTCAATTATTTTCCTGAAATTTCAATCAAGTTCGTCAATTTTTAATTTGTAATGATTTTCTCAAATTTTATATTATTTTGATTATTTGTTTATTAATTCCGAAAATTTACTCGAAATGAAATAAATTGTCAACTTTTGCATTAAAATAATTACGATAATTAAGAAAGTCTTTAATTTAATATTGTTTTATTTCTCTTCTCCCCCTTTCCTTCACTGGTCAATATTAAGTTTTTGTTTTAATGTGTGATGGTTTATATTTTTAAAAAATATTATTAAATAATTTTATTTTTTACTCCAAACTTTTACACAGGCATTTTTTTCGGTTCTCCCCTAAGTTTATTTTTTTGTTATTTTTAAATGTTTTTTTATTGATGAAATTTATAATTAATCAATTAAAATAAACAAATCAGCACTCGAATTAATTTACACTCGATTTTTATTGCTACACGTTTTTCTGAAACGTCTTTAGTCGCTTCTTGCTTTGAACTTGATATCAGCAGGTGTTAGTTCTAGTTTAAAGAAACTAGATAGTTCATAGTTTCTGCAGGTGTAAGAATCTGCCTGAAGAAACCATCTCATGCGCGAACAATCAATTTTTTGCCTCAGCGAACCCATCAAGCTACCTCCATTTATTTGTCGAACGTCCCTTTCCACCGTCGCTTCAATGATTACAGTATTTTTCGATGCAGGTAACGGGACGTTTGCAGGATGCGGGAAAAGCCTCTTAATGACAAAAATTTCTGATAATTACTCAGGGGCATGTGAAATAACAAGAATGTTACCCAAGTGATCTTGATTTGGAAATGTCATGACTATGGAATTAAAAATAATGTAATAGTGACAAAAATAATTTAAAGTTAAGAATTCATAGTCGGTTGACTATAATCTTAAAGTCTCGCCTCCCCAGAAAAGAAAAATGCGTAAGGTAGTTATTAGACTTGAATTAAATGAAGAAATCTTTTGTTCAGGCATGTAATTTCGTTCTAAACAAAACCATTAAAGTAGACCAAGAAAATATTAATTGACAACCTACAATGAGAATATTTTGTTATTTTCTGCCGATTCGATTTAGAATAAGAAGTAACGGTAGCTGTTTCCTTCTCAGAAAATATATATCTTGAAGAAAAGTGTTTTCAGAAATTGGCAATACAATGGGAAGATACGCTTATTGAAATTAAATGGAAGAGAAAAGGAATGAATTTAGAAATAAGAATTGAAATAAAAGTATAATATTACATTTTGAATATTTAATTACAGTTTTATTATTTAACACAGCAAATGACTTTTTGACGTTGAGTGATTATGCTGTGGTCTAGTGACTGTAACATTCACTCAAAAAAATGAGCTGCTTAATTCCAAGCTGTGGTAAAGCCGTGCAATTTCATTCTTCTGATTTATGTAATTCAATCTCCCTCGTTAGAAATCTTTTCTGCTGAATAACGCGGGCACCCAAGTACAATAATTTTCAGATTCGTTATTAAGCTAATTTGAACATCATAGCACTTTAGTGCCACTTGGATAATTATCAAAACAACATAATAAAAGTCTTTATTTATTTCAACACTTTTGAAATATGAGAAAAAAAAACTATTCAAAGCAATTAGCGTTTTTTAGATTTTGTTATGAGGCGGGTAACAAATAAAATTTTCGTTTCATTTTATAATTCATGACTCTGTTGCGATTTAGTGACATGCTGTTAACATAAATGCAGGAGAAATTATGCCTCTAGGAAATTATTGGAATGTTGTAAAGAAACATAAAATAATCTTGTTGCACGCAATAAAGGAAAGAGCACCGACCACTTTATAATATCACCTTGGATGATGTATTAAATAGTAATGAGGTGGAGGCGCATCTGACGTTTGATATAACCGTTTTGGGCCAGCTGCTAAGATCACAAAAATGGAAAAACATGCGGGTCATATCTTCATCGTGTATATATATATATATATGTGACGGCATACTCACAAACATTCGCTACTTATATTATTATTGGCTTGAGGAATATCGAATTAACTTGACGAAGCCCTCATTTCGTCAATTTGATTTCCACTAATGGCTCGCATCCTAAACACCTTGAGACATATTACTCTAATATGAAGACATTCATTTTCATTTTGTCTTTGATTAATTACCAAGAAATTTAACGTGGGATGAGATTTTGAATTTTACAGATGTAAATTAAGGGCATGAGATAGAGATGTGACGTCACTTGTATAGGCAAAATTTGTCCGCAAACTTTCTCGTAAAATACTAAATATTTTGATACTAAACTTTGTAGAATTATTTAAAATATTATTAAGAAGGTCTCTCTGGCTCAAACTTGATTGTGCTTTAAAATTACTTTTTTAGCATTTCCAAAATTTAGCGAATTTTTTCAAAATTTAATATTAAGATATATTTGTTCACACAAACTTGGGTTAGAGAGACCTTTCTGATATTTTAGGTAATTCGAAAAAAAATCATATTAAATTAGGATATATGCACCACCGGCCAAAATTGTGGGATCACTTACAAAAATCTTATTAAAAACATGAACGTTTTTAAATGTTGATAACTCTGTCAGAAATTACCAAAAATAAATTTTTTACCGACCATTGAAAAGCTAATAAAATTTTCCGTTAAATAGTCCTAGCTTAAAGCTTTTTTTAATTTATAGAAACGGAGATTGGATGTAATAAAGACAGGTGAATTTTTCGTTTTCGGTGAATTTTCACTATTTAAGTTTGATAGGCTGCATTTTCTAGAGAAATAATAGGAAAACTTTTTAATTAAGCTAAATAAAACCTTGAACTTTTAACTTCAAAATAAGCCGAATTAAACTTAAATAGCTTGACTAGTTGGAAAGTTATAAGTAAATATATAATACGAAAAAGTTCGACTCTCGGCTACCTGACGTGTGCAAAATGCAGAGAGGGGCAACAATAGAATCGAAGCGTTAAAATTTTTTCATGAACGGTTAACATCATTTTCATATAACTTTTAAACCAATCAAGATAATTAAGTTTTCTTTGGCTTATTTTAAAGTTAAAAGTTCAACGTTTTATTTTGCTTAATTACAAAATTTTCCTATTGTTTTTTTTAGAAAATATAGCCCACCAAACTTGAACAATGAAAATTCATTAAAAACGAAAAATTCACCTCTCTTTATCAAATCAAATCTTTGTTTCTATTCATCAAAAAAGCTTCAAGCTAGAATTATTTGACGACAAATTTTATGAGCTTTCGAATGGCATATAAAAATCTATTTTTGCAAATTTCTAACAGAGTTATCAACATTTAAAGACGTTCATTTTTTTAATACGATTTTAGTAAGTGGTCCCACAATTTTGGTCAATAGTGTAGAATTCTACCTAATCGGGTTTTCGCATTTCTTCGGTCTCTCGCATAATTAATTTCTGAACATTTTTTTTTCAAATAGTTACTTATTTTTTAAAATCCTTGTATTCGATTTGCAATATATATATAAATTTGTCAATATATTCCGACTTATATTCTAATTTAATGTTTAATATTTTGTTTATGTGATCTTCAGTAAAAATGATATAACAACTTGTGAAAGAGTACGCGAATTTTTTAAACCTGTTTAAAATCAGGAAAAGAGTCTCTTGGGAAAAGAAGTGAGCGAGACCACGAGAAAAGTGAGATTTACTGTTGTGTAACGCGGGAAAAATTTTATCATTCGTTTTGTGACTCACGCATAATTGCTCTTTGTTTGAGCACTGACAATATATTTCTGTAAGGCGAGAATTTATAGATCTGCGATCCGGTAATTTCTTATCGCAATTTATAGATTTACTCAGGCATTTTGAGAAAGTGTTACTGGAATTAGATTTGTCCTACTTTTTAAAATTGGTAATTTTTTTTAATTTTAATGATATTCTTTTGAGTTGTATTTTTTTTCGAAACATTTCAATATATTATGATTTCTCTGCACTTACTTTTTGTATTGTTTATGTCAATTGTCTTTTTTTAATTAATGGCCTAAAACTTGTTTTTTATTTAACATACACAAATCCACAAAAAACTGACACTTATATAGTAATATACAAGTTTAATTCATTCATTCTGTCCACACCTGACATTTGTCCGTAGATATTTTTTTCTTTTAAAATTTTAAATCATATTTTACCTTTGTAAAATGTTCTCAAATTTTAAATTCATGGCAATTTTAATTTTTCAAATTTCAGTCAATGTGAACTTGCATTGATTAAAAGTTCAATTAATCCACGTTTCAAAAATACTAAAATTGAAGTGATTTAAAAATTTCTTCAATTTTTAATGATTCTTTTCTATTATGATTTTAATTACTTAAAATACAATTTTGTACTATTTTTATTATTTTTCAACTATTTTCTGCAAGTCTTAATTATTAAAATTGTTTCTTAATTGTCTCCCTAAGTCTCAAATTTACCTTCCTCAAATTTCAAATATTTTGTTTAGTTTTCTCAATCACTTTTTCAATTTTAATTATTTTTACCTTGACATTAAATCATTTTAATTATTTATTCCGTATTTTTATATTATTTATCGCAAATTTAAATTATTATTTTAATTTAACATTATTTTTGTCATATTGCAATTATTATTTTCAATTTTTCATCTTTTTCATAATTTCTGAATTAATTTACTGAACTTTCAAATATGTATCTCAATTTTAAGTTATTTTGTTCAATTTACATTTCTTATTATTATTTTGCAATTATTTTCTTCAACTTTTTATATTTTTTTATTATTTTTCAAGTAATTTCTTAAAATTTTCAGTTATTATCTGAAATTTAGATTATTCTCTTCAATTTTTAATTTTTTTTAAACGATTTTTCAATTATTTTTTTTGCTTAAAAACATATTCTGTAATTTTATATTATTTTCTCCGATTTTTAATTACTTTAATTCTTTTTGCATAATTTTCAAAAATTTTAATTATTATTTTCATCAATTTCCGATTATTTCTGCGATTTTTTAATTATTCTCTTTAAATAGAATTTTAAAGTAATATTGCAATTATATTCTTCTTTTTTTATACATATATTCTACGATTTTTTCAATTCTTTCTCTTAATTTTTATTTACTGTTTTAAATCTTTCATATTCAAATTATTTTCATCATAATTTTTTCAATTATTTTTCTTAAATTATTATCAGCATATTTCAATTTTTTTTCTTCAATTTTGAATTAATTTTACCATTTTTCAATTATTTTTCTTAATTGTTAATTATTATTATTCTCATTTTCTAAAATTTCAATTTTTTTCTTCAATTTTTAATTATTTTCATTTGTTTTCATAGTTTCCAAATTTTTTTTATTAATTATCGCAAATTTCATTTATTTTTAGCTTTCTTCAATTCTTTTCTCCAATTGTTAGTAATTCTCATTTTTTCAATTGATTTCTAACTTTTTCATGTATTTTTCTCAAATTTCAATTATTTCACTCAAATGTGATATATTCTTTACAACTTATCATTGTTTCATATTTCAATTACTTTCTTCAAGTTTCAAATTGTAAACTTATTTTTCAATTATTGTCTAAAATTTATATACTTTAGTTTTCAATTTTTTTCATTTCTATTATAATTTTCAAAATTCCAAACTATTTATCTGAGATTTTCAATTATTTCATAATAGAATAGAAATTTCAATAATAGAAATTTGGAGAAAATAATTGGAAAATAACAAAAATAATTGAAATTTGAAGAAACAATATGAAAGATGACAAAACTAATTAAAAATTAAGTAAATAATTAAAAATTTGAAGAGAAGACTTGGAAAATGACAGAAATAATTGGAAAATGGAAAAACAAAATAAAAATTTAATGTCAATACATATGTAATTAAAAAATTGGAGAAAAAAATTGACCATGAAAGAAAATAATTAAATAATTGAAAAATCATAAAATTGATAAAAATTTTAAAAAAATACTTGAAAAATGATAAGAATAATTAAAATTAAAAAAAAAATAATTGAGAAATGACAAAAATAATTGAAAATTACAAAAATAATCAAAAAATGGAACAAATAGTCGAAAAATGACAAAAATAATTAAACCTTGAAAAAAAAATGAAAGATGATAAAACTAATTTAAAATTATGTAAAAAATTTATTATTTGAAAAAAGACGTAAAAAATGACATAAATAATTGAAATATGGAGAAACAAAATAAAAATTAGAAATTAATAATTGAAAAATTGGAAATATAAATGGACGTTTAAAGAAAATAATTAAATAATGACAAAATAATTGCAAAGTCCAAAAAAATTTGAAATTTGAAGAAAATACTTGAAAAATGATAAAAATAATTAAAATTAAAAATAAAAAGCAATTGACAAATGACAAAAATAATTGAAAAATTAAAAATTTAATGTAAATTAAACTAAGAAATTAAAGAATCCATGACAATAATTTAAAGATATAAGAAAATAAGTTAAATTTGGAGAAAGTGGGTAATAAAAAAATGTCGAAAATATTGATAATACTTGAGAAATCACTAAATTATTTGAAAATTTTAAAAGCAATTGAAAAATGAGAAAAATAATTATAATAGGAAAAAATAATCGAGAAATAAAAAGAACAGAAATTTGAAGAAAATAATTGGGAAATCACAAAAAATTTAAATTTGAGGGTAATATGTGAAAAATAACAAACATAATAAAAATTTGAGACAAATAATTGAAAAGTGACAAAATTAATTAAAAATTAAGTAAAAAATAAAAAATTTGAAAAAGACTTGAGAAATGCTAAAAATAATTAAAATTTGAAAAGAAATTGAGAATTGACAAAAATAAATGAAAATTGAAGTAAGAAATTAAAAAACTCATGACAATAATTTAAAGATATAAGAAAATAAATACAAAATTTGGAAAAAGTAATAAAACAACGTCGAAACTATTGCCAATAATGTAAAAATTACTAAATTATGTAATTGAAAATTTTTAAAAAACAATTAAAAAATGAGAAAAATAATTGAAAATAGGAAAAAATAGTCGAGAAATGACAAAAATAATTGAAATTTGATGAAAATTTGAGATAAATAATTGAATAATGACATGAATGATTGATAACTGGTGTAAATATTCAAAAGAATGTAAAATTGAAAAAAAAAAATTTGAAATTTGAAAAAAAAAATTGTTAATTCGTGTAAAGTATTTAAAAATTATTGAAGAAAATTGCTGAAATTTGAAGAAAAAATTTGAAAACTGTGTAATAAATTGAGAAATTGATGACCATAAAAAAAAGATTGAAAATAATTATTGAAATTTGAAAAAAATAATTTTTAGATGTTAAAACTAATAGAAATATGCAGAAAATAATTGAAAAATGATAAAAATAATTGAAATTTGATGGAAAAATTGAAAGACGACGAAAGTAATTGACAATACTGGTTTAAAAATTACAAATTTGTAGACATTAATTAAAAAATTGAAAAAATAATTAAAATTAGAAGAAACTAATTGATCCAGTATCATTTTGACACAGAACTTTTTTTGAAGATTGTTATATTTTACAGAATGAGAATGTTATTTTGTACAACTGCTAAATGTTATTTTGTACAATTTTGAAAAATGAATTTCTTATTTTGTACAATTTTTTAAAATAGCTAAAAAACTTTGGGATTACAATTGAGCGAGCCAGTATCATTATGACACAAAACTTTTTTTGAGCCAGTATCATTTTGACACACACCTTATTTTGAAGATTGTTATTTTGTACGGAATGAGAATGTTAGCTAAATTTTATTTTGTACAATTTTCTAAAAAAGCTAAAAACCTTTGGGATTACAATTAAGTCAATTTTTTAATAATTGTACAAAATAACAAATTCATTTTTCAAAATTGTACAAAATAACATTTAGCAGTGGTACAAAATAACATTCTTATTCTGTACATTATAACAATCTTCAAAATAAGTTTTGTGTCAAAATGATACTGGCTCTTTTGAAAATCTAACTTCAGATTAGTAACCAGGAACATGGATTACCACCGAGTAACAAGATTGAAGTGAATTTGAGCAATTTTCCAAAATATGCCTGCCATATTGAATCCGCCATTTTGAATTTTGAAAAATTGGTATAAATCTGACATCGTTTTCACAATCAGAGACTTCGAAAGCGAGTAATAAGTTCCAAGCGAATTTGAAGAATTATGAAAACGAATTAGCTGAAATTTTTAGAAATTCCCGGATATAATTTTTTTTTCCGTCAATTTCCCGGGGTTTTCCCTGTCGAACTAAAATCCCGGCAAAGTCCCAGAATTCCCGGTGAATAGACACCCTGTAAAAAAAGGTTTATTAGGTCAATCTTAACTTGGTTAAGTTAATAAGGATTCCTAGTTAATTTTATTATGTACTTATGGTTAATTTCACAAATTAGAAAATAGCAATATTAACTTTGAATTTCCTAGTCAAAGCAGCTAGGAAGCTTTATTAATAAACCTATATGATACTTGTTGTAGTTTGACACACGTGAATAATTATATTTATAATGTTTTTAAACGATTTTTACTTAAGCGTCCTGGTAATAATCTAAGTTTCAAGATAAACAGGCTCTTTCATCTTATTTTTAGTCAATAAAACATCCAGATATGTATATATAATATACTATGTCATATTTAAGTTAAGTTATTTATTTATTTTGTTGTTGTTAAAAAATTAGTACAAATCTAACTGTTTGTTTCAACTTTGCATTTTTGCAACGTTACTTTGATAATATGAATATATAAATTTATACATATAAATACATATTATTGAACTTAGCCCAGTATTAAAAATGTAAGTTATATTATAAAAAAATATAATATTTGTTTTATGACCGAAATACCTTTATGATATTATGTATTTTCACTTCAAGATCTCCCTTGGTCGAGTGCGTTAACGCGCATTCCCAGTACGGTTGAGTTCGAACGTCAGGGGTTCTAATATCGAGTTTACAATAAGACATCTATCAACACTAAACTCCCGTGAATGTTGAGGATACTGTTTTTTTTTTTTTTTAATAAAATTTTTTATTGTAAATTAATTTAAAATATGATGGTTTCTTAATTTATTATGGCTTTATAAACTATTAATTTATTCAAAAGTAAACTAAAAGCGATTTGCACTTGTTAAAAACAAACCTAGTATCATTAGTCAAATTGACTATTTTCCTAGTTATTTTAATTAATTTTCCTAGTCACTTTGACTATATTAGAAGTTGTCACTTTGACTATGATTTCTTGGTGGGTTCCTCTCGTGACTAGGAAGTTTAGTCAATTTCTAGTAAACGTAGTTAGGAATTTTTTTCAGTGTACAAAGTAAATCATTGTTGTAAATTTGTTTAAGCGATTGAATTAATCTTTGGAGAAGAGACGATAAAAAGTAGGATCGGTGGGTTAGAGTGTTAGATAATTGACAGACATCGCTGTGGGAAGTCGCATAAAGAAAGGAAAGAAAGGATTGATTCAAACAAGAATTTACGAAGCAGGATTGAAACGACAGGTAATTACGTAGCCAGTCTGGAGGTTTTCTAAAGAGACAGGTGCTTGGGGTATCTTTGCCTGACTAACTGAGCTACCAGGCACGAGCGACGACACTTTCAATTCTTGACTCTCCTGCGCATCCTTCCTCTCTGTATTCTTCATTCTATTTCCTCTCTTTCCCTTTCTTCATCTTCCCTTCACTTCTCTCAATTCGTCTCATAACTTTGTCTCTCTCTCAAGTCGCCTGTTTACGGTGCCACAAAAGATGATAGCAAAAAGCATCGATATTACTCCGCGACAAATTGCTTGATGGCGTCGAGGTTGAATGGCACGCCATAAATTTCCATGTCGTAAAGCTCGCGAGACTGAAACGTACGAGTAATTTAGGGTTCCAATTAATATCAAGCACTCTCAGGGAGCGTAGGCATATTTTTCGAATGCTGCCACAGCAACAGCTAATTTATTCACCAGTCTTTCTTTGTACCTCTTTCGCTCTTTATTTTGTATTTTTATTGGTCTCTTGTTCCGAGTATTATTCTACTTTTTTATACTACGTGTAGAACTTTCATAAAGTAGTATAAGGAGGCCTCAGTCTCTGAAAAAGTTGAAGCTGATTTCCCAGTTTTTCTTTCTTACAAATTGTCGAAAACCAAGGGAGAAAATTTGTAACTTTGAAATTTCGTCTGCTAAGCCAGTCACGAGACCCACGTGATCACTCAGCTGTTTGTTGGCAGCCATTTGCAAAAAGAACTTCACGTGTGTTAGTAACTGCATGTACACAAAAGCGACATTGTGTGGCTTATAATTCTAAACTTTTCTGCTAGATTCTCCAATTTCGCTAATTTGTAAGGGAAACGGGGAAAAATTGTAAAAATGTAAACTTAAAAAATATAGTTAGAACAATTTTAGTTGAATTGACAAAAAAATTTTTTTTTCTTTGTTAAAATATCAATGGGTGCAAGATAATTTCTACTATTGCGAATTAGTTAGACAACGGTTAAAGACGCTTTCTTAAAATAACAAGGATTCGATCTCAAGATAAAAATAAAACTTTATACATAACCTCTAAATACATAAAAGAACCAGGGTGTCTACTAACCGGGAAATAACCGGGAATTTAAATTGACCGGGAAAAACCGGGAATTTTCTGTCAAACCGGGAATTTTCTTTCTGGGCTAATAAATTTGACTAATATATCAATTTGTTTTATAAATAAAGATGATAACTTCATGGATTTTGAACTAATCTGATTATGCGTTTTAATTTTGTGTAATTATGCGAAAATTATGCAATTCAAAAATAAAAAATATACATTAAAAATTAAAACATAATATATTCAATTATTTTCTTCAATAATTAACAATTCTCGGCTTTTTTCAATATTTTTTTTTCAATTATCGATTACGTTCTTGAAGCTTCAATTCAATTCTT
Organism: Ganaspis brasiliensis; assembly: GCA_037103525.1. NCBI lineage: Eukaryota > Metazoa > Arthropoda > Insecta > Hymenoptera > Figitidae > Ganaspis > Ganaspis brasiliensis. The sequence goes on along the minus strand of JAZKLR010000175.1, from coordinate 351,003 downwards.
CAATTATTCAACTATTTTCAGAAATTCATAATTATTTTCTTCAATTGCCAACTATTATTTTTAATTTTCAATTATTTTCTTCAACTCTCAATTATTTTCTTCCATTTTGAATTATTTTCATTAATTTCAAATTATTTCTTAATTTTTGAATTATTTTCTACTATTTTCTGCAATTGCCAATTATTTGATTCAATTTTCAATTATTTTCTTCAATTTTAAATTATTTTCATCAATTTTTAATTATTTTCTTTAATTTTTAATTATTTAATTCAATATTCAATAATTTTCGACATTTTTCAACTATTTTTTTTCAATTATCATTTATTTATTTCACATCTCAATAACTTCTCCAATTTTCAACTATTTTCTTCTATAATCAATAATTCTCAGCTTTTTTAAATATTTTTTTTCAATCATCAATTATGTATTTGAAACTTCAATTCAATTCATTAATTATTATTAAACAATTTTCATGAAATCACATTTTCTTCAATTTCAAATTATTTTCTACAATTTTTAATTAATTTCTTCAAATTACAATATTCTTCATTTTTTATTGTTTTCTTCAAATTCCATAATTCCTGGGTTGTTCAATTTTTTTTTCTTCAATTATTACTTATTTTTTTCTACTTTCAATCCAATTGTTCAATTCTTGAATTATTTTCTTTAATTTTCAATTATAATTTTCGTCATTCAATTCCATTCTTCAATTTTTAATTGTTTTTTTTTATATTCAATAACTTTAGGCTTTTCATAATGATTTTTTTTAAATTATGTGTTTCTTTCAATTTTAATGTAAATTGATAATTTTTAAATTATTTTCACCAGTTTGCAATTTTATTCCGTCGATTTCTAAATATTTCTGCTGTTCTCAAATATTGTCTTTATTTTTTAAGTACTTTCTTCAATTTTCAATTATTTTCTTTACTTTTTAATTATTTTGTTCAATTTTCAATTGCTTGTTTCAATATTCAGTAATCTCGACTTTTTTCAACTATTTTTTTTTCAGTTATCAGTTATTTATTTCATGTTTCAAAACCTTCTTTAATTTTCAATAATTTTCTTCTATTTTCAATTTAATTGTTCAATTATTTTTTTCAATTCCCAATTAATTTCTTTAAATAACAATTTTATTCTTCAATTTTTAATGTTTTATTTAATATTAAATAATTCCTGGCATTTTCCATTTTTTTTAATTATAAATTATTTTCTTCTTTTTTTTTAATCCAATTGTTCAGTAATTTTGTTTAAAATCCCAATTATTGTATTTGAATTTCAATTTCATTTCTCAATTTTCAATTGTTTTTTTTTTTAATATTTAATAATTCTGTGTTTTTCCAATTTCAATTTCATTATTTAATTTTCAATTTATTTCTTCAATTCTGAATTATTAACTTAAATTTTGAACTATTTTTTTTGATTTTCTATCTAGTTGACCAATTTTCAATTATATACTTTGAATATAATAACCATTATTCAATTTTTTCAATTATTGTTCAATTTCCAATTATTTTTTCATATTTCTTTCAATTTCTCAATTTCTTTCAATTTTGAATTTCTTCTCAATTTTCTTCAATATTCAACAATTCTCAGCTATTTAAATTATGTGTTTCTTTCAATTTTAATGTAAATTGATAATTTTTAAATTTTTTCACCAGTTTGCAATTTTATTCCGTCGATTTCTAAATATTTCTGCTGTTTTCAAATATTGTCATTATTTTTTAAATACTTTCTTCAATTTTCAATTATTTTCTTTACTTTTTAATTATTTTGTTCAATTTTCAATTGTTTGTTTCAATATTCAGTAATCTCGACTTTTTTCAACTATTTTTTTTTCAGTTATCAGTTATTTATTTCATGTTTCAAAACCTTCTTTAATTTTCAATAATTTTCTTCTATTTTCAATTTAATTGTTCAATTGTTCAATTATTTTTTTCAATTCCCAATTAATTTCTTTAAATAATAATTCTATTCTTCAATTTTTAATGTTTTATTTAATATTAAATAATTCCTGGCATTTTCCATTTTTTTTTAATTATAAATTATTTTCTTCTTTTTTTTAATCCAATTGTTCAGTAATTTTGTTTAAAATCCCAATTATTGTATTTGAATTTCAATTTCATTTCTCAATTTTCAATTGTTTTTTTTTTAATATTTAATAATTCTGTGTTTTTCCAATTTCAATTTCATTATTTAATTTTCAATTTATTTCTTCAATTCTGAATTATTAACTTAAATTTTGAATTATTTTTTTTGATTTTCTATCTAGTTGACCAATTTTCAATTATATTCTTTGAATATAATAACCATTGTTCAATTTTTTCAATTATTGTTCAATTGTAGATTAATATTTACTTTTTTTTAAATTTTGTTTCTAATTGTCAAATATCTTTGTCATTGTTCAATTATTTCTTTCCATTATTAATTATTTCTGTTCGTTATTAATTGTTTCTTTTAATTCTTAATTATAATTTTTTGTAAAGTTTAATATTTAATTCTTAATTCTTAGCTTTCTGCGCAGAACAGAGTCTGCGCAGAAAGCTCTTCCATGTATTTGGAGGTTATGTATAAAGTTATTATTTTGTCAATAACTCACACTGAGAAAAATGCCAAGTTGAAAATTACAAATGGATTGTAAATTAGAACCAGTTTGTAACTCAATTTTTTGTAACTTTACAACGTTAGACGTAGCAAAAAAACGAAATGTTTAGTACATCGGCAAAAAATTTGTAACGATACAAGAAATTTGTAAGTTTACAACGTCAGACGTGGGACATATTTCGAGTCACGTTAGACGTGGTAATCTTACAATCCTCTTGTAATGAGTATACAACGGACTGTACTAAAGCAAATGTCTTGTAAATCAACAAATATGATTGTAATCATGATAAAATGTTTGTAATTGTACGATCGGAATGTAAAATTCGTAAAATTAGAAAACTGAGATTAACCTCGAAACCTTTGCGCAAATTTGGCGCGCATCACGTATATATTTGTAAAATAATTCTCTGATTTTTCTAATTTTCAATTTTTGTTCTCTTCAGAAATATATTTCAACGTTTTTTAAATTATCTTCTTAATAATATTTTAATTTAATATTTAAAAAGATATACATAAATAGTTTAATTTTTGAAGAGTTTCTACTTTTTTTTTATATATTTTTATGTCACTGTTTCATTATCTTGTGCTTCTTTTTTTTATATTTTTTCATCTCTTTAGTAAATTACTTACAAATTAACATTTGAAGATTTTAAATACTGATTATATTTAAAAAAAAAACATTTTTTGATTTAAATAAAAAAAAAAAAAATTGGATAAATAAATAAATCAATTTTTTTTTATTTTTTTTTAAATCATGATTTTTATCAGCACTGCTTTTAAGAATAAAACATAATTTTCTTTTATTTTAGCTGTTTTTTAATTATCTATAAAAGAAAATTCCATGTCAGGGAAATTTGTAAATTGAGTTTTATTAAACGTTCTTTTAATACATATTAAAGAATAAAATTGAGGGAGTCTTAAAAAAACCCAGCCAATTTTGAAAAAATACAATCTAATGATAAATTTTAGCAGCCATCTAATTTTTCATTTCTTATTTTTTGTTAGGGAACAGAACCTTTTCGTAATCCTATAATTCTGTTTGTAAAAAGTACAAACGTTTTGCATTGTTACAAAAAATCTTTTCGAACATAACCTTTTTGTAATCCTACAACTCTATTTGTAAAAGTACAAACGCATTGTGTATATTACGAAACTATAGGTAACTTTACAAATTTTTCGTAAATCTACTACGTCTAACGTGACTCGAAATATGTCCAACGTCTCACGTTGTAAACTTACAAATGGCTTTTTTCTCAGTGCAAATTAAACAATACTTTTAATTGATGTAAAGGTTATAAAAAATGCTACAAATTCCACCTTACTGAAATTTTACAAACTTCCAATTCTGCTATTCCCAGAATAAATTAAGATCATGCCTGGAATCTTCTCCACTATTTCGAAAGAATTCCTGAAATGTTCTGTGCTATTTGGGGATAGGTTATAATCGAAAAAGAGCTACTGGAGATGCATTCTCCTAAATTGCCATTAAATGGAGGCAAGAAAAAGTGAAAGGAAGAGAGACAAAGTAGCGAACTGTGCATGGTGCAACTAAGAAGAAAGACAGATATAGGTTGGACCATGCAGGGGTTGTCATTAACTGGGAGCTCACTCGAGATAACCACTACCTGCCACCACGGGGCTAATTTTCCTCGCTCCCCACTCGGCTCAACTTACTCATTACAAAAAGCACATGAGCTGGCTGCTGGCTATTTATTTCCGAATGGTGCATATCACTTTTCGTAATGGGTTCGCTAAATTAAAAGTATGCCCTTCGGCACTCTGCAAAAAACTTCTTTCGTCCTCCTTTCGCGAATTATGCCAGGGAGCGCGCAACACCGCGCGTTCGATTTGCTCGGCTTCTTTTCACTTGAAAATTTGCGCCATGCCACACCGGAAGTGCCATTCTTTCTTCTGCGAAAGGTACTCGGCTGGATCTTTCTTACGCTTCAATAAATTCAATCGCCGCATTCCTCTCAAGAGAAGACATTTGCCTCAATTTATTATATACAAATTATTTCAAAGAGTTCTAGTATTTAAATTAAATATGAAATTCAGTAAATTTACGACGTATTCTGATTATTCTTATTATGATTATAGTACAATGAAAAGAAGGGATCGTAACATTTTGACATACAATTTTTGGGCCCGTATCACTTTGATACAAATTTTTTCGTGCAACTTGTTATATTGTACTCTCGAAGATGAATGTTATATTTTACTCCTACTAAAATCAAAAGATTTTTAAATTTAAATTATTTAAATTTTGAAATCTGTGAAAAAATATCGGACATTTAGCTCCGCCGGGATTCGAACTCGGGTCTTTCAATTGGCGCTTGACTGCTCTAAACCACTAAGCTACAGATGACCACGTCAAAATGTTTGACGTCATAATTCCGGGAAAATTTGAATTTTTAAATTTAGTTGTCTCAAAAAAAAATTTCTTACACGTAACAAAGATTTTGTTAAATGTAGAAAAGAAAAAATAAAAAAACATGCTTAATACTGAAAATACTCAAATGAAATTCTCATGTGCAACTATCTTTAAGGAGGTTTATCCAAAACTCGATTTTCTAGAGATTCTTATGAAATTTAATAACTTATTAAATGCATTATTTTACATGTATAAAGGGACGCAAAATTTTTTTTATATATATATTTTTTCTTTAATAAAAAATAATTTTCTAAAACCACAAAAATTAGATTAGTTTTTTTAGGCAGTTCGAAGTTAATTATTATGAATGTTACTGTAAATGTTAGATTAGACAAAAAGTGTTTATTTACTATATTTAAAACATCATTTTAATGAAACTTTTAAAATTATTATTATTAGGAAAGAAATAATTAATTTTTTTTTAAGTAAAAATTTCATCAATCAATTAATTTGAAAAAATTAAAGAAAATATTTAAAACTTGCGGAAATTAAATTTAAAATTTAGGGGAAAAATTAAAAAATAATCAAAACAATTAGAATTCAAAGAAAAACTTTAAATGATGATAAAAATAGATGAAAATTGTGGCAAATAATTGAAATAATAGAAAAGAATAGTTAAGAATTAAAGAAATTTTAAAAAAATTTTAAATTTATTATTCTCAAAGCAAGGATTAATTAAATTTTTAATCAATGAAACTTCAAATTAATTAAAGTTCGAAGAATTATAATTCTATACTTATAATCGTAATTGTAGTCTTATTACCTCATATATATTCTGTAATTCTTTCAATTATTTTTTACAAATTTTTATTATTTTCTTCAATTAACAATTATTTTTATCAATTATTTTTTTATTAAATTTATTTTTCAATTAATTTTTGTCTTTTTAAATTATTTTTTGATTTACATTCAAATTTTCTTTATTATTTATCTCAAATTCTAGTTATTTTTTCAATTTACAATTATTTTCATCATTCTGCAATTCTTTTCTTTTATTGTGTTGTAATTTTTTAAACTATTTTTAAAAAACTAAAATCATTGTCTTCAAGTTTTCATTATTTTCATTACTTTGCAAATATTTTCTCAGATTTTTTATTACTTTCACTATTCTTCAATTAATTTCTTAGCTTTTGAAATACTTTTCTGAAATTTTAATAATTTTCTTCAATTCTGAATTATTATTTTTATCATTTTGCAATCAATTTCTTCAAATTTTAGTTATTCTCAAATTTCATTCCTCAATTAAATTTCTAAATTTTGAATTATTTATCTCATTTTTCAATTTTTATTTTTTTTTTATAATTTTGAAATTATTTTCTCCACCTTTTAATTAGATATATTAATCATTTTTCAATTAATTTCCTAAATTTTCACTTAGTATCTCAAATTTAAGTTATTGCATCCACTTTTCAATGTTTTAATCCTTCTTTAATTTTTTTCTCAACTTTCAAATGCTTCGTCAATTTTTAATTTTTTCATTTGCATTATTTTTACAATTTTTATGTTATTTTGCATCTTTGTTGGTTAATTCCGAAAATTTCAAAAATACATCTGAATTTTTCTATTTCTTTAATAAAATTTCGATTATTTCTACAATTTTGTAATTTTTTTTCTGAATTTAAAATTCTTGATATCATTTTGTAATACTTTTACCTTAAAAATATTCCGTATTTTTTAAAATTATTTTTTATGTTTGTTATTAATATCTACAAAATTCATTTATTTTTATCATTTTTCTAAAATTTTCTTCAATGATTCTCATTATTTTTCAGTTTTTCCCCTAATTTTTAAATTCCAAATTTCTGCAAGTTTAAATTATTTTTTTTTTACTTTCTCAAATCAAACTTTTTCAGTTTAAATTATTTTCTTCAATATGTGAAATTAGTTTCGTTATTTATGAATTAACTTTCAATTTCTTTTATCATTTTTCAGTTATTTTTACAAAATATATGAGCTTTGTTTTTTTAATATTTTTTCAAGTATTTCAATGATGTTCTTGGATTTTTCATCACTTTCTTTTACATCAAATAAATTTTGTAATTTTCTAAATTTTTTTTCTTAACTTTCCATAATTAACTTTAGTTTCTAATTATTTTTATCCTTTTTCAAGTAGTCTTGTTTATCTTAAATATATTCTGTAAATTTTACAATTATTTTGTCCTAAATTTTTATTAAATTCTTCAATTTTCAATTATTTTGATCATTTTTAAATTAGTTTTTGTCTTTTTCAATTTTTTTTTAATAAATTATCTAACTTTTTTTATTTTTTTATTTCTAATCTCAGTTATTTTTTCAATTTACATTTATTTTTATTATTCTGCAATAATTTCCTTTTATTATAACTATATGTTGTGATTTTTTCAATTATTTTTAACAAACTAAAATTTTTGTCTCTAATTTTTCATTATTTTTATTACTTTGCAAATATTTTCTTGGAGTTTTTATTACTTTTATTATTCTTTAATTGATTTCCTAGATTTTAAAATATTTTTCTCACTTTTTAATAATTCTCTTCAGTTTTCAATTATTATTGTTATCATTTGCAATACACTTTTTCAAATTTTAGTTATTCTCAAATTTCGATTTTCAATTGAGTTCCTAAATTTTCAATTATTCAATTAAATATATTTTTTAATTTCTATTTTTCTAAGGAATATAGGGGCGGGTTAGCTTTTTCAAGAATTCGTGGAAAAAAAAATTTGTACAAATGAAAATGCAGTAAAATGAAATCCTGTCATTTACAGATTCTATACACTTAAAATTTTCTGCAATAATAATTCTAGATAGATTAAAATTCGGATCAGTTAAAATTTTGGTAAATTAGAACTCGGCTAAAGTAAAATTCAGGTAAATTAAAATTCATTTTGAATAAAAAAATGGTGAAAGAGAAATTAAATCTGTTAATAAATCCTATTAATTAAAAATTAGGTGCCTTAAAGTTTGAGTTAAGTATTATTCAGATTAATTAATTTTGATCAAATGAAAATTCAGTATTTCAAAAATTCTATTAAATATCAATTCGTGCAAATAAAAATTCAGTGATTTAAAATTACTGCAATTAAAGCTTCTACTCACTTAAAAAAATTCGGTTAATTTCAGTTCACCCAAATTTTGCCCTTTTGTCTACAAATTTTGTCTGTTTCTGATTTTTACTCGATTTTATTTTTAGAAACGTTTCGAAAATTATATTATATCGAGACTTTTGGCTACTTCCTCGAAACTTTTTTTTTTCTTGGCTTTATTTGAAACAAGGGAAAAAATTATAAAAGCAAATTTATAAAATAGCATTTATTTCCTTAAATTTCTGTATCTCTCTCAAATATTTCTATCTTACTCCTCAGAGAATAAGATCAGTTAGAATTTCATTAAATGTGCAAACATTCGTTAATTAATTTATTTATTTTGCAAGAAAGCAACTGCTTGCCTTAACATTAATTGCTTATCTGTTTTTTTTTTCGTCAGTAAAGTAAATTCCTAATGGCATTTTCCTTGAAACAATTATGTGTAAAGGTCTTTTGAAAAAAAGTGTAGAATGACGAAAAGAGAAACATAAAGTAGGACATTAAGTAGCAATCTATGCAGACATTTAATGAGGCGGATTTTTCATAAAAGTTATTTTGTATCATTTTATGAGTCTACAGCGTCAATACTTATCATCCTAGTTTAATGAATAATAATTAAAGTCATTACTACTCAGAAGAACTAGGAAACGAAACATTTTATAGCTTTTACTATTAACTGTTTAATTCTTCATTGGATACTATATAATGTCATTCATTACATGTCTGTCTTGACTTATCTTTATTATTTTAATCGTTCTTTACAAACAAGCTACCTAATTAGAAGTATAGATATTCTAGTTTATTTCTCAATCTATATGTATATGAACTTTCAATCATTGTTGTGATAGTAAGAAAGAAGTGAAAAAGTTTTTTATTCAGAAAAAAGTTTCTTAATTCTTAAAGCAAAGAAACAAAACGATTTGTTTGTCTTGAAAAAAAAAAAGAGAGGAAAATTTATGATCCTTTTTTTTTATTGTGGTTCTACCAATTACAAGTTAAAAAGCCTTAGGTCGGAGGAAGGTCAGGGTTCATCACTCAAAGTTGCCTCTGGACAGCTGAGACTCTCCCATTAGCGAGAGCTCGTGTACCAGGATGTGTTTGTTTGCCTTTTTTCAAATCGCTTACCTGGACGCATACACTCACTCAGGTCTATGAGGAAAGGGAAATGAAATTTTGTTACTAATTGAGTTTCAGCATGCGATAACATTTCCACTTTGTACAGGTGTTTCCATAGGGTGGATCAAGTTATAAAAGTTACGCATGCAGGAAAGTACCTAATGCACTTGTAACATTATACTGTTAATTCAACATTTTCTCAACATTATTCCATTAACTTATGCAAAAACAACTCTTTTTAATTACTGCAAAGAGGAATTGTTATCTTGTCTTAATGAAGGCGACGAAAGGGAATTTTCCGAAAATAATTTACGGAGAACAGCAAAGTTCTGTAATTTGCAAAGTTTCTCTTTAAAAAAAGAATTGAGAGAAAATAAAAAATTCAGTAAAAAAGATGTTGTAATGAGTATTTCATAAAATTTTTGTGACAGATTTGAGATTATAATGTCAGGCTTCACAGTGACAATGAAAAATATTTTAGGGGAAATAGGGGACTTAATATACAAAAATAAGGAACTTTTAGGGTTCTTTAAAAAATTTAATTAAGAAAGATAAATGATTTGTATACTGTAGATCCTCGATTATTTTATTTAAGTAGGACAAAATTACAAAGTTTTAGAATAAAAAAAATAAAATTAAAATATATAATTACAGAATTTTCAAATTGGTAAAAAAAAGGAATATAGCTACAAACTGTGGTAATTGAAAACTGATAAATAATAATTCAAAATTATAGAAAATGAATGCAGAATTTTAGAAATAATTAAACTATTAAAAAAGATTATAAAACTAATAAAAATTAAAAGAAAGAATTCAAATTTAAGATAATTAAAGGTTTAATAAATAAATTTAAAAATAATTTAAAAAATTAAAAATTGTTTCTATAATTGCAAAATTAAACTGAAAATTGAAGACAATAATTGAAAATTGAGAAAATTATTGAAAAAATTAATTTAAAAGTGATGAGAATAATTGAAAAAAAATTCAAAATTGATGAAAACAATCGAGAATTGTGAAAAATAATTGAAAATTTAGGAAACTAATTAAAAAATAATGAAGGAAATTTAAAATCGAAGAAATTAATTGTAAAGGTTATAAAACAAATTAAACATTGAAAAATAGAACTAAAATTTAAGAATAATAAATAAAGTAAATTAAATTGAAAATAATTTTAAAAATTATAATTTGGAGAAAAAAATATTGCAATATTATAGAAATAACTGAAAGTTAAAGACAGTAATTTAAAATTTAGAAAATATTCGAGAATCGAAGAAAAAATCGAGAATTGAAAAGAATAATTAAAAAAAATTACAGAATATATATCAAATTAAAGAAAATAATTGAAAAATGGCAAAAATAATGATAAATTTTAAAAAATAAGTGAAATTTAAGATAAATAATTGAAAATTTAGGTAATTAATTATAAAATGCCAAAAGTAATTGTAAATTTGAAAAAGTTAATTGAAAAACTCTAAAACTCATTAAAATTTTTTTATTAAATTAAAATTTGAAACAAATGATAAAAGGTTTAGTAAATCAGTTAAAAAATAATTTTAAAATTTATAATTCGGAAAAAAATTGCAAAATTAAATTATAGAAATAGTTGAAAAATGAAGACAATAATTTGAAATTTAGAAAATATTTGAGAATTGAGAAGATTAATTGAAAAATATTACAGAGTATACATCAAATTAAAGGAAATAATTGAAAACTGGCAAAAATAATGATAAATTTTAAAAAATAATTTAAAGACAGGAATAATTAAAAATTTAGTAAATTAATTACAAAATACCAAAAGTAATTGTAAATTTCAAAGAATTAATTAAAAAATTCTAAAATTCATTAAAATTTTTTTAAATTATTTGATATTTGAAATAAGTAATTAAAGGTTTAGTAAATCAGTTAAAAAGTAATTTTAAGTATTATATTTTGGAGAAAAAATTGCAAAATTATAGAAATAATTGAAAATTGAAGGCAGTAATTTAAAATTTAGAAAATATTTGAGAATTTAAGAAAACAATCGAGTATTTAGAACAATAATTGAAAAATAGACAAAATAATGATAAATTTGAATACATAATTGAAATTTAGTAAATTAATTATAAAATACCGAAAGTAATTGTAAATTTGAAAAAATTAATTGAAAACTTCTAAAATTCATTAAACATTTTTTTAATTAATTGATATTTGAAATAAATCGTTGAATAATAAATCAGTTGAAAAATAATTTTAAAAACTATAATTTGGTGGAAAAAAATTTGCAAAATTATAGATATAATTAAAAAATGAAGACAGAAGTTTAAAAATTAAAAAAACATTTAAGAATTGAGAAGATAAATTGAAAAATATTACAGAATATACATCAAATTAAAGGAAATAATTAAAAACTGGCAAAAATAATGATAAATTTTAAAAAATAATTTAAAGACAGGAATAATTAAAAATTTAGTAAATTAATTACAAAATACCAAAAGTAATTGTAAATTTAAAAGAATTAATTAACAAATTCTAAAATTCATTAAATTTTTTTTTAATTATTTGTTATTTGAAATAAGTAATTAATGGTTTAGTAAATCAGTTAAAAAGTAATTTTAAGTATTATATTTTGGAGAAAAAATTGCAAAATTATAGAAATAATTGAAAATTGAAGGCAGTAATTTAAAATTTAGAAAATATTAGAGAATTTAAGAAAACAGTCGAGTATTTAGAACAATAATTAAAAAATAGAAAATATAATGTTAAATTTGAATAAATAATTAAAATTTAGTACATTAATTACAAAATACCGAAAGTAATTGTAAATTTGAAAAAATTAATTAAAAAATTCTACAATTTATTAAAATTTGTTTTAATTATTTGAAAAAAATATTTTTTTTAATATTTGAAATAAATGATTGAGTAATAAATGAGTTGAAAAATAATTTTAAATTATAATTTGGTGGAGAAAAATTGCAAAATTATAGATATAATTGAAAAATGAAGACATTAGTTTAAAAATTATAAAATATTTAAGAATTGAGAAGATAAATTGAAAAATATTACAGAATATACATCAAATTAAAGAAAATAATTAAAAAATGGCAAAAATAATAATAAATTTTAAAAAATAATTTAAATTTGAGAGAAATAAACGCAAATTTAGGGGATTAATTACATAATACCGAAAACAATTGTAAATTTGAACAAATTTATTTAAAAATTCTAAAATTCATAAAAAATTTTTTCTAATTATTTAATATTTGAAGTAAATAAATAAAGGTTTAGTAAATCAGTTAAAAAATAATTTTAAAAATTATAATTTGGAGAAAAAAATTAAAAAATTAAAAAAACCATTTTTAAAAATGATGGGAATAATTGAAAAATAATACAAATAACTGAAATTTGAGATAAATAAATTAGAAATATAGAAAGTGTATAAAAAAATACTTTTTAAAACTAAAAATTGGAGAAAATGTTTTCAAATTTATAGAAATAATTAAAAATTATAGAAATTTATGAAATTAGTGAAATAATAATACAAATAAGTATGAGTGGTAGAAGTAATTAAAAAATGATAAAAGTAATTGTAAGTTAAAGAAAAATCTGAGATAAATCTGAGATGAAGGACTAAAGATTCAGGAAATATATTAAAATATAATTTAATAAATAGGGGACCGCCTGCGAATCCAATATGGAGGCTATTTTTAAAATTTGCCTGTAAAAATGAAATAAATTTTAACAGATTAAGAATTATATTTTGAACGTCTTTAAGATATATGATAGGAAAAAATATATCAAGATTTTTAAATTCGAAATGGCGAACTCATATTTCAATAATTCAAAATGGCGGACCAAATATGGCGGTCGAATTTTCAAAACTCGATCAGATTAGGTTTGGATTTATTACTTGGGGTTTTTGGAATCGTTCATTACAAAATCTGAAGACAAATTTCAATAATTGAAAATGTCGGACTAATTTTTAAAAAAATCGATCTAAATTTGTTATTCAAGGATTTTTGCAATCGCTGATTACGAATTTGGAATCAGATTTAAAAAATTGAAGATCACGGGTCCAATATGGCAAATAAAATTTAAAAACCGGACAGATTTGTTTCAGATTTTGATTCATGGTTTCTGGTTTTTTCTCAAAAAATATATTAAACGCAAAAAGAGATGAAAAATATTCAACTAATCAATGATAAATTCTCTAAATCTGAATGAAAGAAAAAAACTATTTATGACTAAAATCGTGGCTGACTTTTTGGTTTCAAATTAGTTATTTTTAACCAATTCAGATTTAGAGAGAAGAATAATAATTACTTAAAAAATCCAAATTACAAAAATTTGTATTTACTTTTTACAATTTAGAGACAATGAAAAATTGTACTATCAAAATTTGTATTTTTCTTGTATTTTACGTCCGAGATTATTAAATATTGAAAAATAACGACACTTTCGGACAGTCTTTAAATTTTAATTTATTATAAAGTCCAACGTTTCAAGAATGAACCGTTCCCATTATCAAGGACTGAAATACGCATATAATTATTAAAACCAATTTGAAAAAAAAAATTATAAATAAGGTAATATAAATTTTTAATCACTCTCACTCACCATCAAAAACACAATATAAAACACACATGAATGACAAACATAAAGAAAAAAGAAAGTATTTTCTTTCAGTCAAAAAATAAAATTAATATCATTATTAATTTTTCCAAACGACGTGACAATCATTTTCACATCGAACTTATTCGTACGAGTCAACAGAGACTTAACTAACAGATTGTAAATAAACAGATTTTCATATTGACGAAAGACATTAAATGATTATAATTAGAAAGAACAATAATAATTAGAATTTGAAGACATTGAGATAAAATAGTTATTTTAAAATTTGTAAAATAGAATTAAACGAAGGGCTAAAAAATTGCAAATCAGTTTTTTTTATTAATACTATTTTCTTCTTCTTTTATAATAAAAACCATTTCAGCAAATTTTCTTTTTTTGGGAATTAGTCTCATTATGTAAAACTTTTATTTTCATTATCCAGAAATTTCTTTCATTATGTGAGTATATTTCTTCAGCCGGGATTTCTTGTTTTTGAGTGTGAACAAAATCAGGTTTTGCTGGGGAAAAAAAATATTACAATAATCTTCTCAACAAATTTCTCATCAGAAGTCACTTCTGATCTAAGGAGAAAAATTAATCATGGGAATTGTATCATGATCCGGCGTGATTGCCGTGCGAGTAAGAAGCTGAGAAAAAAGTTTGAAGTAGAGACTCGTTGCTTCTGTTCGTCGTCCAAGGTAGAAATACTCTCGGTGTAACGCGATTAAGGAGAGAGTACGGGAGTTTTATAGTGTGTCCGGCTATCCTTCTTTGAGTGCTTGGACGTCTTCATCAAGAAGTACCAATCAGGAGTGATACCGGTCGAGAAAAACCAGCCGATCTTCCAGAAGAGGCGGAAGAAGGGTGCATGTTTGAGAGAGAAGAAAAATAAGTGAGAGAGATGAAGAAAGAAAGAAAGAGGGGAAATGTGGAGCAATGTTAGGAAGATAAAGAAAGAGGAAGAAAGGTAGGCCGAGTTAGAGTGAAGAGAGAGAGAGACAATAGAGGAAAATCTTTTTCTTCTTTTCTCCTTCTGTTTTATAATAATTTATGACTTTTGCTAGGTTTAGTATTCTATCGGGTTCTGTTTTTAATTAATTTTGTCTTATTTTAGCTTCTATCTTTTTCAGTTCTTGTCATTTGACAACTTTGAAAATTATTGGCTTCTATAATTTACAGAGTTGTGTTTTCTATTATCTTTAATATTCAATATGGTCACTGCCTCAAACTACTGTTGACTTATATTAGGTTCATTATTTTAAAACTGTTTGTCATTTATTAGCTTCAATTTTCTGACGGCTTTTATCTTCTTTTAAATTATATCTTCTATCAGTTTTTATTTTCTGTTAGGTCAACTTTCCTGACAAGATTTTCTCTTTTTTTTTATAGACATTTTTTATATTAGGTAAATAAGATTTTATATTAGGTTTTATATTAAGTAATATTAGGTCAACAAGACCTTATATAAAAAGTTACTATAGTAACTTCTATTAGGTTCTATTTTTTATTGTGCCCTTTATCAGCTTTAGTTTTTCTGACAACTACTACTTTTAGTTGATTCACATATTTTATAAAGGTTTATTCCGTTTTAGGTCATATCTTCTATCAGCTTCTGTTTTTAGCTTCTATTTCCTATTAACTTTTATCCTGTTTTCTAGTTGTTCCTGTCTTCTATCAATTTATATATTTTCTGTTAGATTTCGTTTTGTAGGTCGTTCTTTTTATTTTTTATGTCTTCTTTTGGATTGTATCTTCTATTACACTCTAAAAACAAGCGTCTTACAAGTATCTTAAACTAGGACATTTGACGGAAAAAGTGTCTTAAAATAAGATATTTTTTGCGTCTTAGATTAAAAAAGCTACCAAAATGTCTTAGTTTAAGATACTTGCAAGACGCTTGTTTTTAAAGTGCAGCTTCTTTCTTTAGACACTTTTTATTCCTTGCTAGATTTTATCTTCTATTATCAGCTTACGACTTCTGTTAAGTCTTATATATTCTGTGAATATAATAAATATAAAAGAATATAATCTTTTATAATGCCATATCTTTTATCAGCTGCAATCATCTATTAGTTTCTATTTTCTATGAGGTTATATCTTCTATCAGCTTCAATTTTTTATTAAATTATATCTTCTTTTAGTTTCTATTTTTTATTAAATTATATCTTCCATCTGATGCTATTTTCTATCAGGTCATAAGATATTTTCTCTTCTATCAGATCAAAGCTTCTATCTTCTATTATCTTATGTTTTATATTAGGTTTTGTTTCTCTAGACTCGTTACTTCTATTAGGTTCTATTTTTTAATGTATACCCTTTATCAGCTTCAGTTTTTCTGTCATTCTATCATTCACTGATGTACATCTTCTATTAAGGTTTATATCGTTTTAGATCATATCTTCTAACAGCTCATATTTTTAGCTTCTATTTCCTATTAACTTTTATGTTGATTTTCATTTATTTCTGTTTTTTATTAGGTTGTACCTTCTATCAGTTTATATTTTTTATTAGGTTCCGTTTTGTAGGTCTTCTTTTACTTCTTTATATCTTCTATTGGCCTGTATCTTCTGTTCTATTAGCTTCAGACTTTACATACCTTCTTTTCTCTGATAGGTTTTATCATCTATTATCAGCTTCCAACTTCCATTAAGTCCTATATTTTCTATGAGGTTTAATATTATATTAGTCAATATCTTCTGTCAGGTTTAATCGTCTATTAGCTTCTATTTTAATTAGGTTATATCTTCTATTAGCTTCATTTTTTTATTTAATTACATCTTCTATCAGTTTCTACCTTTTATTAAATTATATCTTCTATATCAGTATTTATTTTTTGTTAAATTATATCCTCAGTCAGATACTATTTTCTATTATGTCATATTTTATATGAAATTTTTTCTTCTATTACATCATAGCTTCTATTAGTTTCTATCTTCTATTTTTCGGCTTTATAATAGTTTCTTTTCTCTGAGCTCGTAACTTCTTCTATCTTTTCTTTTTTCTTCTAATATCTTCTATAAGTTTACAGATTATTTTCAGTCTTAACTTCTTGTCATGCATATCTTCTTTTAGGTTTACTTTTTTATCAGGTCAGATCTTCTATCAGCTTCTTTCTTGCATTGGCAAGAATTTATCTTATTATTTATCTTATTTTAGATCATATCTTCTTTTAACCTTCATATTTTTTTAGCTTCTACCTTCAATTATCTTTTATCTTTGTTTAGCTTTTCTCTTCTATTAGGTAAAATCTTCTTTTAGATTTTCTATTAAGCTAAATCTTCTATCAGAAGCTTATATCTTCTATTGCCTTTATTCTTCTATTAGGTCTTCTTCTTCCTTTATTATCTTTGTTTAGCTTTTATCTTCTATTAGGTTTACACTTTTATTAGGCTAGATCTTTTATCAGTTTCTTTCTTCCATTAGATTCCTTTTTCTTTTATGTCATATATTCTTTTAGCCTCTTTCTCCTTTCAGCTTTTTTCTAACATTAAATTATATCTTCTTTTAGGTCATATCTTCTTACAGCCTTCATCTTCGTTTATTTTTTATTAGGTACCGTTTTGTGTTGGTTTTTTTTTCATATACATCTTCTATCAGCCTCCATTTTCTTTTAGTTCCTATCTTCTATAAACTTTTATCTTTGATTAGCTTCTCTCTTCTATTAAATTATATCTTCAATTAGGTTTTCTATTAGGTCATATCTTTTATAAACATTCGTCTTCTTTGAGTTCCTATCTTCTATCAACTTTTATCTTTGATTAGCTTCTCTCTTTTGTTAGGTTATATCTTCTATCAATCTTCAACTTCTGTTAGTTTCTACTTTATATTAAACTTTATCAATTATTAGGTTTATTCTTCTATTAGGCCATATTATCTTCTATCAGTTTCTTTCTGCCATTAGATTCTATCTTCCTTTAGGTCATATATTCTTTTATCCTTTATATCTTCTTTTAGTTCCTACCTTCTACAAACTTTTTTCTTTTGTTTAGCTTCTCTCTTTTATTAGGTTATATCTTTTTTTAGGTCATATCTTCTATCAACCTTTATCTTCTGTTAGTTTTTACCTTCTATTAACTTTTATCTTCTTTTAGTTACATCTTTTATTAGGTTATATCTTCTATTAGCTTTATTCTTCTATTAGGTCTTCTTCTTTCTTTATTATCTTTGTTTAGCTTTTATCTTCTATTAGGTTTACTCTTTTATTAGGCTAGTTCTTTTATCAGTTTCTTTCTTCCATTAAATTATATCTTCTTTTAGGTCATATCTTCTTTCAGTCTTCATCTTTCTTTAGCTTGTACCGTCTATAAACTTTTATCTTTGTTTAGCTCTCATATATTCTTTTAGGCTATATCTTCTATTAGCTTTTATTTTTTATTAGGTATCGTTGTTTTATGTTTTTTTTACTTATATACATCTTCTATCATCCTGTATCTTATATTAGCTTCAGTTTAATGAAACCTCTTATTTTCTCTTTTTATATTTTAATATTAGCTTTTGACTACTATTAAATCTTATCTTCTATAAGATAATATCCTTTTTCAGATTGTATCTTTTATTACCTTCTATCTTTTATTAGCTTCTATCTTTTAATAGTTTTATTTGAACTTCTATTCGGTCATATCTCCTATCAACTTCAGTCTTTTATTAGCTTTAATCTTTTGATTCTTTTTATCTTCTAGTATATATTGGTTTATCTCTTAACTTATATTTAATGTTATCTTCTTTTTGTGGTTATTTATTATCCCTTTTAATTTACTATTCTGCCGTGTTTAAAAAAAAACAGTAACTTACATTATTTCTATCAATACTTACTGTGTTTCTCCAAAACACAGTATTAGTTTCTATCTTCTATCAACTTCTAATTCCCTTAACTTCTATTTTCTATTTGTTTCTATCTTTTATTAGTTTATATCTTCTATCTACACTTCTATTTTCTATTAAATTGTGTTTTTAACTAGACCATTCTTACATTGGCTTCTATCTTCTTTTAGCCATCATCTTCTTTTAGCTTCTACCTTCTATTACTTTTTATCTTTGTTTAGCTTTTATCTTCTATTAGGTTATATCTTCTTTTAAGATTATTCTGCTATTAAGCCAGATATTTTATCAGTTTCTTTCTTTTATTAGATTCTATCTTTTTTTAGTCCATATTCTCTACCAGCCTTCATCTTCTTTTAGCTCCTACCTTCTATAAACTTTTAACTTTGATTAGCTTCTCTCTTCTATTAGCTTATATCTTCTTTTAGGTTTTCTATTAGGTCAGATATTCTATCAGTTTCTTTTTTTCATTAGATTATATATTTTTAGGTTTTATCTTCTATCAATCTTTATCTATCTATTTTTACAATCTTTCCTATCCTCTAAAAACTTCTATCTTCTCATTCAATGTTGTCGAAACACTTCCTTCCGACATATTTTATCTTCAATTAGTTTCCACTTTCTATCATTTTTCACTCTCTATCCCTTTCTATTCCGTCTTTAAATTTTTTATTTCCGCCCTCCTACATCTCCTATCAGTTTTTACCTTCCACTACTTTTTCCATCTTTAAGTACCAAAACATACTTGCTCCTTTCAAAAATGATCAAATAAATAAAGGAGACACACACGTTAAAGTAAACCAAACAACAAATAAATTGACTAAAAGATGAGGTACGTATTGAAAACGAGCAAGTAATCAGGAGATAAAATAAAAGATAGTGTCCGATAAAGAGATAAAATGCAAGGTAACAGTGGTGGAGATAAAACGCAAGGATACAGCGATAGGGATAAAATGAAGGGGTACAGCACTCCTGATAGAATGATTGGGTATAGTGACAGAGATGGAATAAGGGGGTATAGCGATGTATATAGATAGACTGAAAGGATGTAGTGATAGAGATGGAATGAATGCGATAAAAGAGAAAGAAGAATGAGAATCTTGATGAAGGAAGTAGTTAATAGCACCTGCAAGAGTAAACCTCGTATTAACCAGATCCAACGTTGGCCGTCTTCTTTGGCGAACAATTACCGCAAAACACGATGCTACTTGCCGTGGAGATAACGCGATTGAACCATCGGGAGCAGAAGAAAAGATGGACTAACGTGTCGTCACTGCTCGTCTGCAGACTCTTTAATTCATGAGCACGAGTTCCCAACCGGTAATCACAACGAGGCATTTCTTTCGTAAGAGTGCGAGGCGAACAACCATCCGTTTCATACCTATAAGGCAGCGGATGAGGGTTTATCCGATTCCTCGAAATAAGCCATTTAAGGTCAGACACCTGTGTGTACTAATATGGGACTCGGGGTGCGTGGTGAGCAGCACCAACAGAAGAAATGTCCACGATACAAGTGTCGCTGGCAATGGTACATTAAGTGGTCTGACGATCTTTACCGACTGTCATCGTGATTCATGGCTAAAATTGTAAACTGCATCTTCCAGATGAGACATCTTTAGAGTTCCTTTGTGACTTTACGTCGTTTCTCAGATTGCTTCAAAAACATGTTCATTGTGTCACGAAAAAGAGGATGAACTCACTTGACATAGATCTATGAGTGGCTACTGGTGAGATTCTTGACAAGAAATGCGCGACTCGTAGGGAATGTCTTCAATCGAGCTGCGGATACTTTATACTAACTAGGCAGACAAGAGACGTTGCTGGCATGTGGGATGCTCTTGATTTTTCTATAGCTGAAAATTATATAATCGGGATGCGCACTGGGAGTTGATAGACCACACAGAAAGCCATTTACAGGAGGATGTGAAAACTGGAAAAGTAATTAAACTCATTAGAGATCAAGCTCTAGATTGAGAGAAAGAAAAAAACACTACAACCGTTTGATTTTCGTGTACATATATCTGTTACGGATGTTAATTAAATTTTTGAAATTAATCTACTTCTGATCATTTGCAAATTGATCCGAGTCATGGGAAAAAATATAGAAAATTGTGTGAGTAACATCCTCTTTATATTCCAAGTGTGGCAATCTCCATTTTCGAATGCAACAGTTGATCAGTTTAATGGATGCTCGGAGAGTTGATTATCCTGCCGCTAATGGATCTATAATCTTTTCGACAATTTCTATCGTTTTAATTTATGCCTTTTTAGTTTCTGTCGTTTCGGTTTTCATCTTTATAATTTCTCTTTTTGGTGTTTCTCAAAGGGGAATTATAAATTGATAAGAGTATCAGTTTCAATGTTTGGATTATTCTCGACAAACGTTTAAGACAAAAAAACGTTGTCTTTTGGAATTATTTTTTTTAGACTTGAGTTTCACAAATGAAACGACTTTTTTGAAAAAACTCTTTCCCTTTTCGAATTGAGAGCTGTTATCAAGAAGTGATTTGAGATCGGTGCCATGAGGATGATTTAAATGAGGGTTGAGCAATTCCGAAGAATTGTAAAAAGTGAAATGATCTTGTTCATGTTTGGCCGACAAAATTCGACAATTATCTACTTTTTGCAAAGAGGCAATTTGATCACGTCTTTCCTCGTAAGATTGGAACGCTGGTTCCTGAAAGAACGAGGATCGGGAACGTTACTGCGTTCTCGCGACGGGAGAAACTGCGGCCCTTAACAACCAAAGGACATTCCTGGGTTGAAGAGGCCCACCCGCGGATTACTGGACCATCCAAACTCGAACCTGGTTTACAGAGAATTGACTCGTCGCGCGAGGATTCCAAACGAAAGAAGAGAAGCCCGTCGGCAACTTTATGTTAAATGGATTAGACAGCGGAATGCGCGCGCTCGATGGATTGCTCTTCTTTTGCCATCCAATACTCTTCCCAGAAACTAACAACACGCAACATTGGCTAAAATAGAGCTTTTGAGATGTCTAATCCACGGGTCAAGTTACGAAAAGGATATTTTTTTCAAATTATACTTTACGTAAGATGTATATTTGGATAATTATGTGTTACATAATATAATATTTCGATGATTTTATTTTATTAAGAAATAGGGTAAGTGAGGGTAATTTTCGACAGTACCGAAAGTCGGACACTTCTAGGTTTTGAGTTAAATAAATAATTAATTACTATTGAAATCTTCTCACAAAATAAGTTTATCGAATTTGTCACATTTATAGTTTGTAAAAATAATCTGCAGCACCCTCTGATGATTTATAAATTACTCAAAATACAAAGGGAATTTACTCAACCGCAGTGTTTTGAACTTTTATTTGACGATCTTGTTTGAGACATGAAGGAGTAAGAGATTTTTATTAGTAAGAACTTTACTTACATTAGCAAGAAATTTATTAGTTTCCTGGGACATATTTATTATGAGTAAATATCATTTTGACACAAAACTTACTTTGAAAATTGTTATTTTGTACAGACCGAGACATAGGTAAAGGTTATTTTGTACAACACCTACTCTCTAAATCTGAATTAGTTAAAAACTAACATTTAGGGGTTACAATAGTGAACGAGTTTTCCTTTTTTTAATTAGTAAAAAATAACTAAATAATAGTAAAAAACTATTAATTCAGCTTTGACTTAATAAATTAGTAGTTTTTTACTAAAGTATTAGTCAAAAATTACCATTTGAAATGGTAAACGAATTTTCATTGTTAAAATGGTAGTTTTTAACCATTTCAGATTTAGAGAGTAAAATAAAAAGTTTTAACATTAATCAATTAAATGAACAAATTAAACAAATAATAAACACTTTAATTAATTCATAAAATTTAAATATTTAATAGTTATAACCTAAAAATCTTTTAATTTTAACAGTTGTACAAAATAACATTTACCTATGTTTGAACAATATAAAAATCTTCATGATAAGTTTTGTGTCAAAATAATACTTACTCTGTATTATTTAAAATTATTAAAAAGAGAATGTAATAACTGTAATTTTATTTTTAAATGTGAAATTATAACCTTTAAATTACTTCAAATCTTTTAAATTTACATCAAAATTGTACATAAAAATTTTATCCGTAACTTTTTTTTTTAAATTTTGAATATTTTGTCACGAAACTTGATACAATTACTTAAAATTACATTAAGAAGGTCTCTCTGACCCGAATTTGTTTGAATTTTGAGAAATTTACAAAAAATTTATTTTGAGTCAAAATTTAAACGAACTCGATTAAGGGAGACCTTTCTAATCGTATTTTAAGTAATTCTATCAAGTTTTGTGACAAAATATTCGATACTTTAAGAGAAAACTTACTGACAAATTTTGCTTATGCCACTGACATCATAATTATCACATGTCCTCAAAATAACACATATTTTGTCACCAAACTTTCTAGAATTACTTAAAATATTATAAGAAAGGTTTTCCTGATCCAAATTTGATTGGATTTTCCCTGAAAATTCATTTTTCTAAATTACCGAAAATTCTTTTAATTTGTTAAACAATTAATTTTAAAGCAAAATTCAAACAGATTTGGGCCTTTTTTATATTTTAAGTAATTCTACAAAGTTTGAAATATCCTACTGATTTTATATGCGCAAAAACGAACTTTTTTGTAAATTAGCTATAAAATACTAAAAAAAATCAGTCAGAACACCACTTCATAAAATCACATCTAGAAAAGTCCTAAAAAAAACAATATTCCATAATTCATTTAATACTTTGTTAATATTAACTATTTTTTATAGGGTTATAAACAACAAAAGACCCTAAAAGCGGAAAATTTTTTTTTTTTTTAAAATACAAATATACTTAGAAAGATACAAATTTTTCTGAATTTTACAAATTAATAGGCTCTGGTTAGACTAAAACAAATTATTGACCATAAATTATTATTTATTAATTGTTCAAGCAAAGTATTCTTGTTGATTTATAACTTTTATCATAAATAAAAAATACCTAGCAAGTTGTGGTTTTTTAAAATACTTTTAATTGTTTATGTTTAAAACCATAGGATAATCGGCAAAATTAACCACAACAACCATTTTCCAATGTTTAAACAAATTATTGTTAATAATTATTATTTCTTTACAAATACACCTAGAAAGACACAAATTTTTCCTAATTTTGCAAATTAATGGGTTCTATTTACAAGAATTAAAATTACTAAATGAATTATCATTCAATAATTTTTTAAACAAATAATTGTTTTCATTTATGAACCTTTTTAAGAATCAACGTATAATAATTTATTTACGTGACAATTAACATTTCTAATTTCTAATTTTTCTAAGAAAAAAGTTTATTTATATTTCAAATTTCAAAATTTTCTAAGAAAGTCAAATACAGGAAGGAAAAGAAAAATTGTGAGGCGGTAGTTAAATACAAAAAAAATCTAATAATAATTATTGATTATAAATAATAAATATAATAATTGATTATTATTCTATGTCTACTTTAATATAAACATTTTCATACGCAAATAATAAAAAAATGACAAAGTGCAAAACAATAAAAACACTGTGTAGTTGTAGGTCATTTCTAAAAAAGTTAACAAATAACAACAGTTGTTTGTTGCAACAATTATAAAATAATAATTCGTTGTCAGTATTTTTGATTTCTTACCATAACCCATTAATTTGTAAAATTAGGATAAATTTGGGTTTTTCTATGTGTATTTGTAAAAAATTAATAAGTAATATCAATAATTTGTTTAAACAATTGCAAATGGTTGTTGTTGTTAATTTTACTGAATAACTTATGGTTTTAGATATAAAAAAAATAAAAGAGTCAGAAAAAACACTTGCTTTGCTTTTGAAAAAAAAACACATAGATTTATTTGCACAATAATTATATATTAATAATAATAAATTGTTTAAACAAATGAAAAATACATAAGAATAATTGTAAACCTTTATAATTTGACAGTATGTAACAATTTTGTTAAAAAATCCTAAAGAAACTATTAATTAGTATTTCAAAAAATATGATTTTTGTTTGTATTTATGTGGGCTGTTTATAACCCTATAAAATTGTCAATATTAAAAAAGTATTAAATAAATCATGGAATATTGTTTTTTAAGATGTGATTTAGTGTATTGTTGTTTTGAGTGTCTTTTGAGGATTTTATAGTCAAATTACGAAAAAGTGCGTTTTTCCCATGTAAAATCCCTAATTTAAATTAATTAAATATTTAGTATTATTATATTTTTATCTTCTACTATCTTTACTAAAACTATTATCACATTCATTACTTAAGGACGTTCATCCGCTCTCGCGGTTCTCAATTTATCAGACCATAATAGTCAATATCTTTTTAATTTCATTTCTTCTTATAATTTGGTTTCTGAATATAGTACTTTATAGTTAAAATTATTACACAATCAAATTTTGTTGAAAATTTTTTTATCCATTGTTAATTTGATTCGTTATTTAACTTAAAACTATTAAAATTTCTCCTTCCTGTTTATTTAAAAAAAGAGAAGAATTACTATAGCCTTGAATAACATTATCGTAACAACCGTACTGTAAATTAATTTAATATTGTTGTAAAAATTGCATTATATTATAGTTTAAAATATATTCATTTTTTTAAAATTTGTAAACACGTTTTTTTTAAATTAATTAAAATACAGTCATTTTGCGCGTTTTGTTACTGTTTCCATATAAAAGTTCCAACTTCATTAATTTATATCTTAAAAAACAGAACAGCAGATTTCAATAAAATTGTACCCATTCATGTAAAATAATGCATTTAATATGACACTAAAATTTTATAAGAATCTGTAGAAAATACATTTTTGGATAAACCTCCTTAAAATTTCCTAAAACGCAAATTTTACGTTTTTTAGTGAGTCAGTTTACACCGACGGCTTTAAAAGGCAAATTCAAAGATAGACTTCTTCGCCTGACTTTTTAAACCAAATATGTAAATACAAACGGCTGCTTCGCATTTTTTAATAAATTTCTAAAAAACGATCCTGCTTTAAACCTACCTCTCATTCCATCGGTATAAACAAGCCTACTGTCGTTCGACAACAATCTTAAACCTGAAAAAAAGCAATTTTAGAATTGTGAAAAAAAGAATATTTGAATTCCTACCATTCTTGACATTCCGGTGCCGCTAATTCGAAACGTTTTTTAATTAAAATTTTGATAAATTGATGCATAAATATTTGGAGTTTTTGTTTTGTTTTTGGAGCTAGATTTTAGAGGAGGCTCTGAATATAAAGTCACTAATGTGGTTGGAGACCTTAAAACAGGAAAAAGAGATTAACAGGCGTCAGGTCTGCATCCTTGAGGCTTGACGCCACATCCGAAGGTGGTCCTGACGCAGAGTGCGGGTATAAATCGGTGAATCACTTGAAGAACACGCTTCGCTGTTCATTTACGAGTGAGAATAGTGACTTAACATACTAATGAGGCTCTTAGGATTGAAGAGCACCCACGTCGTTGGCACGCGCTCTCCAGGCGACACTCAGCCTCCACCGAGATGCTATCTAGTCGGCTTTAGATCCTAATTCGTGGTGTCGGCATAGTGGACCCTTATTTGTAACCGACTACATTCGCCACCTCAGATAAAGCCTGATCCAACGAGATGGGTCTAAAGGTCGTTAAAAACGACTCTGTCAACCTGATGCTCAAACACAGTCTGATGATATACACGGAAAAAAAATATTTTAATAAGACACTATTAAAAAAAAAGTTTATGGATGAAATCAAAGATGCGATTGCATTTGAAAATGGTTTAATTGTTGTAATGAAAGATGGCAGATAACGATTGTTTTAAAAGTGGGAGGGTAAAATGTTGAGAAAAAAAAATCGTTCCTACATGTCTGAAAAAAATAACTATAGAAGATGATTTAATAACTGTTAGGAAGTGAAAAAAAATACTGGATAAAGAAAGATAAGGAAGGAAAATTAAATAAAGGACTAGAAAATGACGTAGAATTGGTATAAAATGAAAAATTACTGGAAATTAACAAAAAGGATTTTAGTTTGGTGAAAATAATTAGAATTTATTATTGAAAAGTAACTAGAAAATGATGAAAAATCGATTGAGTAATATAATTTAATTTAAAGGAAAACAACTTGAAACAAGAAAAAATAAATATAGAAATATAGATTATTTAGGTATTGAAAAAAAGGGAAGTTAGTAAAAAGTTGAATAGTAACTAGAAGGTGATTGAAAATAACCAGAAGAAGGAGAAAAATTACTAGAACATAAAAAATAACCAAAAGTTGAGAAAAATTAGTAAAGGAATAAATATTACAGTAAAGTGGAAAAGGATGATAAATTAAAAGAAAAAATTAGAAAATAAAGATAAAGAGCAACAGTTAAAAATAACTAGAATTTATTTAAAACTAACCAAAAAAAAGGAAAAACCTACTAGGAAGTATAATAATGTCTAAAAGTTTATTAGGAATAACTAGTAAAGGAATGGAAATTACTGTAGAATAAAAACAGAATGACAAATTAATGAAAAACAATTAGAAAATAAAGATAAAGAACTTTAAAAGAAACTAGATGTTGAAGAAGAAAAATTAAAATTTAATAGATTAAGTTTTAGAGTGTTAAAAAATAACTATATATTGACGAAAATTACTAGATGGCATTGAAGAATTAATAAAAAGCACTTAATGAATTTTTTGGAGTGTGTTTTTACTCCACAAACAGTGAAAATTGAACCACTGCAATAAGAATGAGAAACCCACACTAAAAAGAGTGAAATTTTACTCCACTTCGAGTGAAAATTCACTTCAAAACTAGAGTTAGTGTCTACTTTTTGTTTAAAGTGAATTTCCGCTCGAATTGGAGTGAAAATTCACTCTACTTCTTGGAGTGAGTTTTTACTCCACAAAGAGTGAAAATTGAGTCACTCCAATAAGAGTGAGAAATTCATTCAAAAATTAGAGTGTTTACTTTTTGATTGGAGTGAATTTCCGATCAAATTAGTGTGAAAATCCACTCTATAAGACTGTGATCTCACTCTATTAAAGTGGGTTTCTCACTTTTATTGAAATAGATCAATTTTCACTCTTCATGGAGTAAAAATTCACTCCTAGATATTTAGAGAGTAAACTGCTAATTATAAGTTGTATAAAAGTAATTAGAAAGAAAAGAAAAATTATTAAAGAGAAGTTGAAAAATAAAATAAAAATACTAGGAAGTACAAAATTTAATAAATAAAGAAAAGCAAGTAAAAATAAAAAAAAATATGTGAGAGAAAAAAAAATTTTAGACATAATATAAGATACCTAGAATATAGAAGAAATTACGTAAATAAAATATTATTTCTGCAAATTAAATAATTAATGAAAAAAAAGTAACTAGAAAATAAGATACATACTTAACTAAAAAGTGATAAAATAACTAAAAATTTTTGGAAAATAACTATAAAATAAATAATAATTACTGTTTGGTATAAAATATCAAAATGTGAAAAAGCATAGATACAAAGTAAAGAATATTGACAAGAAAGTGAGCAAGTATAAAGTAGAAAATAAAGAAAAATAAAATAGAAAATAATTCACTAGAAATTGAAAAAAAATTATAATTAAAACAAAATACCAAATTAATTTTGAGATAAAATTTTTGTTGATCAGAATCTTGCAATTTAGTAGAAGATTTTAAACGCTCTTTTTATTTTTCTGATGGAAATAACAATAACTAAAAAGTGAAAAAAATTACTTAAAAGTAAAATAGTAACTAAACGTTGTTTAATGATAACTAGAAAAAGAAATAATTACTATGAAGTGAAAAAAGATTGGGAAATTAATGAAAAAGGAAACTAAAAACTGCTAAAACATTACTAAAAAGTGTAAAATAGCTAGAATTTCAAAAAAATAATTTGAAAATACTCTCTAAATCTGAATTAGTTAAAAACTACTATTTTAAGGGTGAAAACTCGTTTACCATGTCAAACAGTAAGTTTTTACTAAAAATTTGGTAAAAAACTACTAATTTTATTAGTCAAAGTAATTTTTAGGTTATGTTAAACTACTAAAAGAATTACTATTATCTATTTACTAATATCATTAGTATAATATACTATTTAATTAACTAAATTTAACTACTGAATTAGTAGTTTTCTACTAATAATTAGTTATTTTTTACTAATTGAAAAAGAGAAAACTCGTTTACGATTTTAACCCCTAAATACACTCAGAGAAAAAATATATTAACTCACAGCATACTAACTTCTTTATTTGAACCGAATAAATTTTTATTTGTGTCAAATAAAATTTTATTTTACTTAAATACATTTTTTTATTTGGAACAAATAAAAAGTTAATTGGTTGTGAGACAAAGATATTTTTATTTGGTACGAGTAACTTATATTTGTGTCAAATATATGACTTCTCTGGGTGTAGTAGTTTTTTACTAATTCAGATTTAGAGAGTAAGAATAAAAAGAACTACAATTTTAAAATGTTTTTAGAAGATTAAAGTTATAATCATATATTGCTGAAAATTACTTACATGTTTTGATAAATTACTGTATAATGTATTAAAATTTCTAGAAAATAAAAGAATATAAATTTGGAAGTTGAAAATAAATAACAAAGAAGGAGGGGGAATTACTATGAATCTAATAAGGAATAACAAATTGAATAAAAAAACTATGAAATAAAAAAGAATTACTAAAATGGGAAAAATAACTAGAACTTTAAGAAATGCAAAATTAATGCAAAAAAAATCAAATTTGAGTTTTGTTAAAAATGAAACTTAGTCATTAATTTAATTAATTTTCAGAAAAAGGTATACTTTGTATAGACCAATTAGTTCGTCTTTTAATCTTGAATTTTTTATCCACAGGATGTTTGATTATAAAATAAAAATTGAAGAAGTTATAAAAACAAAAAGAATTCTAAATAGCAGAAAAAAAATCATGAATTGTTTTGCGAATTTTTGGCCAATTTTAGACTTTATATAGATCAATTTATTCGTTTTAAGACAAGGAATATGATTTTTTTATTTGCTGAGTTGTATTTTTAATGTGTAAAAGTTTTTGTTAACAAATTATACGTTTTGGTAAAAAGTGGTGTTTGAAAAAAGTTGATCGGTTATTTTCAAAAATCCCTGTGTTCAAATTTAGATATTTATGATTTTAATTGGACGTCCAAATTTGATTAAAATCCGTTAAGGCGTTTTCGAGATATCTCAGTGCTAAAAAAGTGATTTTTCTTAAAAATGAAAATTTACGTTTTTTAGATTAGTATAACTTGATTAAGACTATATTTGGAAAATTGAAAATCTTAACGATCTGTTTCCTGAGGGAGCAAAAATAATAAAAAAATTGAAAATACAATTTTATATTAATGAAAATTACTATAAGGTATTAAGGAACAATGAAAAAGTAAAGTAAAATTACTAGAGAAAGTTAAATAGTAACTAGAAGTAAATTAAAAGTAACTAGAAAAAAATTATTGTAAATCTAAAAACGGATTACACATTGAAGAAGAATAAAACTATGTAAATTGACAAAGGATTACTGAAATGTAAAAAGTAACTAGGATTTTAAACAAATGTATAGAAAATGAGAATAAAGTTTTCCTTAGGGGCATGTGATGGAGTATGACGTATAGGCCAATTTTGTCTGTAACTTTACTCTTAAAATATTAAACATTTAGTCACGGAACTTGGTGGAAACACTTAAAATATCTTCAGAAAGGTCTGTCTGAACCGAGTTAGTCCGAATTCTGGATAAAAATTAGTTTTGGGAAATTTTCGAAAAACAAAGAATTTTTCAAAAATCAATGTTGAGCCAAAATTCAATCAAAACGCGGGTCAGATAGTCCTTCCTAATGATGTATTTAGTAATTCTATAAAGTTTAGTGTCAATATATTTATTATTTTAAGAGAAAGTTTACGGAAAATTTTTGCCCATAATAATATCGTCATTCTTCATCAGATGCCCTTAAGAAAAACAAGATGTGATCGGTAATAATACTAACTGTTAAGTTAGTTTTGTTATTAGACATATTAGTATAAAATAGTTTGTAAATGGACATGATCTAAAATAATTTGTTAATTGACACAGTCTATTAGGCAGGAAATAGTCACAATCTAAGAGATTGTCTACTTATAAACCATAGGTCAAAAAAACATCCAATAAACTTTCTCCAAAAGATGGTCTGTTAAGGGCATGTGATGGAATATGACGTCACTGGTATAGGCAAAATTTGTCCGTAACTTTTTTTTTAAAATATTTAATATTTTTTTATGAAACTTAGTAGAATTACTTAAAATGTCATTAGGAAGGTCTCTCAGACCCGAGTTTGTTTGAATTTGGTCTCAAAATTGATTTTTATAAAAGTTTGAATTTTTTCGAAAATTTCCCAAAATTAATTTTGGGACAAAATTTAAACAAATTCGGGTCTGAGAGACCTTCCTTATGACATTTTAAGTAATTCTACCAAGTTTCATAAAAAAATATTCAATATTTTAAGAGAAAAGTTACGGACAAATTTTGCCTATACCAGTGACGTCATAATCCATCACATGCCCTTAACAGATATTGTCTAAACAACAACTAATAGAAGCACTCTAAAAACAGTCTATTGATAGACTTAGTCTGAAAGAAAGATAATGGACCTAGTGAAATAGACAACCTACTAAAACAGACATAGTCTAAACGACATTCGTTGTTTCAAATGTCTGACCGCTCCTAATGTCTCGAGGCTTCGAATTCCACGAAGCAGAAAAAAGTTTTTTGTAACTCAGAGACCTTTTCCAAAAGCCCTAACACTTCCGCAAACAGATGAACATCTCAAATCTAGATCATCGATTATGGTCCTTACGTAAGAAACAAAGTAGTTATTCTCAACACAAAAAAATTCCTTTTCATCTTCTGCTAATTTAATTTAATTTTTTTAACAGGCAGAAAAAACGGTTTCAGTTCCAGAATAGTTCGAGGGAGTTAAATGTTGAGTGTGAAAGAGACCCGAACGGTTCTTGGTATGCTGAATCACAGGGAACTAAATTATGGTGTATTTTTTGCTCGATGTTAATGTGAATATCTTTAAAATTGTTTCTTGAAAGAGAGGAATAAGAGTCTTAACCTACTTTGTTCCGATCAAGGTAAATTTTCCTGATATTTGTAAAATTAATAATGATGATGATGATTTTTGAAAGTGAAAAAAAAGAAGATTTTTTCTATTCATCAAATGGCGCGTCTTCGGCAGATGTTTGCAAAATTGGTCTTGTGCGTTGATATTCCGAAATTGACCTTTCGCTGGAAAGAATTCGTAGCCGACTCTTGATGCACTCTAATTCAAGCAACCAGAGTTGGAGAATTCGAGGCTGAATTTCGTTTGGGACCAGCGCTCTCAGAGGACTATCAGCGAGTAAGAGTGGTTTGAGAGTTTCGGATTAATCAGGAGGACAGACAAGGCAACCACATTACTGCAGGTCTGATAGTGCAGGGATAGCGCCACCCAACCACCACGAAACTCCGAGAATTCGACACCAAGGAAACGAGCGGCGTCTCTCACTGAGAGAGTAATTGGTAGGCCTCTCCAATTCTGTGACGGGTTAATCCTCCCAGCTTCCAAGAAGCAGAAAACAAGTCCGTGGAGACCAAGTCGCGGAAATTGCAACTGCTGCGAAGTCATCTCAGCAAAAGAAGTTTAATTTACACTTTACGTACAATCATCCTCTCAATCAAAAAGAAAGAATCACACAAGTGATCTTTTCAGCTTTTAATTCTAAGTGGATCACAAATTTTTTGTTTTTGTTTTTAAACCTGGTTCATCATTTGAGGAAAAAGAAAATTAACATATGCAATGAAAATAATCTTTGGTTACAAAAATACACTTCTATAAATAAAAAAACGACTTCAGAAAAAAAAACCAGCAAGCTTCTTGTGCAATTTAACATATTTTTCTGCGAAGCCTTTGCTATCCTTAAAACAATAATCCTTATTAAAAAAAATTCTCTCATCAAAAAGAGGATAATTTTTAATGACTCCAAATCGAATGTTTCGGGGATTTAAAATTGGAATGAAAAACACCCGTTAATTAAAGATATCCAAAAAGATATGAGTGTTTATAAAAAATAATATTTATTTATTTATAACTTTAATAATTTTTTAAAATTCTGACGAAATAAAAAAGCTACTATGGTTTAAACAATTAGGTAAATTTGAACTTTTTTAATTTATTGACAACGGACTTATTGTTTATGAATATTTTGTTATGTGTTGTGTAAAAGAAAAAGTGTTAATGAAGTGTTTTAATAAATTCTAGCCTGATGAGGTTGACAAACCTGGGCCAACGAAACGTTGCGCAGATAAAAATTAGATAATTTTTATTTCACTGACCTTCCCAAGATCAAATAAATCTTTTATTAATATCCAAAAAGAGATAATCCAGCTCTATGAAAGAAATATTAAAGTAACAATTTTTTGGATTCCATCCCTTAAAGGAACAATCGGCAACGAAGCAGCTGAGATGGTAGCTAAAGAAGCTACAAAAATGCCATTTATAGATCCCATAGCAATTTCTGCAATCCTGAAATTAAAACATGATAGCTAGAAAAAAAATAAACAAAAATATAACGACCAATGGTTAAACAATCCAACAAAGCTTCCCATTACAAGAAAAAACATTTATGAGGAATCTTAATTCACCTCCCATAATCGACGATAAAAAACGATAATAAACACACTCAGAATCGGACACACAAACTTTAGTCACCTACATCATATAATTAAGGATTCATCAAGGAAATTCCCAAGATGCTCATCTCTTCTCACAGTGCAACAATTAATAGACTGCATCGAATATAAGAAAGAAAAAGACGAATGTAATCTGTCACCACAACTTCAAAGTATACTAAACTCACACGAAAACTGTAAACAAGTCATTAATTTCATCAAAAATACCTCAATGTTTGATCTCATTTAATTAAAATTCTATTCAAATTATGTAACCAATCTATAGTCGCTTGAGATCTCTGCAGTTAAAGCGACTTTAAATAAAAATATGAAAAAAAAGACAACGAGATAGTTGATGAAATTGGAAAGTTAGCAACAGAGGACATCAGACTAATCCTTACAGAAGTACCTTATACTGATGCTCCTAAAAGAATTTATCAAGAAAATTTTAGAAAGAATACTACGAACCGATTGAAAGAACAAGGAAGAGAAAAAGGAGAAGATTACTTTAAATATTATTTGAAATAAATAAATATTATTGAATATTATTTGCCTAATTTGAAAAATTCAACTTTCCAAGAGAGACTACAGTACGGATCAATGGAGTAAAAACGAATCATTATAATTTTTTTCCTCTCTGTTTAAATTTAAACCGATAAATCCTTTCTTAATGAAGAATAAAATTTAAGCCAAAATTACAAATGAAAATTCAAGAATTAAGATAAAATTATTTAATTAAACAATATTGAATTTAAATTACAGTGTTGAATTGATAAACAATCAATAATAATTTAGAAAAATACAATTTTCGATGATAAGGATTATAATCAGAATCAAATTTACAATAAAAATTAATAAACTTTCTAATTACATTTCTAAATTAAATCAGTGACATTTTGTCACGAACTTCCAAGATTGTGTAAGAAATTATTTCTCAAAATAATTACGATATTCGGTTTGGGTCAAAATTACATTAAAGGGGATTCGAATTTAAATTATTTCTTTAAAATAAACATGAAATTTGGGTTGGGTCAAAATTACAATAAATTGGGGTTGAAATCTTAAAAAAATTATAATTTTAAATAAAGAAAGAAGAAAAAATTAATAGAGGAGTAAAAATTACATTAAATACAATTTTACAACCAAATTAATAAGAAATTTTAGAGATAAATTTATGAATTACTAATTAAGAAAATCAAATAAATCTATTGAAAATTAAAAGGGAAAATTCAATAAAGGATTCTTAATAAGTAAATTTTGTAATTAAACAAAATAGTCTTTATAACAACCAACTAAAAAAATCTATTAATCCTTTGCTGAATTTTAATACAAATAAACCTCTTACCAATAAAAAGAAAATCAGGAAAAGGACAGAAAACGGTTTGATAACCCTTCAGGAAATACAGGAATGGACACAAATTAAATGTTTGAAAGGAACTTTGCCACAATTAAATAAAACTACATTACTTTTTCAAGATGTTGCTTCTTCGGAGGTTGCTGACGAAAAGCGAAGACGCTTAAGCTTTTGTTGACAACGTAACCATAAATTTTTAGGTTTTCAATTGTTTTTATAAAATTTTGAACTAAGTTAGTTATTTCCATAGTAACGACTTCAAGAGCGGAGAGTTCTGAAAAGGGGCCTTAGGATATTTAATTTATTAATAAAATCGTTTTAGATTATAATATTTCTTCTATTGCTCATTCCAGATGGTAAGGATCATAATTTTTTAATCTCCTAAATAGAAAAAATGTCGAAGGGTAAAATGCAGCAATCGCACATTAATAAATCCAAATAAAATTACAAAGCAATCCATGCGCGGGAATATATTTAAATAATAATATAATTAATAATATAATAATAATATTTAAATCTAATATTATTAAAATGACAATCTTGGAATACTGCTGCAACCTCCGAAATTTGAATCGATTAAATTCAACAATAACAAAAAAAATTAATGATTCAAAATTAATTTGATTTTTAATAATCAGCCTCTCTCTCTCTTTTTTTTGAAATTAATATAAAAGATGACCCATCTTATCAATGCGGACATCCGGAAAAAGATGCCAATCATGTTTTTTGTCAGTGTTTGAAAAATGTCAAATACACTATAAATATATAATATTGTATTATAAATGTAGCTCAAAAACCGTAATAAA
The DNA here is from genome assembly GCA_037103525.1 of Ganaspis brasiliensis. Taxonomy (NCBI): domain Eukaryota; kingdom Metazoa; phylum Arthropoda; class Insecta; order Hymenoptera; family Figitidae; genus Ganaspis; species Ganaspis brasiliensis. The sequence goes on along the minus strand of JAZKLR010000175.1, from coordinate 315,536 downwards.
GTTTTAATAAAGATTTAATAAAAAAATAAAAATCAATCTGACAAATTCTCAAAATTAAATAATCTAATTTCCTTTGAAATGTAAAAAATAATAGTTTCTAAATAGACAAAGTTTACGGACAGATTATTCTATGGGTAATTTTATGATAGACGACATCCTGTCTATCTGGTTTGGACTAAATGCTTCCGCCCTGACTAATTACTTTGTGGTACAAAAATGTCTCAGGTTTGCGTCGTCGACTACTTCTTCGACTTACAAGAGAGTCGCTTCGATGCACACGAAGGCTTTTCGAAACGCAATTTAACCAGACAGCGTCCAAGATGATCAATATCAAAGAGACTTGCAAACACTTGCTGACACAATGAAGCTAAAACTGTAATTTCAAATTACACCTGATTTAACCTTCGTTGCTCATGCCGCAAAGGCAAATCTTTCCATTTTTTTTAAGAGGGGAAATTTATTTCAAATTAAATAATGTGTCATATTTTTTTTTTATATACAAGTTTTAGATACCAATTTATATGCAAGTTGAAACTAAATGCAAAATATTTTCATTAATAATTGTAATAATAATATAATAATAATAATTATAATAATAATATTTATAAAAATTTTCTAAAGTTTTTATTGTTTTTATTGACTAAAAAAAACTACAAAAATTTAACAAAGATATATATTTTTTGTTCTAGGTTGGTTCAATTTGTATGCTCCTTTAATCGAGATTTGTGAGTATCATAAAATTTAACATTGTTTTTTATACCGGCATTGTCCTAGCTTCCGTTCCGTTACGAAAATTAGTGCTCCAGTTTCCGTCCACTTTTAATTTTTGTTTTTAAACATTTAGAAAAAGATGTGTACAAAGTTAAATTAAAGATGTTATAAATAATGTTAAAAATATTCAGAAAAAGTTACAAAGTCATTTTAAGTTTTGAAACAAAAATACGCAAAACTGGACGGAAATTTGGACAATGACGGTATCTGATTGTTAATTTTATCTATGTCTTAAATATTTTTCGGTTACTATAAATATCTGATCTAATAATATGATTCCTTCATTCTGTTTACATGGATTCTAAAAGACAGAAGTTTCAATTCAAAGGTTCCAATCCCAATGTCTCAATTAAGATGTACCAATAGACCAATGTACCAAATTTCCAATAAAAAAACTTCCAATAAAATAAAATTCCAATATAAAAAATTTTAAATAAAATAAAATTCCAAGATACAAAAGTGCCAATCCAAATATATTTAAAAATACAAGAAGCATAAGAGCACAAAATACAAAAAATATAAAATAAATAAAAAAAAATCAGAAAAATATCAAGCATTTAAAATACTTATAACTTAGAATAATAATACTAAGAATTATTATTATTTAAATTGTTCACATTTTTAATTTAAAGATTTAAAAATTAGTTAACTTGGTTTTAAATTTAAAATTTAAAAAGTTGAAGATCTAAACTTTATATTATTTGTTTATAAACTAGAAATTCAAAACATTAAATTATTCATACTAACAGGAAAAAGTAAATTATTTTTACATCTAAAGACGAAGCAGCGGAAAAGTAATATCATGATTATTAATTATTTATTGTACTTAAACTTGAATAAGAATTATATTAAACGCAACATTGAGTTAACATTATCATATCAAACACTTACAATGTTTATAATAATCTTGAATAATAATACTAAAGATTTGTTTAAAATCCTAATATTTGAGGCTAAAATATTAAAAAATTAGTAAGCTTTGTTTTAAATATTAAATTGAATTTAATCTAGTGAATGAATATTAGAAGTTTAAGAACTTATTTTCATGTAATTTATTGTTTATAATATATCCTAATTTAATTACCATTTTATTATTTACTGTATTGAAACTTGAATTTTAATTATTTTAAACGAAATTTTGAGTTAGCATTATATTATTCCGAAAATTGATTAGGAATCATATTACGCGGAAAATGAACTAGCTTCATATTGAAGTGAGCTTTAAATTAAGATTATATGTTTTTTTTCACAAATGTAGAATTTATCGATTTCTCCGAGTCAAATTCTTAAATGAGGTTAATTAATAAATAAAACACATTTGGTTTGACGTTTCGTTCATCAATGCGGTCCTCTTCAGAGCTGTAATTTATTGTTTTTTTGTAATTACACGTCCAAAATTTATTTATTATAGAAAATGAATGTTTATAAATAAAACGAAGTAATTACTTACAAGAACAATAATGGACATATGTGTCTTAATTCCAATCAATTTTTGGATTCACCAATTTCTTCATTTTTTTAAAAAAATTATACAAACAAAACACTTTTTTATTTTAATAACTTTGAACTTATTTTTTAGTGTTATAATTAAAATTTGTCAGAATTTATAAAATATTTTTCTGTGTTTGTCGTGTGAGTGTCAAAATATAACTGAAAATTCGTTCTTACACTTGTTTACAAATTTACTATTTACTAAGTGATACAAGGAGAAATGAACAAGTTTGATTTTAATTAGTCAAATAATTTATCGATTTAATTTCTCGTATTATTGCGTCATGTTGTTTATTAAAATTTAAAATATCTTCTTTTCTGTTAATTGAATTTTTTTGTAATTTTATATGTATCATTTCAGATACAAGTCGTTTTTTCTTTTATGGTTCTCTGTCAAGTATTCTAGTATTTTTCCAATCAAAATCATGTTTGAGTTTGTCTTTCTTTTTTTTTTTTGAATTTTTGTGATCTACCATTACCGTATCTTTTTTGTTTTTATGTTCATTAACTCTTGTGATTAAAGTTCTTTTGGTTTGTCCAAAAAACTTTAGTCACTTTATGTCTAACACATAATTTATAGAAAAAGAGAAATTAAAAGTCACTCTGAATGTTTCTAATAAGAACAGCTAAAATTTTAAATATTATATAATTTAAGTCACAATAATTCGACACATTTAATTCGTGTCATCAATTCGCACGCCGAACGAGTACTGACCCTAATAATTATGAATAATAGGCTAATTAGCCTTTGTCGGCGATTGTCGATAATATTCGTACATACTAATATATATAGGAAATAGTCATAATTTTATTTTCATGCGTAGCAACATACCCTATAATTACATTTTATTCAATTATATAAAAATATAAAATTCTTTGTAATTTTATTGAAATTCAACAACAATGAAGTAACAGTGATTAAAAAATCTCTGTGTATAAATTGACGTTAACTGATGATATAAAATTATATTGTGAGATTAAGATGATTTCTTGAAAAGAGCATCACGGCTGAAAAATTGATTTGCAACAGTGGGTAAAGAGTGGGTTTAAGAGAACTATGGTGTGGACGTGAGAAGAGATTTTTAAATCTAGAGGAAGAAGGTCGTGGTGAACGTAACAATATAAGAATGTCAAGGGTGTCGGTTACCGATTCGTCGAAATTACCCGGGCAATGTCGCAGTCACGCCAGGATCTGGCTAATACACTTTAATTGTGACTCGCGCAATTGCTCGTTCGCCTGTGAGTTTCCCTTACCGCTGGCGCACGCGGTTGTGACATCGAGTTAAGATAAGTGCAGTTGCGGAAATTGAATAATAATTGCAGACCGCTGCCGCTTTGCCCCGGGGGAAAGAGTCTAATAACCCCCGTCAGAATGGCGGAAAGTACCTGATGTCCTATCTCCTTAATTAGGATTCTGTTGGAAAGGTGAAACAATGAAAACCAAGAGGGAACCTTTCGGTTTCAATTCACTTTTATTCGTTTCACTTTTATACCCATATTTCTGTAAACATTGTATTAAAACTCATAAAAGACCTTTTTTTAAACGGTTATCCTTCCCATTTTAGTAACGAACATATAAAAAAAAAAGACTAACCGAAATAAAAAATCCGAAAACAGCTTCTCGAAACATAGATAATAATAAAAAATCAATCTTAACTATTTCGTATTATGGTTAAATTTCAGAAAATATAATAAGATTGTTATTAAAATAAAACATGAAAACAATTTTTAAGGGTTAATCTAAATTGAGTAAATTTATTAAACTAAGTAAAGTCCAATTAAAATTAATAGATGAGCCTAACGTTGTCTATAAAATCCTAACTCGGGATTTTATAACAGTCTATATTCTATAACATTCTAGTGGAAAATGTTATGTAGGCCAAACCAGCAGACCGCTCAGAATCAGAATTAGAAAACATTACGATCATTTTGGCCTTAATGAAAATTACCACAACGTTATCAGCAGATAATGTAAAAAATGATCTGGAAAATTTTAATGCATCATATAATGCGATTCTTGAATTTTTAAAATAAATATTATTTCAATATCCTAGTTAAAATCTTATAACTTTCAAAATATTATTAAAATTTCTCTCACACATTTTAAACCTTTATATTTTCAAATACGAATGATTAGTCTCGGAATTTAATAAGCTAAAATATCATTGACAAATTGCTCAGTTTCAAATTTGACAAGTGAACTGAACAGTTCATAGTTTTCAGTCACTAAAAATTTTTAATCATGTCATAATTATTTTTTAACATTGACATTGTAACTATAAATTAATATTTGTTGCTCAGAGAGAGAGAAATTTATTTTAAAATATTACTTTGAATTATTTGAATAAGGTTATTATAATGTGCGGAATGTGTATGAAAAGGATGATTCAGTTAATCCATTGAGTAGCTAATTCTAAATTGAAAATAAATAGTAAAGGAAAGAGAAGTGTGTATGAGGAAGGGATTTTAATGTAATAAGCGTCTCATAGTTCTTAATTTATAAATGGTGTCCAAAACGAACAGACGTATAATTGTCTAACGCCGCATTTTCACATCGACGAAAGATTTGTTAAAGGTATTAATTTTTATTGTCGTTAATTGGTGTTTTTGTTTGTTTCAATTGGCTGAGTTAAACTTATTTATATTCATTTTTGTTTTAAAGTGTGGCGTTAATGTATATGTATACATTTTTGCAATACAATATCATCATCTGATTCTTGATATATTCTCGGCGATCCTGAGGCAATGCGACTTTCTCAATCGGAACTTTGAGGTCCATTTAAATATATTCTGATTGTGGATATTTGACGGAAATCTGTGATCAATTCATCACCATATCATCAATGTATCAATTGGATGAATCTTATCCGTGACATAGAGTAAGTCAAGATATTTTTATTTGCTCTGATCGTCCGATTATGTCTTCTGAGACTAAATTATAAATGTATTGTCACATCTCGTGAAGTTATTGGAAGACACCAATATTATAGATTCTTTTTTGTTCTTTTCTTTCTTTTTATTCGTCAGATAATCATTTTGTATCAACATTTTAAATTATAGGATATTTGTTAGTATTTATGAAATCTAATTTAAATTTGTGTGTATGTATGAATTTTAGAAATAGAGATATTAACTTCACTGATTTTATAAATAATAGGAATTGTTCTCTCTCTCTAACTCCAATGTGACCTTGTGATAAATAAAAATATATTATTACCAATTAGTTTGATATTTATTTGGCTGAATATTAAAGTTTGCATATTTGATAATAATTGATCGATATACTTCCGGAATTTTATACTTCAATAAATAAATAAAATTAAGTAACTAAGAAAATCCGTTACAAAATTTTTGATTTTTTAAAGAAATATTTTAATTTCTTTGTTAAGATTAAACAATAAATTTTGGATTATATTAACATTAGGTAAAAGTTCTTTTACATCGATTAAATTTATCAAAAAATTGTCATTGTATATATACTATTTTCTTGTTATTTCTTATTTGTTTAGATTATTAATTATTTTTTTAAAAATGTATAGAAATTTTTTAAATATAATTATATTATAGTTCCTGAAGAGGAAAACTGTTCGTTCTCGAAATGTTAGACATTTCTAATAAAGAGCAAAATTTTCAGTCCAAAAGTTGTTGGGACTTTTAAATTTTTTTGTTGAAATTACAAAATAATTCAACAAAACTATTTTGTTGATCGTATATCAACAAAAAAAATTGAGCCAGTATCATTTTGACACAAAACTTATTTTAAGATTGTTATATTGTTCAGAATGAAAATGTTATTTTGTACAACTACTAAATGATATTTGGTACAATTTTAAAAAATACATTTGTTATTTTGTACAATTATTAAAAAATGGATTTATTGTACTCCCAAATTGTTTTTAGCTTTTTTAAACAATTGTACAAAATATCAAATTCATTTTCTAAAATTGTACCAAATATCATTTAGTAGTTGTACAAAATAACATTTTCATTCTGAACAATATAACAATCTTAAAATAAGTTTTGTGTCAAAATGATACTGGCTCAAAAAATTGGTTGAACCAACAAAACTTTTGTTTTCCATTTCAAGCCTTTTTTCAGTGTAAATGCGAATCTAACATCAGAGTATCAAAAATTGAAAATTGTGGATTTAATACCTATGAAGGAAATAGTATATTGTGCACCAAGAGCAGAAAGGAGGTGTTTTCCGACGAGTGCGAAATTTGCTGCCCGAGCGAAGCGAGCGCAGCAATTTGCACGAAGACGGAAAATCTTCTTTCGCTCGAGGTCCACACGCTATTTTGTGCAACACCTGTTCAGGTAAAGCACTAATTAATAATTGCGCGGGTACCTACCAGACGGAAAAGTGTGCAGAAAAGTGCACTTTTCTGCACAGTATGCAGCAAAGTATACATTGTTGCTATGTGCAGCAATTACCCATTTTGCGTCTATTTTTCAGGCAAGATAAATGGTACTTTTCTTACAGGTGTTGCACAAATTTAATTTTACTGACTTTTTTTTAAATCTTGATTCTGGAGTCGTTAAAAATACGAATTTTAAATCTTATTTTAAATATTCTAAGTGGAGAATTCAATTTTGAGGATTTTTAAATTTTCAAAATCTGATTTTAGTATTTTATGTTCAGTGACATCATGATTTTTTAGTATCATTTTTAAAATGAATCGTTCGCTATCATGGATTTGCCATTTTAAATTGGAAAAATATTATGTTGTACATTTTGGATCCGCCATTTAAAATTTTAAAAATATCTTGGATCTAAATTCAGTGACACCACAAATTCCCGAGTAGACGAAAACTATTAAAAAATATTCCGTCAATTTGTGTCGGCTATTTTGGATCCACCATTTTGAATTTAAAAAATATGATACCGTGCTCAGTGACTCCATAAATTCTTAAGTTAAAAACTTCAATCGTAAAAAATCTTTTTAAAAATTGTCCGCCATTTTGGACCCGACATTTAGAATTTAAAAAATATGACATGTAAATAGTGATCATTTCGTAATTAATTGAGTTAGATTACTTAACAGTTTTAAAAATGTTGAGTTCGTTATATTGTATTCAAACATTTGATAATTATCTTTGGTGCTAGTTTTTTTTTTTAAATAGAGACACTAAAAACCTCTTTTAATGTATTTTCGTTCCATTATTTAAAAACTATAAAAAAATTTAAAATGTTTTATAAAATTTCCTTAAATTACAAAATTTTCAATGACTTGGGTGCGCCAACTTTCTTAATTTTTCCAATTATTGATGACAGGAAAATTTAATTTTTGTTAATTTTTGTAAAATTGTATATTTTAAAAAGAAAATTGTTTTGATGTGTAAAAAGTTTTTAAAAACTGTCAACAATTGTTTCTTTTTCTAAAGAATTGCGGTAACAATTCTGTTTTATTTCTCAAAATTTTTATTTCATATTTGAAACTCGGTAGGTTTTTAAAAAATTGTGAAATTAAAAGATATTTTGTAAAAAGTACTACAAAAAATACTTTTCCTTGGATCTTTATTTGCAGCACTATTGTTTATGATTTTTTTCAAATTTTAATATCCAAATGCAAACAGATTTAAGAATTTTTTCTAACTAAATAATTGATTTCTGATTCCTAGGTTGGTAGCATTTATACTTTTTTTAGTTATTTTAAACTTAATCAACATTTAAAAACCAACTAAACATAAACATTCTCTTTTATAAATCTTCTTTGAAATATTTGAATTTAAATTAGAATAATTTTTGATAAAACTAAAAATTTATGTAACTTCATCAGTACAATTCATTTACATGTTTAATAATACATATTAGTATTTAGTAATTGTTAATAAAAGTATTAGTTATTATGTATTTAAATATTATAATAATAGTAATAATAACAATAATAATAATAGTAAATAAGAATTAAAGTTCAACTAAGAAAATATGTTTTTAAATTTAGCGCTATTTCGCTAGTGGCGCCGCGATAGTTTCAACAAATTTAACATTATGAAGTTGGTAGCCCTGTTAGCTTAAAACATTTTGTTTCAAGTTTATAACCTAAAAATACATGTCACTTTCAAGAGTGACTTAGTGACTACGAGCTGTTATCTTTAAAATTAAACAAACTATCCAGACAAATATGTTATTTATATAAAATAATTATTATGTTTCTTAAACTTTTACATAATTATTTATTATTTAATTGTATATTTAACAACAAATCGAGAAAAAGAGTAATTTTATAAGATTGGGTAGTATCAATCACACTATGTACAAGACAGTTTTTCCAACTTATGCAAAAAAATGCAAATCTTATACTTATATATGCATATTTGGCGTCTTCAATAGTTTTTTATCTTCGCCGAAAAGTGAGGTTAAGTTTCGCATGTTTAGTTTTATTCGTTTTATTTTTGAAGTATCTTTAAATTGATTCGAAAAAATATTTGAAGGTACTTACTACTCAATTTATTATTTTCTGATAAATATTTTAATCAATAATAACTATTATAGAAAGGTTTTTTTTAACCAAGAAATGTATTTTAGAAAGAGTCCACTTTCTCAAAAATCGTATTTTCAAATCACGAGTCGAAAAAACTTTGTTATTATTTATTTCTCGTTTTTGTGTATACTTAACTTGAACTTGGTTCACTTACTTTGACACTTTTTACTTAATTTAAACGTAAAAAGGTTTCTTCAGATGCAATTTAAATTAAGTAGAGTTTTTTCTGTGAAAAACGCAAAAAATTATTAAGAAAATCTGAAATAAAACATTTATTCATTGCTAATAATTACAAAAAAATTAATCCAGATCGGCTAGGATAGATTATAAAATTTTTCTAAAAGGATGAGAATTATTTTGCGGTATGTTGGCGGCCTTGGCAAAAAAGAAAAAAAAATTAAATAATGTCTTATCTGATTTTGTATATTCACAGATTAGTAGCTGTTAAACAAAGCCTTTGTAATAAAATACGTGACTGAGATAGTAGACATACTGGATTCTACACTTTTGTATTATTTTTTTTTCTCAATGGGAAAGATGAATCATCAACAATATGTGATAATTTGAGATTTTATCTAAATCATTTATCTAAATTGTTACTCTTTGTGAGTGAAAAGAACATGATTCAGGGAAAAAAAGAGGCCTACACAAGACAATAATAAGATCAGGCTAATTTTCTGTCGTTATTTCTTTCATGGCGTTGACGAAATCTAGAAGTCACATCTTTTAATAATTACTTATATAAAAACTAAATGACTTAATTATATCTTATTTGAAACTTCGCGCAATGCTTTCAGAATTTTTTTCTAAAGTTCTATCAATTGTTTAATTATGTATTTTCTTCTCAGAATTTTTTTAGTATAATGATTTATAAACAGTTTTCAACTTTTATAGAATTTGTTAATTTTTTTCTGCGGTATAAATTTATTTTAGTTTGGTTTATTTATTTTTCTTTGGTAGATTTAATCACAAGTCGTAACTTTTAATCATGATATTAAGAGTAAAATTTTTTTTGTTAAATGTAGTTTTTCAATACTCAAGGATTTTTGTTTGAATAATTTTATTCCATAGCTTTCCAGAATTATGGTAAACATATTATTATTATTTTGTATATATACATTTTGTTATTTTATAATGTTTTACTTCTCTCAGATTTTCCTTCAAATTAATTGTACTTAACTGCATATTGTTGGAATACTTTTCCTGTCAATGGTGTTTTATTTAATTAATAAAATAAAAGTTTTTCAGTGACTTTCGACACATTTTACATGAAAAATGACAAAAAGCACAATTTCCGGCCGGTTTATGGAACGTCATCTTGATCTCCGGACGTAATGCAATTTTTCCATTGCGCAATTCCAACGTGCGGCTAATGCGATTAAAAAGGCATAATGATTACGATCAATTATTAACAATTACAAGGACGGCAAAAAACGTAATTACCCGCCATTAATCAAGTCACAACGTCGCTTACTTGTAGGTTGACTCGTTGAGCAGATCCTCAATCCATCATTTAATCATGGCTCAGAAACCAAAAAAAATTATTAATAGTTTTATAATACAAGTGCAGCGCTCCTTTTAGGAAATTTCATTTTCTTTAAAAATCCTAATTATCGATTAACCGATTTCTTTCCCGATTTATTTCTCGTTTACTTGTCCCTCTCCATCAACATTTTCCCTCGTTTCTGAATTTTTTTCCCTGTCAACTGATTTCATTTTCCTTTCCTAATTTTTATCTGTCATTAAATTCCTGTTTAAAATTCGCTTAATTGACATTTTCCGGGTACGATTAGGAACAGAAGAATGTTTGAAATTATTGAGAAATAATATTAGCTTCACGTGGTTGCAATCAATCATAAAATATTTCATTCCCTGATTATGCATTCTCTCTCATCAAAATGTATCTACTTTGCAATAAATTAAGATGCGTTTAATTACCACAGTAAGACTTTATATTACGCAACGTCTAATTGTTATTGTAACATTAACGCAAATTTTCATGATATCTCCTTTAATTGAATTGAGATTTTTAATAATTAAATTTCCTGTTGTTAATCTGATATAAAGCAGTCAGATCTTGATTGTGTGGTTTACGTTAGTTTCTTGCGCAACAATCTTAAAAAGTGATCTAGAACTTAATCTACTTAGCATAGAGAGGTAATAAGCTAATAACTTGATGATTTTCATAAAGAATAAAAATGTAGCTATACTACTATAATAGGGCCTATATACTCGCGGGCAATCAACATATACGGCTACAATATGTGCATCAGTTGGAAAGGTATACTTATCCATTCCAACTTGCATTGTAATTTAGTAATTAATAGTGACATTGCACGTAATTACCTGCCACGGATAATTGTAATTGTACTTAAGTCTCAGCTTGTGTTCTTTTAGGAAAAAAATTAACTCAACATCTCTACTTGAAGCGGCTAGTTGTTCCTGGAATCACGGCAAGGACGAGTCGGACAAATCGACGAATGCCTCGTTCGACCGGTCGTCGTCTCTACTCGTCCATAACACTGATCGATGAAATGAAAATACTTTTCTGTTTAACGTCAAATAATGTACCTGTAGAATGACATACCTCCCGGTTTCTTCAACTATAATTGATTTCATTTTTATCGATACGTCATAGACGACTTCTTCCCGCGACTATATTTTATCCTTTCTGACAGTTTGTATTACCTGACTTGTTACACGTATCTTTGATATATTATTATTAAAGTGACAAAAAAAGGAACAAACAAAAAAAAAATAGTAAGATAACGGCTTGTTGAAATTTTCTTACAATTTACTGAACAAATTGTTATAGGCGACAGAAATAGCTAATATAAAGTTTGATGTAATTTATGACCCAGATTGGAGATTTTATAATCCAGATATTCATTTGATGTAATCTACACACGCCATTCTATAGTTTATGATTCTGATATTAATCCGAATATTCTACATTTCTCGGTTTAAAGTTTCATTATACTTTTTCATAATTCTTGGGATTTTACGTTTCTACTGATGTCTAGCTTTTATTTGCTTTTTCAAATTTAATTTCAGTTTAATTGAGGAAAAATTGTGGTTTTTAATTATATGTATAGAGAAACTTTGAGTAATTTTTCGAGTAATTAGTTAGTTTTAGATTCAATTAATTTCGGGTTTTATGTAGTTGAAATAAAATAAGAATGTGGAATTTATACACATAGATTTCGCTGTCCTCTAATCTTCCGGAGTTTAACATTTTTATTTTATGGTTTTTTCTTACAGAGATTCTCTCGATTAACATAAGCTCAAACTAAGAAATGACTCTTTCCATCAAATAAAAATATTATTAAAATTGATTTCACGAAATTTTGAAAGATCCTGTTGTACATTTTTCAGAAAAAATTAGGTTTAGATACAATTTGCTGTTAAATAATATAATTATTTAACATTTTTTTTTCTTTAAATTCAATAAACAACTACAATTTTTATCCAATTCTGACAAAATAATAGCTCATTTTTCTCGTTGAATCATTCTCTACAAATTTATCGGTTGGATTTGTTACATAATATTTTGTTAAAAATTTCATCTCTGGGCTAAATGCAGACTGTTAGAAAAAAATTGCAGTGTCTTTTAAAGGATTTAAAACTTTTCGGAAATTATATTTTCAGGACGATAAAACGTCTTTTTTTAGGAAAAAAATTTGGAATGTTAAAAATTGTTTATTTACACACGTTTTTAGGCAATCAAACTTTTTTCTCACACCGCTTCTTTACAAATTTTTAAAATTGATACTATTTTAATTTATAATAGCCCATTTTCTTCAGAAATAGATTATGCACAAATTTGAAGAAAGCTAATTTTAAAAAAAATACACTGTTTTATAAATTAAAATATTTGAAAAACAATGCAGTTTTTTGAATATTCGCCTCCGCGAATTCATAGATAATTTGTTTCTGAAAAAATGAGATATTATAAATCAAAATCGCATCAATTTAAAAAATTTGTAAAGAGTCGATGTGAGAGAAAAAAACAAAATATTTTTTAACAAAATCTTCCAAACAAAATTGTAGAGAATGTTTCAAGAAAAAAAATAACACTGTGCAACAGCGAAAAATTACTTTGAATCGAACTTAGCCTAAGTTGTTCGTAACGAAAAACTAAAAAAAATAGTATACATTACATACCCCCCCCCCCAACCCCAAAATTTCAGTGTAGAGCTAAAAAATAGTTTTTCTGCAATTTTTGTAGAAAATATACTTTTACTTTGTCATTTTTGGTTTGATTTCAAATTTTTTTTTTATTTTAAAGCTGAGAAACAAAGCTTTCTATATCTAATAGAGGTTTTATGTTTAAAATAAAATTTAAAGTAGAAAAAAAGTAAAAAAGTTCGAAAATTGGCAATTTCTTTTAATTTTTCCAACTTTGTCAATGATTTACGGACAAATTTTATTAATATGTTTTTCTCTGTAGTAAATTATTTATAATGTATTTAATTCTGCGTCGAATGAGCTATTATTTAATTAAATTGGTAGAAAAAGTGGTTGAGTATTGCATTTTTTGTCTTTATAATCACTGTATTTTTAGGGAAAAATAATTTTTAAAAATTTTGGTGCCATTCTAATTTTCAAAATTTTACCAATATTTACTAAAATAAGTATAAAAAAGTTATTAGGAAATGATACGTACCACTTGCATTAATTAAAGAAAGACAAAAAAAGAAAGTATTGTTTTTTACTTAAATAAAAGACTCTAATTTTTTAGACAAAAAATGCATTAACTCGGCCACTTTTTTAGCAATTTAATTAAATAATAGCTGATTCGACGCAGAATTAAATACAAAGTTGGAAAAATTCCAAAAAATTACCAATTTTTGAATTTTTTTACACTTTTTCTACTATAAAGTTTATTTAAAACATAAAACCCTTATTACATATATAAAAAGCTTTGTTTTTTAGCTTTAAAAAAAATTCAAATAGGACCAAAAATGACGAAGTAACAGTATATTTTATACAAAAATTGCAGAAAAACTGTTTTTTAGCTCTAAAATGAAATTTTTAAGGTGGGAGGGGGGGGGATTAATATAAACTATATTTTTTTTATTTTTTCATGACGAACAACATAGGCTAGGTCCGATTGAAAGTAATTTTTTGAAACACAGTGTAAGCTATTATTTGTAAGAATTGTATAAAAATTGCATTTGTTAATTAAATTCAAAGAAACAACATAAACAACGTTTTGTAAAATTTTTTAATATTTATTTACTTTTCCAATTTTTTATTCCCTTTTTTAATTTCATTTCTTTTAACTTCTACTTTCTTTTTATAACACTGAAAAAAATTATTTTATTAGATCATATTTAAGAATAAAATATGCTTGATATTATTCATATTTTAAGAATATAATCTTGTTAATAAGTAAGCTAAAAATTTTTAAATTATTAATTATTTTACTATAACTTTAATTATTTAAATTTTAAATTATTTAAAATTTGTTCTTCTTTTAAAATGTTTCTTGGATCATATTTAAGAATAAAATATGCTTCATATTATTCTTATTTTAAGCATATAATCTTGTTAATAAATAAGCTGAAAATTCTTAAATTAGTAATTATTTTAATATATATTTTTAATAATTTTCTTCTTGTAAAAAAATTGTATTATATTCTTAAAATAAGAATAATGTTCATAATATTCTTATCTTAACTATAAGCTAAGATATATTAAAAAAAACTGCATTTTTTCCATTGAGAAATCTGTTTACTTTCTTTACTTTATAACTATTTTTTTGATATTCAATTTTTTTTACTCTTTAGTATTTTTTTATTTTCTAGATGTTTTTTAACTTACAGGAACGTCTTTCTCTTGTTCAAGTATTTTTTCTTATTTTTTAATTATTATTCTTTAGCGTTTAGTTATTTCTTTCTAGAATTATGTTTCACAATCTATAACTTATTTTTCACTTTTATTTGTTTTTTATTTATATTTAGTTATTTCATTCAAGCTTAGTGTTTAGTAACTAGCCAGTAATATTTCTTTAATTTTATTAGTCATTTATTTAAATTTTATATTTTTTCCTCTATTTATGGTTATTATAATCGTTTTTTCTACTTTTAGTTATTTGGTAATTATCTAGTAATTTACTAAATTTTATAGGCTTCTTTAAAAAAAAAAAATTATTCACTTTCTAGTTATTTTTATTTTATTTTCGTCGCTTGACAATGATTAAGTTTCTTTCTAGTAACTATTCTTCTTCTTGATGTCCTCCTTTTATTTTTCTCCTTATTTAATATTTTTTTAACATTTATAGTTATTGTATTCCTTTTTTAATAATACTTTTTTCTAACATGATTTTTTTCAATTTTAAAATCTTTTTTTACCTTCCAATCAACTTTCTGTATATTTTCTAATTATTTTATAAAATATATTTTAGCTTTTCTGGTTTTTTATTCAGTTAATTTTAATTCCCTCCTAGTTTTCTTTAATCAATTTTACAGTTATTTTTCTACACATTCTAGTTATATTTTAACCTTTTAGTAATTTTTTGACTTTATAGTTATTATTTTTATTTTGTAGTTGTTTTTCTAAATAGGAAATTAAAAAAAAGATTGTTAGGTATTTGTCTTATCATTTGTTCACCTTTTAGTGAAAATAAAGTTTTGATTGTTCATTCACTTTTCAGATATTTTCTTTATTTTCAAGATCTTTTAAATTTTCCATTCCTTTTTCTAAGTATCTATTTATTTGTTCACTTTCTGGTAATTTTTTCTTATTTTTTAATTCATTCTTGATTTGCTTGTTATTTTTGTAATTTTCCAGTAATTTGTTTTTTTTTCGGTTTTTTTCGTTAATTTAAAAAAAAATCTAATCTCTATTAATTTTTATTGTTCTCTTTTATTTTATTTCTTTATTTTTTATCCGCTTTATCTTTTTTAGGGAATTTTAACAGTTATATTAACGGAACTCTACGTTTTCATTTCTCTAGTATCTTTTTACATTAGCTTTCCTTTTCATGTGTATTCAATACTTCTCTATGCAAAGATGAATCAATTTTTACACCTTCCGTAATCAGAGATAAATACATTGAAAAAACGGTATTCCTACTTTAAGAATTATTATTCTTGGCGCCGTTTTAAGAATAAAATATCCCTATATTAAGAATATATAATATTATCAAAATAAGAAGAATATTCTTAGAATAAGAAGCAGATTCTTAATTACAGACTATGCTTCCCAATTTAAAAACGTGCTTTTTATTTTAAGAATATTCTACTTATTTTGAGAATACTATACCCTTAATATAAAAATGTCTTATTCTTAAAACAGCGCCAAGAATAATTCTTAAAGTAGTAACAACACTTTTCAGTGTAAGTCACTTTTCAGTGACAATATGTAGAAAAAATATCCGAAGCGTAAAATTGAAAGATAAACCACTATATATAGTTAGATCTGAATCATTCCTAAAGAAGCTATATAAGACATTTATTTTCGGGAATGGAGATTGTTTTGAGGAAATTTATGGCGGACAAAAGTTGTGTATTACGAAAAGATAGAGCTAATTAATCAGCATGATTCGCAATCTACGTTATTAAAACAACAACTGACAGGGAACGACACTCAGAGAATGGTTAATTTATTATATCGATAAATATATATTTTCTGCGCTGGATATATACACTCATTCATGGCGATATAATTACATACGTAGAGCAGATTGCGTTTGTGTATGCGCGATAGTTGTAATTCTGTAATATATGCTGGGGCCAAGCGTGATTTATCGTCTTCTCGACGCAGGTTTTCAGGATCTGTTAATGATCGTTTACAGATCGCTATCATCGATTTCCACTTTGCATCGAGTGCGTCTCAGCGTAGGTACGCATTTAATGAACAAGAGTGAACTGTATTCTAATAAGATTGTGTGTACGTGTATACCAGGCTCTTCTCACGAGAACTGCCGTCGGCCAATCCATGATTGGATTTGCTCCATGACCAGCAGATCATATGCGCGGCCCCATAGAAATTGTTAACCGATCAGACCTCGACCGCCGAGCTGTGATTAAACTGCGTGTGCCGCGGCTAAACCTGTTAGCTACCGTACAATGTCGGCATTAATTTTAAGAGAAGCGTCCAACTCAAGACGCCTGTGAAATCAAAGTCAGAAAATAAAGAAAAATTGCGGGTCAAGTGAGGAAATTTGAAAAAGTTTGGATAATCAGAGAAACTGATCCCTTGATCTGAATTAGTGAAAAATCGGTCACTAATTCAAAATAGTGAAAATTTGTACCAATTGAAAACCCCCCAATCACAAATAAGTATATGTGACGCTCCGCGAGAGAAGGGACCTATCGCGGAAAAAATCAATTTTCATTTTTTTATGCTGGAAGATAGTTTTTGAGTTGTTCTTTCATTTTCATGTTTCAAAAAAATTTTTTTTTTAATTACACTTTTGGTTATAATGCTTCGAACCTAGGCGTACAAAGTGTATCGCCTTTTTTGGTTTTTCATTGAACGACCGTCCCGTGAAATTAACAATTAATTATTTTGATTTTTTTATGGTAATTAATAGTTTTTGAGTTGCTTTTTGAGTTCCAAAAATCAAAATTTGATTCCTGCAATTAGTTTTTTTGTTATGAAGCTTTAAACATGAGCATGTTCAGGGTCTCAATTTTTCTTCCTCCTCTTTGCCCATCCATCATTTAAAGTTTGCTTTCTCAGCGATAGGTCCCTTCTTTCGCGGAGCGTCACATATAATTATTGAATAAATTCTTGCTTTATTAAATATATTTATTATTAGTGAAATAATAATAGAAATGCATTATATTTTTTTCCCCAATAATAATTATATAATTAAAAAATATTTTATATCAAGAAATTTAGAATTATTCTTCGAGATTTTGAGCGTTAAAAAGTAATAGTTACTAAGCAAAATATAGCAGATGAACAATTATTATTATTAGTCTTCCTAAAATTCTTAATTGCGAATAAATAATTAATCCTCGAATTAATTAATTAACCCAATTATTCTAATGTAATAATACTAGTAAAATAGGTGCAAATTACGTCCATTTCGTGGACATATCGCTTTCAGGTAAGCAAAAAAATTTGCTACTTCATAGATAAAGCAATAAATTGATAATATAAAAGTTAATTGGAGAAAACTTTTATATGTATTCTTAGCATGGAAATAAGTTTTGACAAAAAACAATTTTTTTCTATGAAAAAAGGTACTCAAAAAATTTGATTGGGTATTTTCAAAAATCCCTGTGTCCAAATTAAGATATTTATAAGCTTAATTTTGCCATCGAAATTTTTATTCAAAATCCGTTGAAGCGTTCTCGTGATATCCTGTCGACAAAAAAAAGCTATACACACATAAATATAAACACACACACACCCGCACCTGGACATTTGTTTAATAATTAAAAAATTATGTTTTTTAGTTGAAAATGAGTCGATTTACACTATTTTTAAAAATTGAAAATCTTAACGATCACAAAGATTCTTCTATGAGAAACCAGAAATTTAAAATTACTAATTCGAATAGTGAAATTTGACTAAAATTAATGATGAGAGTTTTGAAGAGGTATACAACGGAAGTGTCTAATCGCTAATTCTGTATTAATAAAAAATTATCAGACCAGTAGGTTCATTTTTAATCTAGAATATATTTTCCAAAGGAACAATGGTTAGAAAAATTAAAAAGCGATAATTTGAAAAAGTTGTTTAAAAACAGTTGATTGGGTATTTTCAAAAACCTACGTGTCCAAATTTTGATATTTATAAAGTATCCCTCGGGGAGTAAGCTTTGTGATCGTTAAGATTTTCGATTTTTCAAAAATAGCATTAATTGATTCATTTTCTGTACAGACAGACAGACAGACAGACAGACAGACAGACAGACAGACAGACAGACAGACAGACAGACAGACAGACAGACAGACAGACAGACAGACAGACAGACAGACAGACAGACAGACAGACAGACAGACAGACAGACAGACAGACAGACAGACAGACAGACAGACAGACAGACAGACAGACAGACAGACAGACAGACAGACAGACAGACAGACAGGCAGGCAGGCAGGCAGGCAGGCAGGCAGACAGACAGACAGACAGTCAGACAGGCAGGCAGGCAGGCAGGCAGGCAGGCAGACAGACAGACAGACAGACCGACAGGCAGACAGACCGACAGACAGACAGACAGGCAGACAGGCCGACAGACAGACAGACAGACCGACAGGCAGACAGACCGACAGACAGACAGGCAGACAGACAGACAGATAGACAGGCAGGCAGACAGACAGACGGACTGACAGACAGACAGACAGATAGGCAAACAGACAGATGCTTTCGTAAAACCCATTTTTTAGAATCAGGAGGTTTCAAAATGTCTCAAAATGCAAAAATTACGAAAAGTTCGTTATTGCCTACTCATCTGAAAAGAGAATGTAATATCTTAGTAAATTTTTTTTAATCACTTTTAAGATTATACATTGTCCCTAAAAATAGAATTTTCGAATCTTAAAGTTCGTAATTCATAAAAGATCAACATTTTTTTATCGGACTATTCTGTTTCGCTTGAAAATTGTTAAAAAAATGTTCTTAGAGATTATATTTTAAGTAGTTCTAGAATGTTTCATTTAAAAATATTCAGTACTTTGAGTGAAAAATCGCTGGAAATTTTGCCTATGGGTTATCATAAATATCATAAACATACAGTCTTAACAATTGTTTTATGTATTTTCTAAATATTTAAACAAATTATTATTGTCTAGAAAAAACAATATTTAACAAATTCTAAAATAAAACGCTGAACTTTTACTGAAACATATATATTTACTGTATGTAAATTTTCTTTTAATTGTACATTAATTGAAATATAATATATTTGTTAGTAATATTAAACAAAAAAGATTTAAAATTAACTCGAGAAACATAAATATGAATAATATTAATAAAGTAATAAGTAATGAATATTACTTTTTGTGGTTCTGTTACACCACTTGTAATGTTATCATTAACTTATTTCTCGTTTTTTGATAGAAAAGTATGTCAAAAATGGACAAATATGATGGGTTAGGTTATTTTTCAATTAATACGAAACACATTTTTAGAAAATAATTTATTTTAATTACAACGTAATAATTTTTATAATCTTATTTTCATCATTCGTTAAGGATGTTCTCTTTATTTACATAATCTTAAACTAGAAAGTCGTTTTTCACCACAAATAAAAAAACAATTCAAGTTATTTGCAACAAATTTTTAAAGATCCAGTTGTAATTTTTTTAAAAAAAATTAGGTTGAGCTAAATTTGTTGTCAAATAATACTTATTTAACATTTTATTTTTTTTCTTTAAATCTAGTTAAAATCTGTAATTTTCATCCAATTTTAACTAATAGTAGCTCATTTTTCTCGTTGGAACTTTCTCTACAATTTCATTTGTAAGATTTTCTTAAATTTTATTTTGTTTAAAGAATACGTAAAGAACAAATTTTATTTTCTTAATATTCTTAATATGATTATAACGATCACAATTTTTTTTATTATAACAAAACCCAACAAATGGAATAGTAGACTTCCTCCATTTTTAATTATTTTCTTCAATTCTCAATTATTTTCTTCAATTTTCAACTATTTTATGCAATTTTCAATAAGCCTCGTCTTTTTTCAATTGTACAATTATTTTTTTGAACTTTCAATATAATTCTTTAATTATCTTCTTCAATTTTCAATTGATTTAATAAATTTTCATTTATTTCCTAAAATTTTTACTATAATTTTCTTCAGTTTTTAATTGACAACTTAATATTCTTCTTCAATTTTGTACCTAAACTATCCTTTAAATTTTTTCTTAATTATTTTGTTCTGTTGTCGATTATTCTCGACAGTTTTCCAATTTTTTTTTACTTTTTTTTCAATTTTCAAGTACTTTTCTTTATATTGAATTAATTTAGTAATTTTTCTTTTAATTATCAATTATTTTCTTACAAATTTAATTTAATTCTTTAATCTTCAATTTATTTCTTCAATTTTTAATATTTTCTCCAATTATAATTCTCGTCATTTTTCAATTACTTGTTTCAATTATTAATTATTTTCCACAATTTATAACTATTTCTTACAATTTTTACAATTATTCTCTTAAAATTTTATAATTAATCTTTCTTTTCAATTTTTTTGTTTTGATATCTATTAATCTAGCCATTTTTCGAATTGTGTTTCCAATTTTCTATTATTTTCGTCATATTTCAGATATTTTCTTCAATTTTTTTCGTCATTTTTCAATTATTTCTTTCAATTATTAATTTTTTCCGCAATTTTCAATCATTTTCTACAAATTTTTCAATTAACCATTATTCTTGAAGTTAATAATTATTCTTTAATATTTTGTTCTGTTGACAATGATTCTCGACAGTTTTCTAATTTGTTTTTCAATTGTCTATTACTTTCTTAAAATTTTAATTTAATTTATTTCTTCAATTCTTAATTGTTTTCTTTTCTCAATTATTTTTAATTTAAAATCCCAGTCTTCAATTTCCAATTATTTTATTCAATATTCAGTAATTTTTACCTTTCTTCAATTATCAATTATTTATTTGAATTTGAATTTAATTCTTAAATTTTCAATTTATTTCTTAATTTTTTTTATTATTTTCTTTAAATTTTTCAGTTTTCAATTATTTTCTTCTATATTCTACAATTTTCAGCTTTTTTAATTATTTTTTTTTCAATTTTAAATTATATTCTTTAAATTTCAATTCCATTTTTCAATTTTTTCAATATTCAATCCAGTTGTTCAATTTGTAATTAGTTCCAAAAATTATTCCTATAATTTTCTTAATTTTTCTATTTTCTTAATTTCTTAATTTAATATTTCTGGCATATTTTTTTCAATTATTTCTTTTAGTTGTCTATTAATCCAATCATTTTTCGAATTTTGTTTTTAATTATCAATTTTTTTGGTCAGTTTTCGGATATTTTCTTCAATTATTTAATTATTCTCGTCATTTTTCTATTATTTCCTACAATTATTAATTATTTTCTTCGATTTTCAATAGTTTTCCGAAATTTTTCAATTTATTTCTGCAATTTTTTCAATTTCCAGTTATTTTTTTAAAATTTTATATTTATTCTTGAATTTTTTCAATTTTTTTGTTCGGATGTGTATTAGTCTAGCTATTTTTTCAATTTTTTTTTCAACTGCTTATTATTTTTGTCATTTTTCAGATATTTTCTTTAATTTTCGTCTTTTTTCTCGTAATTTTAATTATTTATTGCATTTGCAAAAATTTAATGTGGCTACTTATTTTATATTTGATCATGGAATTTGATGAAAAATGGTTTGGATAACCTGGAAGTGATTGAATATTGAAATTTTGAGAACGTAGCAACCCTGTTTTAAACTCATTCCAGTTGGTTGTTTAATACATTTTTTGTCACCTTTCTGTCACCTTTTCCATGGAAAAAATTTACCTTTTCACCTTATTGAAGATAAAAGGTACTGTAAAGCCTGCTATTTTTTAGTTTGATGTTATGTCAGTGAAGAGAACCTCCTTAATATATATTTTAAAAAATTTTGTGATGAGATTCCCTTTTCATCTACTTCTCGAATTTCTTCTGAGAACCCTCAGTTATAGATATTATTTTCATATAGAAAAAATTTTTAGTTGAAAAAGTATATTAATTTTTTATACACATAAAGACTTTAACCAGGTTGGTCAGTTTCAGGTAATTCTCAGAAAAAACACAAACATGTCAAAGAAATTAAAAATTTTGACCCAATTATTGGTAGTTACTATTATTCAAAGAACGAAAATGTTCACTGAAAAACAATATTAATTAAGTTAAATTCTGTCTTATTTTAGCTGCTAGTTCATTACTCGTATAATAAAATTTTTCTATAATCAAGAAAAAGTAAAGGAAACTGATAAAAAATTGACTTTTGCGACAACCCTGTTCAAAGTAAATGAACATTTCTCGAAATGGACAGCACAATCTAAAGTTGATTGAACACAGAGAAGAAGAAAGCACAAAAAATTAATTAAATTCAAGCTTTCGATCTATCCGGAAGGAAAATAAAGAAATCCCACTGGAGAAGTTCGGGAAGTATTTAAAGCACCGACTTTCTACATATACTTAAACCAAAATTGTTCAAACCTAATTGACAAGTAGCGAGATTTTCATGCCCAATGATTAGAAAATCAATTAGATTTTTCTCTCAGTGGTAAAAAGTAGATGACACCGGCATATAGTCCGATCCGGAATGTAAATAGATTCGTCATCTTTTTTGTAATGGAATTGTCCGAGGCTTAATTACTTTCGGAGATAATTAGCGGTATACTTTCCCTGGCGATAATGAGGCAATCGACTTGGCTCAAGAAGGAAGATGAAGTGTGAAACAAAACAGCTTAACCTTTCTCTGCTCTTTTCACGTGTGCAAGCTCCAGGCTATGTGTAGAGTAACTATACTATATACAGTACACACACGCCCCATTGGAACGCAACCTCACGAGAATACGCACCCACATAAGCACACATCCCTTTTTACATGATAATCTTTACGACATAATAATCGACAGATACCTCAGAGAGATGTAACGTGTTCATAAAGTCCATCCTGTGAGATCGGCAATGTATTTATTGCCCGGATCGAGTGTCGATGTTGACGCCGGACTTACTCACAGTGGACATTTTATCGGTTCTGTAAATAAAGATCTTTGAGCGTGACCGATTACCGATAATCAATAGATATACATGCTCTCGTCATCGGTAAATTGAAAGAACGAGAAATTAATTGGGACATGTCTCTTAAATTGAGTGAGAAAAGTGTATTTGCTGCTTTTTTATGGTCCTTGGAGTTTTTTTTTTCCCTCTTTCTTTCAGTTCCCGAGGTATTTCACGTGATTGAAATCACTCTATTTACCGAAATATTGAAAAGATTCGAGTAATCTTGCCATTAGTGAAATAATTGTCGTTTTACCAAGAAATCGCTCATAATTCAGTCGCTGAAGCCACTTCGTTACGAATTAATTACATGTCTCTTATGTAATTGGATTTATCGTTTCGCTGAGCGTGTTTATCCAGGACTCATGAGAAATCTACTCCATTAGCGCTCTAATTGAACGTTGCGCGCGTTGACAGTAGATTTGTAATTAACGTATGCCGATCAATTCCTCAAATGACGATCTCAATGAAAAGAAATAAAGTGGAACGCTGCTGCTTTGTATCATTCAACATCTCGGTTGAAATGTACTCATTACTCTTAATTTATGTAGAAAAATTCCTCTGCTGATTGATTATTTTCCTTTGATGTTGCAATTGCTTCGATTTCTAAAAAAGAATTTAACGGCTTTTTTGCCACTAAGTTTGTGTCTAATTAGCTGAGCCCATTAAATAATCTCATTCTGTATAGTCTGTACCGGTTAGATAGTGCACAAATGTTTTTATAAAAAAAGGTTTAAATTGTTGGATTAGCTTTGTTTTTTATTATACACTTGAATCCACTTAATTGGCAAACGATAATTAAAAATTTCCTGTTTCATGAATGTCTGTCGTCATAAATTGTTCTATAGATTGAAAGGTATTAAATAATTGCTGGTAAAGAGGTTTTTAATTTTAAGGCTAGAAAGTTTTCTGAGAAGACGGTTTGATGAAATCGAAATTGTTTATTTATATTGATGTGGAAGTTGGCATTTTCAAAATTCTTGAATTGGATATGATTTTGTTAAGTAGTTAACTACATCTAATTAAATGGTAATTTCTTAATTAGAAGCAAAAGGTGGACTATTAGATAATTAGTTAAAATAAGAAATTAATGGGATTATTCCCTTTTTCAATTGTTCATAAATTGAACTAATTATAATTTCAATTGTTACCAAATTAAACTAATCACAATTTTAATTGTTACCAAATTAACCCGATTCTAATTTAAATTAATTTCAATTTGAATTAGTTCCAATTTAATTTAATTCCACTTTCAATTGATTTCAATCTTAATTGTTCATAATTTAATTTGTTCTTAAATTCAATCGATCCCAGTTTTATTTGTTTTTATTTTAATTGTTCCTAAAGTAAACTAATACCAATTTTAATTATTACCAAATTGAACTAATCCCAATTTTAATTGTTACCAAATTGAACTAATCACAATTTCAATTGTTACCAAATTTAATTGATTCTAATTTAAATAAATTTCAACTTAAATTAGATCCAATAATTTAATTCCAATTTTAATTGACTCCAATCTTAATTGTACCCAATTTAATTTATTCTTAAATTTAATCGATCCCAGTTTTTTCGTTTCCAATATCAATTGTTCCTAAATTGAACTATCCCAAATTTCAATTGTTACCAATTTTCCTTAATTCCAATATTAATTGGAACCAAATTAAATTGATTCTAATTTAATTTAATTTCAATTTAATTTAATTCCAATTTCAATTAGTTCCAATTTAGTTTAATTCCATTTTCAATTGATTGCAATCTTAATTGCTCCCGATTTAATTTGTTCTTAAATTCAATCGATCTCAGTTTTATTTGTTTCCATTTTGAATTGTTCTTAAATTAAACTAATCCCAATGTCAATTGTTACCAAATTTGAAACCAAATTTAATTAATACTAATTTAAATTAAATCTAATTTTAATTATTTCCAATTTAGTGTAATTCCATTTTCAATTAATTGCAATCTTAATTGTTCCCGATTTAATTTGTTCTTAAATTCAATCGATTCCAGTCTTATTTGTTTCATTTTGAATTGTTCCTAAATTAAACTAATCCAAATATCAATTGTTACCAAATTGAACTAATCCCAACTTTAATTGTTACCAAATTAAATAGATTCTACTTCAAATTAATTTCAACTTAAATTCGATCGAATAATATAATATTACAATTTCAATGGAATCCAATCGTGATTGTTTACAATTTAATTTGTTTTTAAATTTAATTAATTTCAGTTTTATATGTTTCCAATTTCAATTGTTCTTATATTGAGCTAAAGCCAATTTCAATTCTTGCCAAATTGAACTAACTCCAACTTCAGTTTTTGACAAATTAAACTAATCCCAATTTCAATTGTTATCAAATTAAATTAATTCTAATTTAAATTAATTTCAATTTTAATTATTTCCAATTTAGTGTAATTCCATTTTCAATTAATTGCAATCCTAATTGTTACCGATTTAATTTGTTCTTAGTTTCAATCGATTCCAGTCTAACAATTTCATTTGTTTTTAAATTTAATTAATTCCAGTTTTATATTTCCAGTTATTAAGCTAACCTAAATTTTAATTTTTGACAAATTGAACTATCCCCAATTTCAATTGTTGCCAAATTCAACTAATCACAATTTCAATAGTTACCAAATTAAATTGATTCTTATTTAAATTAATTTTAATTTAATCGTTCCCAGTTTCTTTCTTTCTTTTGTTTCAAATTTCAGTTGTTTCCACTTTCCGTTTCCGAATTTATTTGCTGACAATTTTTCTTGTTTCTAATTTAGAATCTTTTTAATTTCAATAAATTCTAAATTTAACTGAATCGAGTGTCAATTGTTCTCATTTTGGTTTATTCGTAAATGATTTGGTAATATTTTGAATTGTGTCAAATTTTAATTAGCATCGTTTTTAAACTGTTCTTAAGTTTAATTGTTTCTGATTTAAATTGTTCCTAGTTTTAGATGATTCCAAGCCAAATAATTCCTCAATGCAAATTGACTAAAGTTTAAACTGTATTATAATAAATGTTTCCAATTTTAAAAAATCCTAATTTCAATGTTTCCAATACTGTTTGCTCCCAGATTTAATTGGCACCATTTTTAATTGATCCAATTTAAATTAGTACCAGATTAATTTATTCAAAAATGCAATTGTTCCTATTAGCATCCAGTTTCAAGTGTTCTGAAATTTATTTGTTCCCTATTTAATTTGGTGTCATTTTCAATTTTTCCCAATTTCTATGGTTCCAAGTTTAATTTTTGCTCAATTTCAATAATTCCAATATTTTTTTCCTCTAATTTAATTTGTTAATAAATTTAATCCCATCCAGGTTCAATTATACCCAGTTTTAATTGTTTCTAATTTTGAAGAACAGCAATATCAATCGTTTCTAATTTTTTCTTTTCAGGTTTCATTTGTTCCGAATTTTACTTGTTTCTAACAAAACAGTTCTGAGTTTCAAATGTTCCTCAATTTATTCGCATCTAGTATCAATGGTTCTTAATTTCAATTGTTCCCAATTTTGAAGAATCCTAGTATCAATTCTTTCAACTTTCATCCCGATTTAGTCGATTCCGGTATTAATTGTTACAAAGTTCAATTGTTCTCCATTTTGTTTATTTACAATTTTAATTAGTTCAATTTTTAATTGTTTAAAATATTAATTAGCTCCGATTTAAATTTGTTCTTAATCTCAATCATAACTATTTGAAACTGCTTCTAATTTTAAAAACTTCCAATTTAAATTTTTCCTAAATGTAAAATGGTTCCAATGTAAATTGTTCCCAATCTAAAATTATTCCAACGTTAATTCGTCACAATTCCATAGTTGACAGTTGCTATAGTTTTTAGCATCATTTGTTTCGAATTTAAATCATTGAGGTCATTTAAATCGTTCATAATTTTAATTGTATTGAATTTTGAAAAATCTTAATATTAATTGTTCTCAATTTTATTCCCCCTAATTTAATTCCAAATTGTTCTAAATTTAAATTGATACCAGTTTCATTTTTTCCTGATTTCAATTGTCCCTAAATTTAAGTACTTTTATATTCAATTATTGTTCTTAATTTCAATGTTCTCAATTTTGAAAAATTCCAATATCAATTGTGCCTAATTTTATTGTTGCCAATTTTATTTGACTAATTTCGTAAATCTCAATTTTATTTATTTTCAGTTTATTTTTCTTTCTTAATTGGTACCACTCTTAATTAAACTCAATTCAAATTGGTTCCATTCTTAATTGTTCCAAATTTTAATTGCGTCGTTTTCAATCCATTCTTAATTTAAAATTTTTGAAACTTAAGTTGTTTCCAATATTAATTATTGTTTCCGGTTTAGTTTCCAAGTTTCAAATAAAATTTTTTATTATTTTAATTGATTTCACTACTATTTATTCTCACTCTCTAGTTTTCCCAATTTAAATCCTTATAATTTCTATTTCTTCCTAAATTCAGTTCCTTTTTTATTCAATCGTCTTCAATTTCAATCATTTCTAATTTCAAAGAATCGCAATATCAATTGTTATCAATTTAATTATTCTGAATTTCATTTTAGTCCAATTTTATTTATTTCCTATCCCAATCGTTCTTAATTTTTTTTTTTTTTTAATTTCAATACATTTTAAATTTATCTGACCCTAATTTCATATGGTACCATTTTCAATCGTTCCAAGTTTCAATTGTTGCTATTTTCGACTGTTCCCAATTTTAATCGATATCAAATTAAATCATTCGAAATTTCAATCAGCATCGCGTTTCTAAGAGAAAAAACAAAATTCTAAAGTTTTTAAGTCAATTTTTTAAAATTCCCTATTTTTTTCCAGGTAAAAACCACTCTTAAAATTTGAACCAAATCGGGTGGATCGTCAAGAAACAATTCCTTCTATTTCTTTTAATGCTTTCTCCTTTTCCCATTTTTCACTATGACTCCTGATCGATTTTAAGCTCAATTAAAAAAACATTTTTCACAATTTTCAGCAGTATCTTCTCTTGAGAAAGATTCGTAAAAGTGGTATTCTTCGAAACACCGCGAGAGTGAGATTCTTCATTGGGTAATCAACTGTAATTAGATTAATCGTTTTTCAGAAAAAGCGAAGAAGGGATATAAGAATTTCTCGCGTTTAAGCACAGCAGTCTCGCGATCACCGCTTCAAGGTTAATGTGGTATTTTTAATCGGATCGATTTATCGGAAATGAGATTATAATGCAGGTAGCCGTGATCTAATACGATCAGTTACAAAAGAAACATAAATGCGCTTTTCTAATTTTTTTTTCTTCTTTTTCTTCTTCTTCTTCTTCTTCTTCAACAACTTACACACGCTGTATATATTGTATATATATAATGAAGATAGTTGCTTGTCGTGTAAAGGAAGAACTTAGGTACTTAGGTAGCCTTCTATAATATATAATGGCATTAATGGGGCCCGACTGCTTCGTTCCTTCATTTCGTTATTAACTGAAAATTACCGAAACCAAAATCTAATTCGCGTAAACACTGTAATTTAAGGTCGAAACGACTCACCGTGCCATCCTATACATTCTCGAGACTTTTCAGTCTGGCAAACCGAGTTTCTTGCACGTGAGCAAGTGTCTTAAAAGCGCCTTTTAAGGTGTTCAAGTATCTTCCAATACGTGTTGCCACAGGCCATTGCTATTGGAAATGATTATGTGTGAGAGTTATGACAGTTGTGTTAGTTAAAAGAGCCCAAAAATAGCTTTAAAAACTGGCTATTTCCCAAATTAGGTTTCGTTTAAAAGTCTTTCAATATTTGGGAACTTTGAAGCTATGTGTTATTTAGTTTACGTTTTTATTTTTTCTCGAGAAAAAAACCTACGAAGAAAGGAAGGTTTATTTGTTAATCTGCACCGAGAAAAAAAATTTTTTGTATGAAACATAATATGTTTGGTTATACATTAAAATTAAACTTAAAAACATTATTCATTCAATCAAAATCATTAAAAGAAATACTTTTATTTAAATCAAGAAAATATTTTTCTCATTGTAAAAAGAAAGGAAAAACAAAAAAAAGAACCAAATTTGCTTCCGGGAAAAAATTCTCGTGACCAATAGAGTTGCGAAGAAGTAATATTACCTGGAGAATGGTAATAAGAACGAGAATATAACCGGGAATATAACCGACCAAATTTCTAATCGAGAATTTATAAGAATTTAAGTTTTTTATTTGTTTATCAAATTAAGTCGAATTTTCTCAATCAATGTACGAAAATAGAATCTCTAGTGTCATTCTTATTAGTAATGATTTGAATTTTAATGTTAATAGTAAGAATTATAAATATAATAACAATAGCAATATTAAAGACAAACTTTGCATTGTTGTTGGTCATTTAAAACTATAAATTTTTGCAAATTCAAATAATGGAAATTACGAAATTGAAGAATATATCAAAAAAATGACGAAAATAATTGACTGTTGAAAACAAAATTCAAAAAATTCAAAAAATGGCTACATAATTACACAATTGTTAAAAAGAATAATTTAAAAAAATAAATAATAAATATATTAAATTTAAACAAAATAGTTGAAAAATTATAGGAATAACAGTTTCAAATAATTACAAATTAAACAACTGGATTGAAATTTGAAAAAAATAATTGAAATTGAAGAAAATAATAAAAAATTGAGGAAATAAAATGAAAATTTGAAAAAATAATTGATAATTGAAAAAAAGATTACAAAATGACGAAAAATAATTGACAATTGGAAACAAAATTCAAAAAATGGCTAGATTAATACACAACCGAACAATATAATTTAAAAAATCAAATAATAATTATAAAAATTTAAGATAATAATTGAAAATGGAAAAAAATGTAGGAAATAATTGAAAATTGAGAAAAATAATTAATATTTGAAGGAAATAGTTGAAAAATAGAAGAAAATATGTTAAAAATTAAGAAAATTATAGAAATAATTGTTGAAAATAATTGCACATTAAACAACTGGATTGAAAATCGAAAAAAATAATTGAAATTTAAGAAAATAATAAAAAAATTGAGGAAATAAAATGAAAATTTGAAAAAATAATTGATAATTGAAAAAAAAATTAGAAAATGACGAAAATAATTGACAACTGGAAACAAAATTCAAAAAATTGCTAGATTAATACACAGCCGAACAATATAATTTAAAAGATCAAAGAATAATTATAAAAATTTAAGATAATAATTAAAAATGGAAAAAATTGTAGAAATAATTGAAAATTGCGGAAAATAATTAATAATTGAAGGAAATAGTTGAAAAATGGAAATAAATATGTTAAAAATTACGATAATTATTGTCAATTAAAAACAAAATTCAAATAATGACTAGATTAATAGAAAATTGAAAAAAAATTGTAAAAATTAAACGAGAAGTATTAAGTTTAAAGAAAATAAAAGCAAAAAAAAAATTAAAAAAGCCGAGAATTGATGAAAATATAAGAAAACAATTGAAAACTGAAGAATGGAATTCAAAAATTGAAGAATAGAATTGAAAAATTTAAGAAAATAATTGAACATTTGTATTTAAAATTAAAGAAACTTAATGATAATCGAAAAAAAATAATATAAAAAAAGGCGATAATTTTTTAATATTAAAGGAAATATATACAATATTAAAAGTGAAATTTAAATTTGAAAAAATTACTGAGAATTAAAGAGAATAGTTCTAGAATTAAATAATTTAATTAAAATTTTAAAACAATCTTTATGAGTGAAAAAAAAATTTTAAAAATAAGAGAATTATTCAATATTAAGGAATTAATTGAAAATTGATAAAAATAATTGAAGATTAAAGAAAATATTTGAAAATTGAAGAAAATAATGAAAAATTGAAGAAATAAATTGAAAATTAAAGAATCAAATGAAAATTTCAAGAAAATGATTGATAATGAAAAGAAAAATTACAATATGACGAAAATAATTAATCATTAAAAAATTTATTAATGTTAAAAAAAATAATTAACAATTGAAAAAAAATTCGAAAATTGGTGATAATAATCGTCATTTGTACACAAAAAATTTGTAATTAATGAATATTCATAAAATTAAAGAAGAATAAAAAAATGGCCAAGTGAAAACTGATGAAAATTATGGAAAAAAATAGTAGTAAAATAAATGAAAATTAAAGAAATTAATTGAAAATGCAATAATTGTATTGAAAGAAAATATTTGATAATTGAGAAAATGCAGGAATTAATTAATATTAAGGAATTAATTAAAAATCTATAAAAATAATTAAAATTTAAAAAAAATTGAGAATTGCAGAAAAAATAAAAAATTTAAAAAATAAATTGTAAATTAAAGAATTGAAAATAAATTTCACGAAAATAACTGATAATTGAAAGAAAAATTACAATATGACGAAAATAATTAAATATTGACGAAAATAATTCACTATTAAAAAAAAATAATAACCAATTAAAAAATAAATTCAAAAAATGGTAAGAATAATCGGCATTTGAAAAAAAAATTTAATTGATGAATTATTATAAACTTGAAGGAGAAAAATAAATTGTCGATTGGAAACTGATGAAAAATGGAAACAATTGTAAAAAATAAATGAAAATTAAAGAAATCATTTGGAAGTTGAAGAAATGTATTGAAATTTCAAGAAAATATTTGATAATTAAGAAAATGTGAGAATTATTGAATTTTGAATAAAGTAATTGAAAAACGTAGAGTGCAATTGAAAATTGAAGAAAATAATTAAAAATTAAAGAATTAAATGGGAGATTAAAGAAATAAATTAAAGAATAAAGATATAAATTGTCTTCAAGTTTCAAATTTTAAAATCGTTTTCCAATTATTTTCCACAAGTTTTAATTATTCTTATTTTTTAAAATTATTTTCTAAAATTATAAAATATTTTTCTCAAATTTCCCATTATTTTCTTTAATTTTCAATCATTTTCAATTATTTAATTCAATTTTCAATTATTTATATTATTTGTTTATTATTTTCAATTACTTACGTTCTTTAACATAATTTCCAAAAAGTTTTTAATTATTTATCTGAAATTTTCATTTTTCTATTCAATTTTAAATTATGTTTATCTTTTTATCACTTTTCTCTAATTTTTAATTATCTTCTTTTTTTTTGAAAATTAACTTCTAAAAGTTTCAAGTATTTTTCTGAAATTTTCTTTAAATTTCCTTCATTTAAAAGATATTATGCAATTTTTTCAATTATTTTCTCAAATTTTAATTATTTTCTTCAATTTTAAATTATTAATATTATTTCTTTATAATTTTCTTAAATTTTTTATCATTTTCATCATTTGCTGAATTAATTTTCTAAAATTTTAATTATTTATCTCAATTTGAATCATTTTTTTCAATTTTCAATTATTTTCTCCAATTTTTCATTACTCTAATTGTTTTCAATTTATTTCTAAGATTTTGAAGTATTTTTCTAATATTTAAATTACTTTCTTTCATTTTAAAATTGTTTATGATTGTTATATTTAATAATAATTTTTACACTTCATTGACTTATAGTTAATTTGTATTGATAAGTATTTTGTTATTTATCTCTTTTTTCTTTAATAAATTGTTTGTGTTTCAAAATAGTGGGGCTCATTCAAACATAGAAAATTCTCATAAATTCTCCGGAACGAAAATATTCTCGGTTATATTCTCGAGAATGTTACCGGATTTTAAATTACCGAGAATTTTGCAACTCTAGTGACCATATAAAAGTAAACTTAAAAATTGGCATTATGAATGTAAACTGATCCATTCAAGTGTCATGTTCTATTACTTTACTCTCACACCTTTAACACAACAAAATAAATTCACTCTTAAACGGTTCTTGTACGAATGCGAAATCTAAAAAAATGAACTTGCAAATATGAGAACGGTAATTACACAAACGAGTCGAGTAAATACTCTCGCCATGAAATCGAAAATATCACGATAAGGAAAATTTGCATTAGAAACTCGTTTCGACTTATAACAAGTTAATTTTCTGGCACTTCGCCATGTAAAAGATAAGAATCTGCTACAAGACTTCTCTGTCTTTTTCTGTTTTTATACTTTTCTCGTCTCAGTTCTTTTTTAGGCAGAGAAACTGCCCGTATAAAAACTTGAGTGACTTCCGAGTAGGAAATGTCTTTTTCCAAGTTATTCCTGGTAAATATGACGACTTTTCAATTTTTTTTCACAGACCGAAGAGACTTTAATGAACAAATTCTAATTAAAACATTATTAAGTAGAAATAAATCAATCCAATCAATTAAAACAACTTTGGTATAATTATTGCAAAAACAACTGGTAATTGAAAATATTTTATAGTAGTTAAATAAACCATTTTATGTAGTTAAAATAACTAGTAAGGCAATTACAATAAATAAACTAACGCAAGTTGGTTAGCTTAGTTGAGTTCTTATTATCTAAAAAAAATTACTAAGCGCCGAGAATCGAACTCTCGACTCCTCACACTCGCAAGCCGTAGATTTTACCCCTCGACCACTGAAGCGTGTTTAGAGAATCTAAGTGATATTAAAAAAAATATTCTTTTCTGAATGGAACACTAACAATTGTGCAATTAATTTTAGAATATGAAGTAGATTTATTTACATACTAGTTTTTTTATATACTGGTTGATTTTACTGTTTTAATAAATTTAAAATTTTTTACTGCTTTAGTTAGTTGTTTTAACTATAATAATTGGTTATCTGTCTAACTGTCTGTCTGTCTATCTGTCTATTGATCTATCTATCTATCTGGCTGTCTGTCTATCTGTCCGTCTGTAAGTCTGTGTATCAGTCAGTCAATTTACCTGACTGTCTATCTGACTATGTGTCTGTCTGTCTGTCTGTCTGCCTGTTTCTCTATCAGAATAGTTTTTACGACTATCAGATTTAAATAGTCAAAAAAATTAAAAATCATAAAATTATTTATTTACTATAATTTGTAGTAACATTATTTTACAGATATTTATCTATTTATTTATTGGAAAATACGTAAATAGTAACATATTAGACCATTTTTGAGCATATAATAAAATTTTTTTTATAACTCCCAAAGTGGAAAATGCAATTTGGCATAATTTTATTCACAAAATCTTTTGAAAAAGAGTTCAATGAACTACTGAAAAATAGTTGAAAAATGAAAATTTGTCAGTTTAAATTGGTAATTTTGTTAAAAATTTACATAATTAATATGCATGATTTTACGAGAACTATTTTTTGTGTCCATTAGCAAGAAACAATGTAAATGACGTATGTAAGTCGGTACGCGAGGAAACCGCGATTTATGCACATGCAAATTAACTCGGTGTAATAAACTAATTAGCCGATTCATTGCAGCCGCTTATTCCTAGTGTTTAAGTCGGTATAGTCGTGTGAATGAGGATAAAAGCACGAGACTCTCTAACACAGAGGATTTCTCAGTTGTGAGCTACATAACCCGCGGCGATGTACTTTCGAATCATACTTGCAAATTCACGTTAATAGACGCATCAATGCATCCTGTGACAAGAACCGGTGATGCTACGCCGTGTTCGATTTCAATCCGATAACTCCAGTAATTACAAATTATCAGGGATCCCTTTTGTTACTAAACTTGGCGGCAGATATCGCTCGATAAAGTGAATTATTTACCTTCCGGATACACTGGTAACGTTTACACGGCGGATACGAATTGAGGGTTATCTTCACTCTTATATGAGTTTGATCGAACGATGTTTTATGGTGGACATGTGAAGGAAATATATATATCATAGATGGGAAATATGATAGGTGTAAAATCGATTCTTTCGGTTTTATCACGTTTCATGCCTCGAAAATCTGTTAAATCTTTTTATTGCTTTTTATGCTTTATTTTGCCCTTTGGCTTTAAATTATTACATTCGGTTTATTTCTTTTACTAGCAAAACAAAACGCGCGCCAGCGCGCGATTAGTTTTTCATACATTTTAGAAATTATAAAATACAGTAATAAATATAACAATTCGGTAAATAATATTTATCTAACAAGAAGAAATAAATATTTTAAATATAATATTTAAAAATCAATTAACATAAATAAAATAAATATTTATTTAGGACAAAATTGATAATATTTTAGAATTAAAAAGAACTGCAAAATATAATTGAAATTAAACAAAATAATTGCAAGTTTTGAAAATTGATTGAAAAAAAATAATAATAATAAAATCAATTAAAAATTGGGGAAAGTAATTTAAACAATCATAAAAATGGGGCCCGTATCATTTTGACACAAATTTTTTCGGGCAACTTGTTATATTGTACTCCCGAAGATGAATGTTATATTTTACTCCTTCTGAAATCAAAGATTTGGGCCCGTATCATTTTGACACAAATTTTTTCGGACAACTTGTTATATTGTACTCCCGAAGATGAATGTTATATTTTACTCCTTCTGAATTCAAAGATTTTTAAGTCTTATTTATTTAATAATTGAATTTTCTAGATTAATTAAGTCTTTTAATGTTATTTTAATGTATTAAAATCAATTATTTAATAAATAAGACTTAAAAATCTTTGAATTCAGAAGGAGTAAAATATAACATTCATCTTCGGGAGTACAATATAACAAGTTGCCCGAAAAAATTTGTGTCAAAATGATACAGGCCCAAAGATTTTAAGTCTTATTTATTAAATAATTGATTTTAATACATTAAATTAATATTAAAAGACTTAATCAATCCAGAAAATTCGGGCCCGTATCATTTTGACACAAATTTTTTCGGGCAACTTGTTATATTGTACTCCCGAAGGTGAATGTTATATTTTACTCCTTCTGAAATCAAAGATTTTTAAGTCTTATTTAATAAATAATTGATTTTAATACATTAAATTAATATTAAACGACTTAATTAATCCAGTATGTTCAATTATTGAATAATTAAAACTTAAAAATCTTTAATTTTAGTAGGAGTAAAATATAACATTCATCGTCGGGAGTACAATATAACAAGTTCCACGAACAAATTTGTGTCAAAATGATACGGGCCCGAAAATTCAATTATTGAATAATTAAA
This sequence comes from Ganaspis brasiliensis, assembly GCA_037103525.1. Classification (NCBI taxonomy): domain Eukaryota; kingdom Metazoa; phylum Arthropoda; class Insecta; order Hymenoptera; family Figitidae; genus Ganaspis; species Ganaspis brasiliensis. The sequence goes on along the minus strand of JAZKLR010000175.1, from coordinate 279,083 downwards.
ACTTAAAAATCTTTGATTTTCGTAGGAGTAAAGTATAACATTCTTTTTCAGGAGTACAATATAACAAGTTGCATAAAAAAATGTGTGTCAAAATGATACGGGCCCTAAAAATGTTTTAAAATTAAAGAAAATAATTTAAATTTGAGAAAAATACTTGAGAATCTTAAAAGTAAATAAAAATAAATTGAATAATGAAAAATTAGAGAAAATAATTGAAAAATGAAAAAGCATGGTTAAAAATTGAGATAAATAAATTAAAATTAAAAAAAATAATTAAAATTTGAGAACATAATTAAACAAATTACATTGAATATTTTAAATAAAGGAATGTTAAACAAAATTTGAGAAAAATACTTAAAACTTTCAGAAGTTCATTGAAATAAAAGAAAATAATTAAAAATTAGAAAAAATAAATAAAAAAGATAAACATATTTTAAAATTGAACAGAACAAGTTTTAATTAAAGAGAAATAAGTAAAAACTTTTTGGCAATTATGAAAAAGAACGAGAAAAAGAACAAAAGTAATTAAAAATTGAAGAAAATAAAATAAAAAATAATATAAATAATGAAATAATTGAAAAGTAAGATAAATAGTTAACAATTTTTGAAATTATGAAACAAATGTAAAGAATTAAAAATTGAAGAAAATAAATTTTCGAAAATAATTGAAAAATGTTTTTAAATTTTAAAATTTGAAGAAAGTAATTAAAATATGATACAAACAATGATAAGTTTTAAGAAATAAATAACATTTAATTGTGATAATTGAAAAAACTACAGAATTTTTTTTTAATTAAGAAAAAATAATTGAAATTTGAAAAAAATACATGAAGATCTTACAAATCAATTAAAAAAAAAAAGAAAATAACTAAAAAGTGGAGAAAAGAATTGAAGAAATAAGCTAGAAGTAATTAAAATTTACGATAATTAATAAATTTTTTTGGAAATTATGAAAACAAAGAAAAATAATTAAAAATTGAAGAAAACAATTGAAATTTTAGAAAATAATTTTAGAAAATGAGAATAACTAAAAATTGGATAAAAGACTGGAAGAGTGTTAAAAATAATTGAAATTTACGATAATTAATAAATTTTTTTTGGAAACTATGAAATCAAAGAAAAATAATTAAAAAATTGAAGAAAATAATAGAAATTTGAGAAAAATACTTAAAAAATTTTAGAAATTTATTTTATAAAATGAGAAAAATTAAAAAGTGGAGAAAAGTCTGGAAGAAAGCTAAAAATAATTGAAATTTAAGATAATTAATAAAAAAATTTGAAATTCTGATATCAAATGAAAATAATTATAATTGAAGAAAATATTTGAATTTTCAGAAAAAGTGTATTCTGTATTTTATTCACATTTTCGTAATTTTTTAATTTTTCTCATCTTTTAAAAATTTGCCTATTGTTTTCAAATTTTCTGTCACTTTTCTCAATTTTATAAAGCATGTTTATAAATATTTTAAAATTTCAAAAATAAAAAAGATAAAATAATAAAAAAATTATTTTTATAACTTTAAAATGTTTCCATGTATTTTTTAGAGTCTTTCTAGTTTGCTGATCGTTTTTTTATTCTTCTTATTTTTGTAATTCTTAAATTGTTCAATAGTTTAAATATATTTTTTTGTTTCTGTAATTTTCAATTTATGCATTTGTTCGTAATATTTTAAATAGTTTTTTGTAATTTTCCTATTCTTTGGTAGTCGGTAAAAATGTCATTAAATAATAAAAAATAGTTTTTTCGTGGTTATGGTCATCATTTTGTGTTTATTTTTTAATTTAACTTTTGCGTAATTATTTTTAATTTAACACTTTCGTAAATTGTTTCATCGTTTCTCAATTTTTATTTTTAAGCTTATTGAATTTTTCCTTAAATTTATTTTCATTTTCGGTAGTTCTAATTGTTTTTATAATTATAAAGGGCGTAATTTTTGTAAGCCCGTGTATTAAATAAATAACTAAATTTTATGACTCCATTTTTACCTTTTGTTGTTCTTTGGAAGTTGTTTTAATTTTTTTTTTTTAATTTCTTCATTTTTTGGATAATTTTTCTCAAATTTTCATTTTTTTTCTAGTCAATTTTTCAGAATTCTAGTATTATTTCATTCATTCATAAATTTTACACAATTTTTGTCAATTTTCTTCTTTTTTCATAAATTTTTTGATGTTTAAAAAAAATCTTTTTTTGTAAAATTATTTTTCTAATAATTTTTTGCGAGAAAATCAATGATAATAAAATCAAAAAAATGAGAAAATTTTTTTGGCCCACTTAGCAATTTGTATTTTTAATAAAACATTAAATATCTCAAAGTCCATCCCTAACTTCACCAATTTATATATTTTTCAAAGTTTATATTTGTAAAAATATTAATTTTATATTTCCATTTGGAAAACTTAATTATTCTGACAAGTGCAAGGCTCAAAGATTTTACTATAAAAACTATAAATCCGGGAAAATCGTGCAAAAAGAAATTTTTTCTGAGCAAAAATAGTAAAGTTTTAACAATCCAGTATATTATGAATATTTAAATTTTATTTAGAAAAATTTTAATCAATGATAGATATATTTAGAATTTTTAGAAATTTTTCCTTGCATGCATTGCGAATTTACTAACTTCGCTGAGAAAAATTTTTGTTTCTCAAGATTATCCCAGATTACAAACCTGATATTAGAAATTATTGACTAAAGTCCTTCAGAATAGAGATTCGGGAATTTAAATTTGCAGATAAATGGTGAATCCAATAAATTAAGTTTCGACAAATGCATATTTGGAAAGTTAAATATTAAGAAAAATGGAATTTTGGTAATTTAAATACTGGGACAAGTGGTAAATCTGATTAATACAAATTCCGCAAAATTCAAATATTTTTTTGAATGGAGTATCGGGAATTTTCCCGATAATAGACTTCCATTTATTGCATGTTCTGTAAATTAAGTTTTTGAGAAAATATTGGTGTCCCAAAAAGCTAAAAATCCCGGAAAAAAAATTTTCAATTAGAAAAATCGGTGATTTTGTCAAGAATTCGAAAATTCTGTCAGCCGAATTCTCATTTTGCAGATTTATTTCTAATCGAATTTTTACTCAAGATAATTTTTGGGATACCTAAATTTCTACTTAACACATAATCTTCTGGGGCACCGAATTTTCAATTATAAGACCCTGATAAAATATTCTTTTGGTCAGGAAATTAATTATTTTTTCCTCAGAATTAATGGGTTTTTCCAAATTTCGAAAATATTTTCTTCCTGCTTTAGGATTTATTTCCTGACTTATGCGGAAAATATCGACCGATGTAGGGAAATTTTTCTTATTTCTGGAAAAAATTCCAACGATGTTCTGTAATTTTTATTTCTTCGGATCTTTATTTAATTCTTCGGAATTTTGTCTACCAATATTAGGGATTTATTTCCGAACATTGGGAAACAAGTCCACTTTACTCAGAAAATTAATTAACTGTTTTTTCCGAATTTTTGAAATATTGCCATTTTGCTTCAGGTTTTATTTCCTAATTTATGAAAAGGAATCCCATTTTTAGAGATGGTATTATTGTCTTTTTCCGATAATTAGGATTTATCTCCAACTGAATTTCTACTCAACACAATGTTCCGAATTTTCAATTCTAAGACCCTGATAAAAATTGTTTAAGTGAGAGTCAAATTTGATTTTATTTATTGAATCTTTTTTGTCTTTATTTTAATATCTTATCGCAAAATAACTTATGTAAAAAGTAATGGAAAACATTGTTTTATTCAGGGAAAGTCAGGAAATTTTAAAATAAAGATATAACGGACACTTGGACGTGACATGTTTCACTGTCAGTGAATTGTTCTAAGGACGTAACTACACGTGCAAAATAGTCGCGTGCTTGTAGCGATTTTCTGGATGTTTAGAATCTTTATAAAGCATCGATCACGGGTGAGAATGATTTCAGTCGTTACAAGGGAATCGAGCCTGTTACATGATCACTGGCAACGACGAACGTGCCGAGGTGTGGGCTCGCTTGGAATCATTAAAGCGGCAAGGTCGGTGAAAGGAATGGTTTATGTTTCGTGTACATGCATATAAACAAACGCACACACTTATATTTTAGTTCGGGCATCTCATCTCACACAATCAAGCTTATCTCTCGTACCTGTATTGCAACTTGCTAATGCTTGCCTATAGGGCAAAGACGCCTCAAACCTGAATGCCGATTTAATTGACCGATGTTGTACACATCTGCGGTCATGCGTTGAATTAACATTTCAATATTATCGATGATTACTACTAATTGCGCGAAAGGTGATTTAAGAAAGTTTAAAAGCTCATCGAGTCTTGAAAGCACTTTTTATTCTTTATTTTGAATTTTGTTTTTCGAAAGACAAAGTGGGGCTCAAAACTTCTAAAGTCGGAAACTTTCTTTTTGATGATGAGATTTTTATGTAGCTTATTTATAATTTTATAGTATTTTTGATTAAAAATATGACCCTAATAGTTACTTGAAAAAGTAATAATTATTGTTTAAACAATTAATTGTTGTTAATTTTTGCAAGTGACTCACTTTAGGAATTTTGAACTAATAAGTAAATGGTTCTTATTATTGTTGATAAACGGCCACGATTTTTGGAAAATTGGTACTAATTTTAAAAAAGGAAGTTTGGTTTTTAAAAATGTGGATTTTATCAAGAAACAAACCTTTTGAGAACAATTTTTATTGTTGATGTTTGGATAAAGCAGTAAAAGAAAAAGAGGAACCCATTGTCGAAAATCAATTTTAAGAAGTTTTTCATTTTCTACAATGATGATAAATCCATTAATCGGGAATAATTACAATCCTGATTGATGATCCTGATTTAATTTCTGATTGGTATTCAAGGACGGACACTAATAATTACTGTCAGATTATTTAAATTTGTAATCGATGATCAAGTCAATTAATCTTCTATTTTTACGTGATTTGTTTTAAGCAGTCTGACTGTTTCTCAAAAATGCTTAAAATAAAGTTTCTTAGTTTCTTACATGAATGTATAAAAAAAAAATTCCTTAAAATTATATCCAGAATAAAATCTAAATATTCCAAAAAGTATGCTTAAAAATAATATTCCAAAAGGTAAGTTTAAAGTATTCTAAAACGTATTCTTGATAACATAAATATTTCAGAAGGTACGTTTAAAATAATATTCCAAAAAACGTGTTTTAAATGAATGCTTTAAATAAGCATGTTTAAAAATAATTTTCCTAAAAAGCAAGTTAAGAAATAATATTCCTAAAGAGCATCTAGAAAAATAAATTAATGAAACTGTTCTTAAAATGAATAATTTTAATAAATTCAAAAAAAATTCCGTGTGAATAAATTTACTCTCTTAATCTGAAATAGTGAAAAATAACTATTAGAGGATCATATTTTATTATTTAAAAAGGAGAAAACTCGTTCACCTTTAAAATAGTGTAAACCTACTAATTGAATTAGTAACTCTAAGTGACAATATTTCTCTAAAATCAATGGCGTTACTATTAAAGGCCCATATCCTCAGGAAGCCGCCAAACAACCCTAATAAACCTTTTGTTTTTAGGCAAAAATTTATAAAATTTTAAATTAAAAAAAAATTGCAAAAAATAATTCAAATTAAACAAAATAATTGAAATTGAACAAAATAAATGCAAAATCAATTAAAAATTCAAGAAAGTAATTTAAAAAATAATAGAAATGTTTTAAAAATAAAGAAAATAATTTAAATTTGAAAAAATTACTTGGAAATCTTAAAAATAAATTTAAAAAAATTAAATAATGAAAAATTAGGAAAAATAATTGAAATTTGAGAGAAAATGATTGAAAACTGAGATAAAAAATATAAAATTTAAAAAAATAATTAAAATTTGAGAAAATAATTGAAAAACTTACATAATATATTTGAAATAAAAAAAAAAATCAGAAAATTTCAGAAAAATACTTAAAACTTCCAGAAATTTATAGAAAAAAGAAGAAAATAATTTAAAATTAGAGAAAATAAACAAAATATAATTTAAAATTAAAAAGATTAATTTTTAATTAAACAGAACAAATTAAAAACTTTTTGGAAATTACGAAAAAGAACGAAAGTAATTAAAAACAGTAGAAATAATATAAATAATCATATAAATAATTGAAAATTGAATGAAATAATTGAAATCTCAGTTAAATAGTTTAAACTTTTGGAAATTATAAAACAGATAAAAAAATGAAGATTGAAGAAAATAAATTTTGGAAAATAATTGAAAAATGATTTTAAAATTTTAAACTGGAAGAAAATAATTGAAGTATGATACAATCATACAATGATAAGTTGTAAAAAGTAAATCACATTTGAGTGAAATGATTGAAAAAATTACAGAATTTTATTTTAAATAAAAAAAAAACAATTTAAATTTGAGAAAAATATATGAAGATCTTAGAAATCAATTAAAAAAAGGAGAATAACTAAAAATCGGAGAAAAGAATTGAGGAAAGCTAAAAATAAATGAAACTTACGATAGTTAATAAAAAAATTTGGTAATTATGGAAACAAATTAAATTAATTAAAATTTGAAAAAAATAATTGAAATTTTAGAAAAATACTTAAAAATTTTAGAAAATGAGAATAAAAATTAACAATCGAGGATAATAATTGAAAAATGATAAAAGTAATTTGAATCTGATAAAAATAATTGAAATATACAGAAAATAATTTAAAATTGAGAAAAATAATTGAAATATGATGAAAATAGTTTAAATAAAACAGTGAATAAAATTTGAGAGAAAAAATTGAAAAAATCATAGAATATGTGTTTAAAAAAAAATAATTACAAAAATACTTAAAAATTTTAATTACAGAAAATAATTAAAAAATCGCAGAAATAAACAAAAATTGATGAAAAGTATTATTGAAATTTCAGATAAATAATTGAAATTTTTGAAAATTATATCAAAAGAATGAAAATAATTAAAAATTAGAGAAAAATAATATAAATTACAGAATTGGATTTTAAGCGAAAGAAAATAATTGAAACATAGTTTAAAAAATTGAAAATTGAAGACAATAATTTAAATTTGAGATAATAACTGAAAATTTAGGAAATTAATTGAAAAATAATGAAGATATTAAAAGATGGAGAAAACAGTTGCAAAATAATAAAAAGAAATAAAAATGAACAAAATAATTGAAAATTGAGACATATATTTGAAAGTTCAGTAAATTAATTCAAAAATTATAAAAATGATTAAAATTTAAAAATAATAATTGCAAAATGACAAAAATAATGGTAAATTACAAAAAATTAATTTAAATTTACGATTAATAATATTAAATTTAGCAACAAATATTAAAATTCATTTAATAACAAGGCAAAAATAATTAAAATTGGAAAAGTGATTGAGATAATGAAACGAAATAATTGAAATTTGTGGTACGTAAATTTAAGACTTAGGGAAATAATTAAAAAACAAGTAAAATAATAAAGAATTGTAAGTAATTGAAATCATAATATAAAAAAAATTATCAAAAATTGAAGAAAATTTTAAACCACCTCAAATTTAGTATTTTGAAACGTGGATTAATTGAACTTTTATTCAATGCAAGTTCACATTAACTGAAATTTGAAGAAATTAAAATTGCTATAAATTTAAAATTTGAGAACATTTGAAAAAGGTAGTATAATATATTTTTAAGTTTAAATTCATTAGAATTCCAATCTATCTAATGCCCCCATTTTCCTTCAAATCGCGCCTAAAGTTGAAATTTAAATAAATGTTAAAGGATCATTTTAGGTTAGATTTTTTCATTTTTTGTTGACAATTTTCTACAATTTTACTTTTAAAATAACATTTATATAATACTTTTGTGAAAGTTACATTATTTATTTATAATTATAAGGAAAGCAAAAAATACGAATTTACAATTATTGTCTTACTAATTGAATTAGTCATTTTGAAATAACTACTATTTGAATTAGTTCAAATGGAATAAACTACTAATTTATTTAGTACAATACTGAAATATCAATTAACTCGTCAATTAAATTAAAAAAAACTCAACTATTTCAGATTTTGAGAGTAAAACGTAATGGTAAAAGTCATACTTGGCTGACTCTCTGTTATTTTGTGAGGATGACGAATAGAAACATGAAACTTGATTGAAGATACTCCCGAAATATCTGATATAAACATAATTAATAGTTATGAAGATACAAAAGTGTTAGAGAGGTCAGCTGTGAGTCATAAAGTGTAAAACTAGCGGAAACGGGACCGCAAATCCTTCCTGCGTGTTGGCCTAATTAGCGATAATTTAGCGCTGAAAATAAAATTACACCAACTTGACAGAGATTGTGACTCAGCGTGAAGTTTCTGACACTGTAAGCCTTTACCGTGAACGAGAAAAAAATTAGTTGCTATCTCGAACTCTTGTATCAGTCGAGCACCAGAAGTCGCATCATTTTAACCTTCTCGAAATTCCAGTTTTATAAACTTGTTGTGTAGCATTATTGTTTATTGTCATTCTTGAATTTAGTTTAGTTTATGCTCGACAAACCTTAAAATTATTCTAAAAACTTAATCCTTGCAATTTTCGTTTGAGCACGTTCCAAAAAGGTTAGTTTACTCTGAAGGAGATTAATAATTTAAAGATTTACGAGATCGACCAGCGCGCCGCGGAGCGCTTGTTATTTTTTTCTTAATGAATGTTTATGATGTGAACTGTTTAAGAAAATCCATAAAGTGTAATTATTTATATAAATTGTTTATAACAATTTTTAAGCGCCAAAACTTCTTTCTTACTATTGACACACCCCCAAACATCAAATGCATACATTATTAAGTATGCAAAAAAATTTTTGTGCAAAAGAAATATAAAATTTTGAAAAATCATTTTTTTATACTTTTTGCATTAACATTAAAAATTTATAAAACAATAATTATAAAATCGACTCTCACACATCTCTTTAGAATTTAGTTCTGCGTTAGAGGAAAGAAGAATTTTTTAATTTGGTTTAAAATTGCGGTCTAAAAATCAATTTGAACCAAATTTTGTCATTTTATCCTACACTGTAAAAAAAGTTGATGGATTTTCACATCGTTATGCGATTAGTGAAATAAATCGATTCACATCTAACGTAGGAAAAGTTCAGACGTTATGGAATATAACACGTCTAACCTAGGAATTTTTCGGATTGATCTGAAGATTTCCTAGGTTAGACGTGTTATATTCCATAACGTCTGAACTTTTCCTACATTAGACGTGAATCGACTTATTTCACTAATCGCATAATGATGTAAAAATCCATCAAATTTTTTTACAGTGTACTGTTCTACGTACCGGAGAATAATAACAAAAAAATATAACCTTAAACATGAAACTATAATATTTTTATTTTATAAAAACTTAAAAGGTTAATGAATTATAAATGTACAATAAAACGAAATGAAGAACTAAAAATTATTATAACTTAACAGTTTTACCATTTCCACTGGGCCGAAAAGAAATCCGATGACAATCACCACATGCATTTGAATAAAAAGAAATATCAGAACCTTAAATGACAAATAATTATGATACTTTTAGGGGAAAAAAAATTTAAATAATAGAACTAAAAAACTGATAAATAAGTTACAAATAAAATAAAAATAAATAAAAGATTATTAATATTATTATCATTACTCACCTGCCAGAAACGAATGCCAATGTAAACAAAACATTATTTTACTCAAAACACTATAATCTTAACAACTTCACTACAATCACTGTCACTTCTTAAACTATCACTCCTTAATTATTACAATTTAATTTATTTTCAATTTATTATTATTTCATAAAATGCAATTATTTAATAAACGAAGATTTTAAATAAATTAAAAAATAGTACAAATAAACGTCTAAACTGTGATGTTATTGTTGACAAAAAATGTCGAAAATCTGCTAGCCAATCAGAAGCCCGATATAAGGTGTTACACCTCTGAATTTGGTCAAAAGAGTTCTCGTATAGGGAAGTCAAGGTCAAAGCTAATTTCTATGTATTAATGATTTTAATAAAAATTTTTGTTATTTTAGATTGCTAACATTATAAGAAATTTTATAAAATAAACTTGAACTTACATTATTTAATTAAAAGATTTTAATTCGTCTGCAAAACAAAAAATCGAAACTGAAAACTCTCGATAGTGAGGTTTGATATGTACTGACCAACGGGAGACACGAAAATCGAGTTACACGTCTGAAGTTAACCACAACGTCTGTTCTTTTTAGAATAGGATAATTTTTGTAAGATTTACAATTCTGTTTACTACATTTCTGTTAAAAGCAATTCTCTTTGAAAAAAATCTATTAACCACATTGTATCTCTAGTAATAAGTAAGATTTTGTTTGACTTGACGATTATAGTTACCTGATTTGGAGAACTATTAAAATGTCCTTATCCCTACCAATAAATGGTCCTTTAACCTCCGCCAGTTTTTACCCCTACTTACATTACCTTATTACCACCATCTACAACTCAAATTCTTCTTCTTCTTTTCCAAATTTTCCACCACTTCTCTGAGAGAAACTCCGCCAATTTTCAAACCATTGTAAAATGTTAGAAATGCACGAACTTTTAAAGGGAACAGTTCGGTTCTCGATAAGGACATCTGTTCGCGATTATGATCCCACTACTATGTATTCCGGCAAAGTGAAAAATATACAAGTTTTAATAGTTTTAAATTACAGTCCACTATTTATTCAAACAAACCTCTTCTTGGTAATTGATTAATTAATAATTATCGAGAAACCTCAAGTTAAACCAAACCCGAGGATAAAACAAAACTTTTAATCAATTATTTAGATTTTATCCTTTTATAATTAAGGAAAAAGGATGAAGAAGGTTTTTTCAAATGCTTTATTTTACTTATTTAGATATATAATTTCGGTATGAATTACTTATTTTAGTTAGTAGTGAATAGTTTAGATATTAATAAAAATTAATGAATAGATGAGAGAGGATGATTTTTAAGAAGAGAATGTACATTGTTCTGGGGATTAAAAATCAATTTGCTCGTGTTTTAGATAATCCGGCACGTGGTAGCAGCGAGGCTGTCTCACAGACGAGTCCTGCGAGCAGTACGAGCAGCTCCAGCGTGAGCCAGGCGAGCCAACAGGTGTCCCAGGTGAGCCACACTCACCTGCAATCAGGCCACAGTCATCTAGAAACCCAGATGGGCATTTCCACGGAGGAAGTGAGGCCCGAGGAAGATGGCGGTCATCCCAGAGCGGCTCCTACGAGTCCTGAAAGTGAGGCTGAGGTAGACGACTTTGCACCCAAGAGAAAGCAACGTAGATATAGGACGACCTTTACCAGTTTTCAGCTGGAGGAACTCGAAAAAGCCTTCTCCAGGACCCACTATCCCGACGTCTTTACGAGGTGAGATTTTTGTGATTTTAAATTTTATAAATTCATAAGCAAGACGTTCCTTTACGTCCCATAATTTCATTCATAAACTCTCCTCTATATAATCTTTCTAAATTTTATCAAAAAATTCTAACGTACGGTTCCTTTGAGAATCTGTTGTGTATTCATGTGTTCACAAAGGAGAACAATCAATTACTAATAATATAGATTTATTTCTATAAGTGTACAAAAAAACTACTTCGCGACAGAGAACGATTATACATTTTTATAAATTAGTTGTGAGATCGTCGAAATCTGCACTTGACGACAGTTTAGCAAATTCTGATTGCCAAAACGAAAAGCTAGGAAGTGGTAGAGAAGATGAACGGTGGAGGTAGAATTCTCAAAATTTGGAAAGAGGGGACAATATTTAGGAAAATTTGAAGTGGGAGATGAGGGCGTAGGGCCATAATGTGACGGAAGGTACACAGGTCAAAAAATAAATCTATTAGATTTAAAATTATACTGCCTGAATAATAAACACTTAAAATTTTATGTTCATCCGCTAAATCAGTTTTTGGAGGTAAATCTTTACAATTTAAGCTGAAGACAGTTTATTGATAAAGACAGATTTGAGAATTATTTTTCGAAAGTACAAATATTGGTTATAAATATCTTAAAAAGGGCTAATTTGAAAAAATGTGTCAAAAACTTGGAGACGACATATTTCCACAAAAAATTAAAATACAGAAATTGAGTTTATAAATACATGTTTATGAAAAAATAAAAAGAGATGTAGTTTCAATGTTTACCAACATAGACTGCAATCTAGTTTTTGAAATTATTTAAGATAATTGGTCATTGTATAGAGAACATACAAACTTGACTCTTTTGGAATTTATTGAAGGTTTGAAACTTCGTTTAAATGATGTATATTGCAAATTTAATGATACAATTTCATAGAAATTTGTTTTGGATTGAATTAAGCTGCAACGCTCTTTTTTTATACCAAAATGAATTTAAATAATCTGAAATCGGCTTTAAACAATAGCGCTGCAGATTAAGTAATGCAGCATATTGAAGACCAGATAATAATTGAAGAAATTGATTATGAGATATTTTTTTATAAAAGGTATATTGACGAAACAATTATTCCAATTAATAAAATTTCAGATTTGTTACAAAAATTTAATAATAAAGGCAATACTTTAAAATTTACTATTGAACATTCTATTAATAAAAAAAAAAAATAAACTATCTAGATTTAACTTTAGATTTTTCGAGCGGTATAATAGAAACAGACTGGTATGAAAAACCAACTTGGTCTGGTAATTATTTCAACTTTAAATCACATCATCATATGAATATAAAAATTGGTATTATTTACACATTAATTGATAGAGCAGTTAAACTTTCAGAATCAAAATATTATAGAAAAAATATTGAACTGATTTTCAATAACCTGTAAAAAAATAGATATCCAACAGATGTTTTAAATAAATATATTTATTTTAAAAATATATAATTATATAATATTTAAATATTATACAATATAATATTATTTAAATATAATTTATCGAAATTTTAATTCATTTAAATTTTAACCGACTCTAATTTTAGTTAATGTAAAATTCAATGTCACCAAATTTTAATTGATTTCAATTTATTCAGAATTTAATTCGTTAAAATTTTAATTGACTAAAATTTCAATTGACTTAAATTTCAAATTATTCAAAGTTAAATTGATTTTAAATTTAATTTATTCAAATTTTAACTGATTTAAATGACAATTAATTTTAAATATAGTTTATCAAAATTCCAATTCATTTAAATTTTAACCAACTTTACTTTTATTTCATGTAAAATTCAATTTACCAAATTTAAATTGTTTTAAATTTCAAAGCATCGAATTTTAAAAGCTTTCCACATTTTGAACGATTCAATCCGGAATTATAAACTCAAAGTTTAATTAATTAAAATTTTAATAAACAAATTCAATAAGTGCAAACTATTTTACAATTAAATTCCGTAAAATATTCTTTTATTCCTTTTCTTACCTATTTTCAAAAAATAATTCACCTTTGCACCTAGTTTAAGAAAGAAGAATTTTAAGAAAAGAACTAGTTTATAATTAATTAATTAATTATAAATTATAATAATTTCCCCTCAGTTATTAGCTCTCAAAAGCATGCTAATCTAATAACAAATTATGTATCAATTATCAAACCTAATAAAAATACCTTTAATTACAAATTACAAACATTTTCAATTTACTTTTACTGATTGAGTACAAAGTTTAAACAAAAAACACGGAAAAAATGCTCAAATTGCTTTTCTGAGAAGAGAAACTGAAAGAATGGAGAAGAAAATGAATACATCTATCAAGTAGTTAGAAAGAGTCCTTGGCAGTTTCGAAGCTCATATATTAGTGAGAATAGGTCTTACCATGAAAGGCCTTAACTACTTCATTTAAAAGGAGTAGTGACGCAAGGAAAATAGTTGATATTATAGCATCATTACCTCAACCTCTCCGTTGAGTACTCAGTCGCAAACATATATATAACTTTTCACCGGGTAAGCAATTTCCTAGATTGCTATGGTTTCTAAGTCTCTACTCACAGAGGCACTTTCCTGGGATTTTCTATAACATACCATAATTCTACGCCTTTAGCTCAAAGCCTGCTGTGGGTTACAGGAGGTTATGTATTTTCCTAAAGTATTTAACAGTACATTTCAGTTCATCGATCATCGGTTTCCTTCGCGTTGAGAAACATTCGCTTATTCAGTCTCAGTATGCAAATTTTGTTCCGTGTTCACATTACAAGCCAGGAGTTTACATTATTAACCTACGCTCAGGCCAATTATGTAGTTACGCGCCGCCAATGGGGTAGGTGTATAATGTAATTCTTCCCGATTCTTTCTCTTTTCTATCTTCTTTATCTCCTTTCTCTTTTTTCATATCTTTTTGATAAGGTGACTCGACAATTGAAAAGAATTTCCAGAATTAAAAATGGAGAATTATATTTTAAAAATCTTGAGTCAGATTTACGAAATTCCGTCAGGTAACAATTTTTGGTGAATTCGTTAAGTTTTTTAGAATAGCCTACCATTTTTGATTTTTAAAATTAGGGTTAATATTAGTGTTGGATATACAACGATAATATTAATGTTTAGTTAAATAAATTATGTTCAAGATGTTAAAGTAAAAATAAGGTAGAAAGGGAAATCAGGTACTAGAACTACCTGAGTATCATTTTGGGTTTTCAGTTTTCTTTAGTCGTACGAATACAGTCCTGCGGAATAAACGCAAAAAGTTGTACGGTTCGTTCAAGTCTAAACTCAAGTTGTAAGAATACAGTTTTCAAGTCTATTTCTAATTGTTAAATAAAGTCTTAATTCACTTGTTATAATTCATGTCTCTTTTTATCTTACACGTGTTATTCCTATGCGATATATTTAGGGTTCCAACAATTAGTAATTATCAATTCCGAAAAGTTCCGTGTAGCAAATTGGTTTCAATTTTATAATTTTGCTTTTTCATAGAGCAAGTTTTTTATAATTATTTCATTAGGTAATGATAATTAATAATAATAATAATAATAATAATAATAATGAACAATGATAATAATTAATTAATTACCGAAATAATAAAAATTAAAATATTCGCAATTTTGGTTTTTCTATATCACGAGGATTTGCGAAATAATTCTCCTCGTGTCCTTAATGATAATTTCAGCTTTTTATATAATAATGTAAATGTAAGGACAAAAAGTTGATTAAAATTTCATAAAACTTTCATTCGATGGGAATTTATGAAGGCCTAATTTTATAGTCATATACGATTCCTAAAATAATGATTCGTAATAAAACTCGCCTCATAAACTGATAACGTGGACGTGATTTATAACTCAATACGAAATAAGATTCGGATTTTCTTAATAATAAACTCAAAATTTACACGCTTCAGCACTTTGATAAAAACTCATAAATATCGGGAAAGGCCACAGAATTAATTTGAAGTAAAAAAAAGGGATAATCAATTTTTATATGAAAAAAGACAGTGAATTGATTTAAAGAAATAGGAGAGAGAATCGATTGGAAAAAGTGGGAAGTGGAAGAAATATTAAAAATTAAATCAAATTTTTGTGAAGTTATAAAATGACGACAAAACAAACTTGTAGTAAAAGTATACAAAAATAAATTATAAAAAATTGCATAAAAAAGATGGAGAATTAATTTAAAGAAAAAGTATAAAGAGTTAATTTGGAATTTATATCCGAAGAATTAATTTGTAGAGAATAGGTGGTAAATTCATTTTAAGATAAAGAACTAAATACCTAATTTGAAGATTAAGAAAACAAAATTAATTTGAAGAAAAGGGGCAGAAAATATTAAATTAAAAAAATGTAAGTTTAGTTTGAAGATAAAGGGCAAAGTATTAATTTGATAAAGGAACGAAGAATTAATTTGAAGAAAATGGTCAGAAAAATACTTTAAAGAAGAACAGAGAATTAATTAGGAGAAAAAAAGAAATATTCTGTTTAAAGATAAAGTACATAGAATTAATTTAATGGAAAACTAAGGAGAATTAATTAGATAAAAAAGAAAATAGTAAACTTTAGAAAGGTTAATTTGACAATCAGGACAGCGAATTAATTTCAAGATTGGTGCCAAAAAATTAATTTTAAAAAAATGGAGAATTAATTTGAAGAAATAGGATGGAAGTTAAACTTGAAGGCAAAAGATAGAGAAAACTAATTTTACTAATTTCAAGATAAAGGTTAGAGAATAAAATTAAAGTAAAAGCAAAGAGAATAAATTTGAAGAAAAAAACAAAGGAAGCAATTTCATGACAAGGGTAAATTAATTTAAAGAGAAAGAATAGTGAATTAATTTTGAAGATAAGGATAATACGATTTATTCGAACAGGCAGACGGAAAATTAATTTGCTGAAAAAGAACAAAGAAAAATTTGTGTAAAGAAAAATAAAAGAAAAAAATTGAGGAACAATGTGAAAAGTTTTAAGACAAAGGACAGAAAATTAATTTTAAAAGGACCGGAAATTACTTTGAACAAAGGGAACTGGGAATTTTATTTGAAGAAAAAGGACACAGAATTAATTTTAAGAAAAATGGAGGACATTAATTTGAAGGATAAGCACAAAAAATTGATTTGCCAAAAGGGCGGAAAATTAATTTGAGAAAAAGGGACGGGGAATTAATGTGAAAAAAATGATCAGGGAATTTTCTTTAAAGAAAAAGGACAGAGAATTAGTTCGAAGAAACAACACTGAAAATTAATTTGAAGGAGAAGCAAAGAAAATTAATTTCAAAAAGGGCGGAAAATTAATTTGAAGAAAAAGGACAGAGAATTAATTTGAAGACCGATGAAAGAAAATTATTTTGAAAAAAAGCGGAGAATTAATTTAAGGACGTTGAAATTAAATACAAAAGACACAGAATTAATTTGAAGATAAAGGTTAGAGAATTAAGTTGCTGTAAAAGTAAATAGAATTAATGTGGAGAAAAAAACAAAGGAAGCAATTTCATGAAAAATACGAATTAATTTAAAGGGAAGGAATAGTAAATTAATTTTGAAGATAAAGAATAAAAAGATTTATGTGAAGAGGCAGACGAAGAATTAATTGAAAGAAAAAGAACAAAAGAAATTATGTAAAAAGATTGAAAAATGTAATTAGTGGAGAAAGATAAAACAATATGAAAAATTTTAAAACAAAGTTTAAAGACACAGTTATAAGACAAAGAACAGAAAATTAATTTAAAAAGTAGCGAAAATTATTTTAAACAGGGAACAGGGAATTTTATTTAAAGAAAAAGGACATAGTATGAATTCGATGAAAAAACAGAAAAAATTAATTATAAGGATAGGCACAGAAAATTGATTTGCTAGAAGGTCGGGAAATTAATTTAAAGAAAAGGGACGTAAGAAACGGAATTTGAAAAAAATGATCAATTGAATTTTATTTATAGAAAAAGGACGGGGAACTAACTCAAAGAAAAAACAGAAAATTAATTTGAAGGAGAAGCACAGAAAATTAATTTGAAAGAAGGGCGGAAAATTAATTTGAAGAGAAGGGACAGAGAATTAATTTGATTTGAGGACATGGAATTAATTTTTCAATATGTTGTTTGAAATTCGTCTTTGAAGGATGAACGAAGGCAGCAGGAAATTGTCACACAGTTGTCTGGACTCGCTTGATCGCTTTCTCTTCCTCTCTCCTCCCACTTTTAAAACGATATATTTTTCCTTCTCGTTCTCTCTGCTCGAACGTGCCCAGTGGTATTAATTTTGCACTAATTGGATTTTATGGTCGCTTAGGTTTATTGGCTAGTCTGCTATACGAACCTTGCTAGAACTTTGCATATTCATTAGTCTCGAGTTGTAAGCGATGGGTGTGTGAGTGTGATCAACCGTGTCCATGCCTCTAAAAAGGCCACACTCTATTTGGAAGCACATTCATCACTCTTATTTTTCTCAAAGGTGTTACTATTATTTATTTATCGTCAATGCGGAAAGTAATTTTTTTAATTATTATTTTCATGTATTTTTTTGCAACTGTGTAAGTTGTTTCGGAAAAGGAATAATTCGAAAAGAATTAGAGTACAAATTAGACAGACGGACGGACAGACAGATACCAAAGTCCGGTATTGAGACTGTAGATTATTTTAAACAGTAAATTCCCGTCTGATAGACCAATTCCGGAATTAATCATCATATGATATGAACTCCTTTGAAATGAAATTTAAATCGATTTGAAAAATTACAAATTCTTTCTCGAGATCGAGTAAAACATTGTAATGACGATTGTGTTGAAGTACAAACAACTTAAGTGAATAATCGAACCGAGAAGTCTGGAATGGTGTAAGTTTGTGAGGAAGAAGTTAGTTGAGTCGTTGAGCACTCTGTTCAGAGCCTCTAAAAAACCAATAGCGATATAGTATATGAAACGGTCGTAACATCGCCTCGGAATTGGCCGACGCGCCGCGGTAGCTCGAGCCACGAGTCTTATCTAAATTAGATCTTAAGAGCCCGTAAAGTAAATGACTGCGATCTGCGTATATACTTATACAGGGTGTCCCACGTTACAGCGTACATATTTGAGGGTCATAATGTACACAAAAAAACTAAAAAAAAAGTCCTCTTGACTTTTTCAAAAAAATAATTAGAACTCTAGTTAGCGCGATTCAAAGTTGACCAATCACGTGCCAGATTTACTCGATACCCAAAGGCGTAGGACGAACACCGGATAATCGCAAAAGCATTCCCGCCATACAAAAAAAAGATATTTCTGTTACCAAAATAATTGGATAAACAACAACCGACAGACAACCATCATTGTTAACAACAAATTCGAAATTGTTTAAACAAAGTTAGTTAACAAATTCCCAAAAAGGACAATTTGCACAAAAAATTGATTTTTCTTTCTCCGAATTTCAAGATTCACACAAACTAAAATTGTCACTATTGTTAACAAAAAATTCGAAATTGTTTAAACAAAGTTAGTTAACAAATTCCCAAAACGGACAATTTGCATAAAAAATTGGATTTTCTTTCTCCGAATTTTCAAGATTTACACAAACTAAAATTTTCAACATTGTTAACAACAAATTCGAAATTGTTTATACAAAGTTAGTTAACAAATTCCCAAAACGGACAATTTGCAACAAAAATTGATGTTTTTTGCTCCGAATTTTCAAGATTTACATTAACTAAAATTTGACATCATTGTTAATAACAAATTCGAAATTTTGTAAACAAAGTTAGTTAACAAATTCCCAAAACGGACAATTTGCACGAAAAATTGATTTTTCTTTCTCCGAATTTTCAAGATTCACACAAACTAAAATTGTCACTATTGTTAACCAAAAATTCGAAATTGTTTAAACAAAGTTAGTTAACAAATTCCCAAAACGGACAATTTGCAACAAAAATTGATTTTTTTTGCTCCGAATTTTCAAGATTTACATAAACTAAAATTTGACATCTTTGTGAACAACAAATTTGAAATTGTTTAAACAAATTTTGTAAACAAATTCCAAATACGGACAATTTGCACAAAAAATTGATTTTTTTTCTCCGAATTTTCAAGATTCACACAAACTAAAATTGTCACTATTGTTAACCAAAAGTTCGAAATTATTTAAACAAAGTTAGTTAACAAATTCCCAAAACGGACAATTTGCAACAAAAATTGATGTTTTTTGCTCCGAATTTTCAAGATTTACATAAACTAAAATTTGACATCTTTGTTAACAACAGATTCGAAATTGTTTAAACAAATTTTGTAAACAAATTCCAAATACGGACAATTTGCACAAAAAATTGATTTTTTTTCTCCGAATTTTCAAGATTCACACAAACAAAATTGTCACTATTGTTAACCAAAAATTCGAAATTGTTTAAACAAAGTTAGTTAACAAATTCCCAAAACGGACAATTTGCAACAAAAATTGATTTTTTTGCTCCGAATTTTCAAGTTTTAGAAAAACTAAAATTTGACATCTTTGTTAACAACAAATTCGAAATTGTTTAAACAAATTTTGTAAACAAATTCCAAATACGGACAATTTACACGAAAATTTGATTTTTTTTCTCCGAATTTTCAAGATTTACACAAACTAACATTGTCATCATTGTTATCAACAAATTTGAAATTGTTTAAACAAAGTTAGTTATTGAGCAACCCAAAAAAGTGTTTTCATTACATTTTCTATTGCATAAACTGTTATCCTAATTGATGGGCAGCAATGCGTTGTATACAACTTTCATTTGATATACCAGTGAGTAGTGTTCTAGAAATTGAACACTTTTTAAGGGGCAGAAATATTTAATATTTTTGGAACAAGTTCTTTGACCCGAACTTTTAAATGTTTTACTATTTGCAATGCGAAATAATTTTATTTTCATGGTCTCTCTAATTTTTGAATCAATTATGTATCCATAAAAATCTACTAATTCATACCGTATTTTGTGCAAAATAGATTAAGCAGTTTAATTTAATTACAATTCAGTTAAAATCTATAAAAAGCAATGTAAAATTTATTGATACATTTACTGAGATTCTACTAACAACAAATTTCTGTGATTAGAGGTTAAAAACTCTTTAAATTAGTTCAGTTACCTATCTAAATCAGTACATTGCTGCAAATTCATATTTAGAGAAAGTAAGGAAGATTATAATTTAGCAAAATATTTGTATTCTTTTAACAAAAGTAATAATTTCAGGTCGCCTTATCTAACGCAACTAGATTTTTTTCTGTGGGGTTATGTAAAATACCTTGTTTATGCTGATCCTTTGCCACGCAACGAAAACACCCCTGAAATGGCCAGAAAAGCAACTCAGGACACGCTGAATAGAGACAGAAGATGCTTTGCTGCTGGTGGCGGGCATTTTGAAAACAAAAAATGAAAATTTACGACCAAAGAATATTATTTTGTAAATGTTTTGTTCCAAAACATTATTTTTCTATTGTTAATATTTGTGTATTATTATTGTAATTATTCTGACTAATATTTTAAAAAAATTATTTTTTTACTTTTCTTCTGTTGTTTATGAATTTTATTTTGCGTTTCTTGAAATCACTAAAGATTATCAGTTTATTTGTTTTACCTCATGTCATTTCAGACATAAAAATATAAATTCTTATTTTATCTCGTGCAGTAATTGTAAAATATTTAGAATTCCTTATAAGTGTTAAAGAAATATTAAAATGATTATGTTATTAATAACATGAATTTCTTTTATGCAAATAAATATTTCTTTGAACAAGTGAAAATATGTAAAATTTTTTCTTACCTTCCATGGAAAGAACGTAAATTGAAAGTCGCAATCTTATGACTCTTTCGATAGATGTTGCTTTAAAAACATAAAATAGTTCAAAAAATTTTGAATTTGTTGTTAACAATGTTCTCAATTTTTAGGTTATATTTATTTCCATATTTAAGCAAATAAATTATCGATTTTCCATAGAAATTGACCGATCTACAAACTTGTTAACTAAACAATTTTGAAATTGTCGTTAACAATGATGACAATTTTAGTTTGCGTGAATCTTCAAAATTCGGAGAAAGAAAAATCATTTTATTGTGCAAATTATCCGTTTTGGGAATTTGTTAATTAACTTTGTTTAAACAATTTCGAATTTGTTGTTAACATTGATGCTCAAATTTTAGTTTGAGTAATTCTTGAAAATTTGAAGAAAGAAAAATCAATTTTTGGTGTAAATTGTCCGTTTTGGGAAATTGTTAACTAATTTTGTTTAAACAATTTCGAATTTGTTGTTAACAATAGTGACAATTTTAGTTTGTGTGAATCTTGAAAATTCGGAGAAAGAAAAATCAATTTTTCGTGCAAATTGTCCGTTTTGGGAATTTGTTAACTAACTTTGTTTACAAAATTTCGAATTTGTTATTAACAATGATGTCAAATTTTAGTTAATGTAAATCTTGAAAATTCGGAGCAAAAAACATCAATTTTTGTTGCAAATTGTCCGTTTTGGGAATTTGTTAACTAACTTTGTTTAAACAATTTCGAATTTTTGGTTAACAATAGTGACAATTTTAGTTTGTGTGAATCTTGAAAATTCGGAGAAAGAAAAATCAACTTTTTGTGCAAATTGTCTGTTTTGGGAATTTGTTAAATAACTTTGTTTAAACAATTTTGAATTTTTGGTTAACAATAGTGACAATTTTAGTTAGTGTGACTCTTGAAAATTCGGAGCAAAAAAATCAATTTTTTGTGCAAATTGTCCGCTTTGGGAATTTGTTAACTAACTTTGTTTAAACAATTTCGAATTTGTTGTTAACAATGATGACAATTTTAGTTTGTGTAAATCTTGAAAATTCGGAGAAAAAAAATCAATTTTTTGTGAAAATTGTCCGTATTTGGAATTTGTTTACAAAATTTGTTTAAACAATTTCGAATTTGTTGTTAACAAAGATGTCAAATTTTAGTTTATGTAAATCTTGAAAATTCGGAGCAAAAAAAATCAATTTTTGTTGCAAATTGTCCGTTTTGGGAATTTGTTAACTAACTTTGTTTAAACAATTTCGAATTTTTGGTTAACAATAGTGACAATTTTAGTTTGTGTGAATCTTGAAAATTCGGAGAAAAAAATCAATTTTTTGTGCAAATTGTCCGTATTTGGAATTTGTTTACAAAATTTGTTTAAACAATTTCGAATTTGTTGTTAACAAAGATGTCAAATTTTAGTTTATGTAAATCTTGAAAATTCGGAGCAAAAAAAATCAATTTTTGTTGCAAATTGTCCGTTTTGGGAATTTGTTAACTAACTTTGTTTAAATAATTTCGAATTTTTGGTTAACAATAGTGACAATTTTAGTTTGTGTGAATCTTGAAAATTCGGAGAAAGAAAAATCAACTTTTTGTGCAAATTGTCCGTTTTGGGAATTTGTTAAATAACTTTGTTTAAACAATTTTGAATTTTTGGTTAACAATAGTGACAATTTTAGTTAGTGTGACTCTTGAAAATTCGGAGCAAAAAAATCAATTTTTTGTGCAAATTGTCCGCTTTGGGAATTTGTTAACTAACTTTGTTTAAACAATTTCGAATTTGTTGTTAACAATGATGACAATTTTAGTTTGTTTAAATCTTGAAAATTCGGAGAAAAAAATCAATTTTTTGTGCAAATTGTCCGTATTTGGAATTTGTTTACAAAATTTGTTTAAACAATTTCGAATTTGTTGTTAACAAAGATGTCAAATTTTAGTTTATGTAAATCTTGAAAATTCGGAGCAAAAAAAATCAATTTTTGTTGCAAATTGTCCGTTTTGGGAATTTGTTAACTAACTTTGTTTAAATAATTTCGAATTTTTGGTTAACAATAGTGACAATTTTAGTTTGTGTGAATCTTGAAAATTCGGAGAAAAAAATCAATTTTTTGTGCAAATTGTCCGTATTTGGAATTTGTTTACAAAATTTGTTTAAACAATTTCGAATTTGTTGTTAACAAAGATGTCAAATTTTAGTTTATGTAAATCTTGAAAATTCGGAGCAAAAAACATCAATTTTTGTTGCAAATTGTCCGTTTTGGGAATTTGTTAACTAACTTTGTTTAAACAATTTCGAATTTGTTGTTAACAATGATGAAAATTTTAGTTTGTGTAAATCTTGAAAATTCGGAGAAAGAAAATCCAATTTTTTGTACAAATTGTCCGTTTTGGGAATTTGTTAACTAATTTTGTTTAAACAATTTTGAATTTGTTGTTAACAATGTTGGTTGTCTGTCGGTTGTTGTTTATCCAATTATTTTGGTAACAGAAATATCTTTTTTTTGTATGGCGGGAATGCTTTTGCGATTATCCGGTGTTCGTCCTACGCCTTTGGGTATCGAGTAAATCTGGCACGTGATTGGTCAACTTTGAATCACGCTAACTAGAGTTCTAATTATTTTTTTGAAAAAGTCAAGAGGACTTTTTTTTTAGTTTTTTTGTGTACATTATGACCCTCAAATATGTACGCTGTAACGTGGGACACCCTGTATATTTTGCATACCGACACAGCGGGTGACTCTCTCTCTCTCTCTTTCTCTCTATATCGACGTTTAGTGAATTATTACAATCACAATCGCCGACAGGATCACCATCAGAGTGATCAGCAGACACAAATCATCACTTTCTTGACTTTTTTACAATCGGAGCAATTTCGGTAAATCTTATCCTGCTAATGACCTTGAAATCATGAACATCAATTATCGCAGAATTAATAACCTTTTTCAATTATGACGACTGGCTTTACGGCTTTAATCCAATTCACGATGAATTCTTAATCGAAGAATCCTCATCGTGTTTCATCTTTGAAATTTTTAATCGACCCGTAACCAATGAAATGATTTTGAATTCTTACCAACCGTCTCTTATGATGACGATATTTCTCGCGATTTACGCGAATTAAATGTAAATTGCGGAATTTCCGTTATCTTGGTGTAGTTTCTAAAGTCAAGTTTTATAAGTTCATTAATTTCCTTAAGGAATTACGCGCTGATTGGCGGAGACCTTAATTTATGTTTGAGTTATGCAAATTGTACCGACGGAGATATCGGCTTTCCTGGCATACCAATCGGTTTTAATTAAAGATAGTGGTCGATTACTTATTGAAAAGAAACAAAAGTCGTTAGCTCTTTAATCCAATCGAATACTTTCAATTAAACGTCGAAATAATTGACTATCAATATCTAACAATCTCCACTTTACTAGATCTTAACGAATTAACTACATGGAGAATTAGGTAACATTTCGTTATTTAAATCGAGGATTTAGTCTTTCTTTTTGTATCTGCAGTTTTGTTTCTGAATTTGTAATCTTTTGTCAAATTTGTCATATATTATAATAAAAAAATTCTCTTTCTTTTTTCTTGATCATGGTCAAGAATTTTTTTTAAATTCGTAATATCGTAACTCCTTTGTGAAAATCGGGATGTTTGTCTTATGATGGGAAAATTATCGAGAAGGATAAATAAGTTGTTTGCTTTTCTGCTGTCAACAACTTCAATACAAAATGCGTATTTTATTGAGTTAATTTTAGGTAAGAATACAGTTTAATAATGCTGTTGATCTGGAAGGAAACGTGCCATAAAATAGACTATTTAATTACTTGTGTTATCTGAGTAGGGTAAGTGCAACAGTCCGGAGCCATTAACCCGCAGTCAGCCTTTAAAGATTATTTATTCAGCGGAGTAGTTAATTACTTGTGTTAATAACGCCATCAAGTAAATAAAACAAAGTATGTATCTGCATTGGATAACGTTGAATGGTCACGAGTATATAACCCATGCACGTAGCAAATAAATAAAACTCGAAGGGCATTCGTAACACGTCAAGAACACTGATTCCTTCAATTTTAATAAAACGCCCTTATTGGATATATTTCAAACAGTTAATCAAATTTGTGAGATTTCCATACTTTTAATTTGTATCACAAAATTCAAGCTTCCGTTTTTTAATACCATGAAATTGTAATGTTTTAAATTTCAAATGCCTACAAATTTGTAACATTTCAAAAGTAAGAAAATGTTAAAATTACTTATTTATTCGTAAGCAATATAAATTTTAATTATTTCAGAAAGATAATCAGAGTACACAGAGTATCTTTTGATCGATGTCATTCGCAGAAAGACTGAAATGAAATTTTTTAGATTAAGAAAAAAGCTCCCACGGGAACTAATCCCTCCTTCGTTAATACATCAAATGATATCAGAAGAAAGTTAGGAGCACATTAAGTTGAGAGGGAATGATTCGGCGTCGGTTGTTCAATTAATGACTGCAAAAGTAGTCTTCGAGCAGAGGAAGCCGAAACCCCGTACCTGGAAACAATCATCCTTATTAAACTCGTCCCCGTGTCGCCCCTTCCATACGAATTTACTAGCCTTTCAGATGCTTTACCAAGAACCTGATCCAAGCACCTTACGTCGATGTCGTAAAACACAACGGAAGCGTTCTTCATTCTCTAAAATTGGTCTTTTGTAAAAAATATTTATAGAAGGAAGAAAAAATAGAAAAAAAAACAAAATAACAGAAATTCCAATTCAAGTTTTATTAAAAATTTTATTCCATATATATAAGGTGTGAAATCACTAAACTACCCCAACCTCACGCAAAAATTCGTCATGGGCAACAGAAAAAACTTCTAGATGGTAAATTTCAAGCAAATCTGAATAACTTTTAAATAGTACGTTCACCATATTAGATCGGCTATTTTAGATTTTTGAAAACTGATGTTAGATTTGTAATCAGTGACCCAAAAAACCTCTAGATTGCAAATGGCAACCAAATCCGAATAAATTTTGAATATCATATCTGCCATATTAGATCAGCCATTTTGGATTTTTGAAAAATGATGCGAGATTCGTAATCATCGATCCAAAAAATCTCTAGATAGCAAGTTTCAAGCGAATTCTATTAAATTTTAAATGTTATGTCCGACATATTGGATCAGCCATTTTGGATTTTCGAAAATTGATATCAGATTCATAATCAGCGACCCCAAAAACATCAAATTAACAAGTTTTAAACAAATCCGAAATTTTTTTACATTTTGTTTACCATATTGAATCCGCCATTTTCAGACTACAATGTTAACCTCAGGTTTTAATCAACATGACAAAATCTTCAAGTTTAATTAATTATTTAGCTATTACCGATATTTTTCTTGGTGATGCAGTTGAAAAATGAATTCAACTTTAGCGTGATTTTTAATAGGTTAGAAAATCAGCCTTGCGTCCGAAGGCCATCCGGCAACAATTTTTTAAAAAAACCCTTTTCACATTTTTTTCGGAAAATATTCATTTTTATGACAAAATGTATAGATTATAAAATTTGTATTCTGATTAGATGTTCGACTTTTGTCTGAAACATTTTTAAAAGTTTTGCTCTTTTTACGAGTTCTACGCAAAAAACAGCAATTTTGGAAGCATATGCATTGTTTTTATTTATGCGTAGAAATATTTTTGATGACATTGCGTGTGAAATTTAATTTAAAAAGTTGAACCAGAAGTAGCAAATGGTTTTTCTTTTTCCATGTAAAGCGATTTGATTTGAAGTGCTGTGAAAAAGTGAGACTGAGGATTCTCGTGTTCTCTTTATCTTTTGCATTTGGATAATACGAAGATGCAGTTCGTTGAGGTTCAACCCTCATCCAATTGACGGCAGCGTAACCAATTCGTAATTGGCTCTCCACGCAGTCAGCGTATTAAGCGCACATTACGCACGCATTAAGGGACCAGCTACCGACTTCTCTTTTAACTTGGTGGCTTTTCGCAAATATTATAAGTTTATATGAAAAACTAAGAGACTCCCAAACTGCACAGTTCATTCTTCATCACTTTCTCTGGTCCAGATTGAAATAAATTGCAAATAAGTTCGTTTTGTCTCTGTATTTTTGACTCTAATTATTTATTATTATTATGATTATTATTATATCACTATTACTAGCCCAAAAAACGCGCACAAGTGCTTATAGTTTCTGTTACTTTTTAAAAGCAATTAAAAATATATTATTTAAATTTGAATGAAATATATGTCAATCGATTGAAATTGTGATTGTACTTCTCTTTCTATATCTGTCTCTGTTTTGTTTTCTTTTAAGTTAACTGACTCCGAATTTCTACTGCTCTTTAAATTTTTAAAAATATTTTCAACTTAGTCTTGACAAAATGCTTTTAGCATTCGGATTATATGTTAACTGTTCGACAAATTACAATATGTAATAGTTTTATTTTAACTTCGGTAAATTTTATTTATTTATTATTTAGTGTTTTTTTTTGTTTGTTTTTTGTTCGACTTATGTTTGTGAGAATTCATTAATTTTGTTAATAAATTTTAGAGCCTGATGATGATGACGAACCAATGTCATCAAAACGTTGTTCTGACTGTTTAAAAAAATAACACTGTTTTTGTTGTTATTTATTTGCCTTCCTTCGATCGAACCTACTTTCTCACATAATAAACATTTCGGAAAGGAATCTGCTTTCAATGGAAATATGTTTTGTTGACATTTTTGCTCAAATGAAAAGAAATAAATTTTTTGTGATTGGAAATATCAACTTTATTGGGATTAATTTTTATTATTTTACATTTCACGATTTTAAGCTTTGGAAAATTTGCTTTTTTGATATACATATTAAAAATTAAACACCAGTTGATTGCATTTCAAAATTATATAAATTAAAAATATATAAATTTATAAAATATATAAATTAGCGTTACCCTCGATGATTAAAGTTAAAACAACATTGATTTTGAATTTAAACGGATAACTGAACATTTTTTTAATTAATCTTTATTTTGTGGTAGAGTTTATTTATTTTTATTTTAAATGTCTAATCTTAATTTTAGTTGATTGTCATTCTAATTAAACTCAAATTCAACAAAACATAAATTACCTAAAGTATAATTTATTTAAATATGTAATTATTAATATTTATATAAGATTATATAAGATACAAGATTCTAGTTTGGCATTATTCCAATTACGAATTTACGATTTAAGCAAATTTTAATTAACTTAAAATTTAGTCAATTTCTCTAATTTTTGATCTTTTCTTTTTTCAGTTAATCTTCTCAAATTTTAATTATTTTCCTCCAACTTCAATTGTATTTTTGTTAATAAAATTGACAATTAACAACTTAATTTTTGTTAATAAAATTAACAATTAACAAATTAATTTTTGTTAATAAAATTAACAATTAACAAATTAATTTTGTTAATAACATTAACAATTAACAAATTTATTTTTGTTAATAAAATTAACAATTAACAAATTAATTTTTGTTAATAAAATTTCCAAAAATAGTCTAAATCGACTCATTTTCATATAAAAAGAGTAAATTTGCATTTTCAAGAGAATATCCAGATGTATGTATGTGTATTTTTTTTTTTTTTGCTAGGATATCTCGAGAACGCTTTAACGAATTTTAATAAAATTTTGTTGGCTTATTTAGCTTATAACTATCTAAATTTAGACACAGGGATTTTTCAAAATACTTAATCAAATTTTTTTAGCATTTTTTATCATCGACAAAAATTGTTCTTTGAAAAAATTTGTTTAGTTTCCATAACAAAAATGCAACTTAATGAATACGAGACTCATATTGCTCATTTCAAAACGAATCGATTGATATTTATTATCCTTACACTTTTTAATTATTATTATTATTTTTTCAATAATTCTCTTTAATTTTTAATTATTTTCTTTTGCTTCTTGTCAATATTTTCAATTATTTCCTTTAATTTTTCATACGTTCTTCAGATTTAAATATTTTTTCTTTAAATTTTCCATTATTTTCTTCAAATATATAAATCTACTACTTCATTTATCAATTGTTGTCTTTAATTTTCAATTTGTTTATTTATTTTTCTAAAATATTATATGTTATATATTTTTCTATTCTAATTATTTTTTTCAATTTTAAATTGTTTCTATAAATTTAAATTTTCATTATTTTTTTCAATTATTGTATTAAATTTAATTTTTCTTCTTGAAATGTCAATTTTTTAATTTTTTCAATCTTTTTCTTCGAATTTTGATTATTTTCTGCAACTGTTATAAAAATATCGCTCCTGTATCAATTTTTAGGTATTTCCTCTAGTCACAGAAAACTGTTTTGGATTGAATTAAGCTGCAATGCTTTTTTTTTTAAACCAAATTGAGTTTAAATAATCTGAAATTGGCTTTAAACAAAACCGCTGCAGATTATTTTAATACATAACAATTTTTAAAGATTAGGTTTTCTTTTAATTTTCTATCTATCTCTTTCAATTAGCGATTATTATCTTTAAAGTCCAATTTTATTTTATCTTCTACTTCATTTTCATCTATTTTTTTAATTTACAATTTTTTTCGTCAATGTTCCGTTATTTTTTTACATTTGTAATTATTTTCCTTAAATTGCCATTTTCAATTCTATTATCACTTCTTACTTCACTATAAAAAGAAAGTATTATTTTAAGGTAGAAAATTTATCTCTTGTTATTTTCCTTAAATTTTCATTTTCCATTCTATTATCACTTTTTTTTCACTATAAAAAGAAAGTATTATTTTAAGGCAGAAAAGTTATTCTCTTGCTTCAAACTGTCACAAAAAAGAGTTGAAATTTTAAATTTGCATAAAAATGTAAAGTATATGGGGCATTCCACGTGACATTTTCATTAAAAATTTTTTTTTGCTTGGAATAATTTTTTTCTGATTCTCTATGAAAAATAAGGAAACACGTATTTTTTTATTTTTTTATTGAATGAAAATTGCAGAAGTTATGAATTTTTGAAATTTAACGTTTTTTGAAATAGAGCATTTTTAACCGTCGTTTTTCTCCATTATTATTAGTAAATTGAAAATAATGCCTTACATAAGGTTTATTCAGTTTTTCTTAGATTTTTTAGACATGTCATAAAAAATAATGAATTTGCAACAAAAATACATGAAAAATTGAATTTCCGCCTAAAAAGTGACTTTTCTCAAAACCTAAAAAGTGACTTTTCTCAAAAACGAAGGTCTCGATTTTCGATTTTTTTCTTTCAATGCAGTTACTGATTAATAAAGAAATTTTTCTAGTAAGTCTAAAAGTGGTGCTCTTTAGCGTTTTAATCATATTTGCATTTATATAGTTTACTTTTACATTTTTTTAAATTTTAACATTCTGTTACAAAAGTATAATATTTTTATTTTACAGAAACATAAAAAGTTAATGAATTATAAACATACAATAAAACAAAATAAAGAACTAAAAATTATTATAACTTACCAGTTTCACAATTTCCCCGTGACTGACAAGAAATCCGATGACAATCACCACATGCATTAGAATAAAAAGAAATATCAGAACCTTAAATGACAAAAAATTATGATACTTTTAGGAAAAAAAACATTTAATAATAGAACTAAAAAAACAGATAAATAGGTTACAAATAAAATAAATAGAAATAAAAGATTATTGATATTATTATCATTACTCACCTGTCGGAAACGAATGCCACTGTAAACAAAACATTATTTCACTCAAAAGACTATAACCTTAACAACTTCACTAAAATCACTGTCACTTCTTAAACTATCGCTCCTTAATTATTAGAATTTAATTTATTTTTAATTTATTATTATTTAATAAAATGCAATTTTTATTAAACGAAGATTTTAAATAAATTGAAAAATACTCCAAATAAACGTCTAAACTGTGATGATATTGTTGACAAAAAATATCAAAAATCTGCTAGCCAATCAGAAGCCCGATAAAACGTGTTACACCTCTGAAGTTGGTCGAAAGGGTTCTCGTATAGGGAAGTCAAGATCAAAGCTAATTTCTATGTATTAACTATTTTAATAAAATTTTTTGTTATTTTAGATTGCTAACATTATAAGAAATTTTATAAAATAAACATGAAGTTACAATATTTAATTAAATGATTTTAATTCGTCTGCAAAACAAAAAATCGAAACTGAAAACTATCAATAACCTTGTCACAATTTATTCTCCACCATGAAAACCTAGCATTGTTTTTTTTTAAAATCCCCTGGAAACCCTGATCTTGTACATTGATTTGTACTTCCCTATAAGCAGCTGGAAAGAATTAAACCAACTCTTGCCAATTTTCAAGAAACTCTCAGTAACTCTTTTCTCCTGAACTTTGTCATTTCAAAGGCAGCAATTAAATAATTGAAAGTTACGAAAGGATAATTGAGCGCTAGACGTTTCCAAGATTTTCGCGTATTTTGCGAAGAGAGTAGGTCAATACCTCGGTGGTGATTTGAAATCAGATATGACCCGAAAAAGTAGGGGCCTGGTCAGAATCGTAAAAATTTCCTTTGTCCGCAGAGATTAACTCCTGCAACAGTTTCTGGTACAGCGTTGTCGAGTGGGCGTCAATTGTGGTGACTGCCTGTTAAACAATAATAATTAGGATTACGCCACGAGGTACAATCACAGCCGCGGCTCGCTGACTGGCCATTCTCGACCTCGGAGGTTAATTAGATAATGTAATTGTCCGGTAATTACACGAATTGCCCGCGCGCCTAGCCTCTAGCTCACACGATTCCAGCACACGCTCACGCCTTCTTCTTTCTCTTTGGCTGTCCTTCCCACGTATTTTCACCTCTTATTCTTCATGTATATATTCAATTCATCCAATTCAATTATCATTCAATTGAAACATTTTAATTTCCATTGATCATTATTAAACATTTATTAAATTGCGCACAACGCGCGGTGAACTTTGCTTCTGAGAATAAAAGGCAATAAAAGTGCAGCCGCAGATAAAAAAAAAAAGAGTTCCCGCGCCAGATTGTGAAAAATGTAATTAAATCAATAATTGAATTGAGTAATTAAGAGCCTTGGGGATTTAATTTAAAACAACAGGATGTTATTGTTTGCACGATCGTGTTATAGTCGACCTCTTTTTTTTTCGAGATCATATCAGAAGTGTACTTCTCGTAATTGATCAAAGAATAGTGCAAAAAGAATGAGCGAAGAATAAATGAGATACTGAAGAAGCTGAATGTTAATCCACTTAGCAACCGACCTTTTATACAAGCAATTATCACGAGATTGTGAAATGACAGATGACCGTGTACTCATAGCTGCGAGATGCAGAAAGGGCTGCGATCCGATCCTCGAGATCGATTAACAGCAAACGATTAACAGATTGAAAGTTAATCGAAATCTAGATCGGTGATTATGATATTAATTGCCAGATATATATTCACGTTGCGTGTTTGTTTTAAAAATATATCCTCACTTTATTGACAGATTGGAATAATTATTACAATTTAATTTTTACAATCTTTCAATTTGTTTATTGTAACCCAATGTTCATCTTGTTAATTAATTTAGCAGTTAATTTTTTTTTAAATTTAATAAACAACTGCAATTTTACAATTCTTTCAATTTTATTTACAATTTTATTTGTTAGATTTTGTTCAATTAACATGTGGCGCATGAATATTCCCTAAAACTCATTTAGCATAAAACCCATTTGGCATAAGTCCCATTTTGCATAAATCTCATTTGGCCTAAAACACAATTGGCATAAATTTCATGTTGCTGTGCAAAAATTAAGAAATAAGTATTAAAATAAAATTTTTGACGAAAGAGAAAACTGAGTGACAATTCTCTAATTTAGAAAGTAAATATGAGTCAGACCCTTTGAATAAAGGCTAATTAGGGATACTCAATTATCAGTACTCGATCTGACGTTGACGCGTGTAGTCAAAATTTTAGATTTGTAATAATTATAGTTTAATATTAATTTTATTGAAACAAAAGCTCGTAATTGTGGAGTAACTTTAAATCTAGTAGCATATATATTACTTTGTTGTGTAAATTTATAATTGGATTGACAGACGAATTTTATGAAATAAATATTTTATTGTGACTTTAATCGTGGATTTTATTTATCAATTAAATAAAATATAATTCAAGAAAACAAAGTGAAATTACATATACAAAAATTTAGTGGCTTGATAGCGTTGTTCATTTCATTTGGCATTAATCTCATTTGGCATAAAACAGAAATGGCATAAATCCCATTTTGGCATAAAGCTCAAATAGCATGAAACTCAATTGGCAAATTAAAAGAAAAAAAATGTTAAATAATTATTATTTAACAACAAATTTTACCAAAAATAAATTTTTTTAGAAATTGTACGACTCGATGTTTCAAAACTTGGTTAAATTAATTTTAATAATATTATTTTATTTGATGGAAACAGTCTTTTTTTTTGAGGTTATGTCAATGGAGAGACCCTCCTTAAATGTACTGAATTTGGTCTAATTTGAATGTTAAATGAATATAAAAACATATAATAAATGTACGGTAATTGTAATTACAATGTAAAGATTTTAGTACAAATTAAAATTTTTAATACAAACATTTATAATTTTACACGATTATAAATATAAACATTCATAAATATTTTATAACCAGGTACTAAACTCTCGAGACTTATTTAGCGCAGAAATAATGACCAAAGATAGTATGACTACTTTACATTCATTACAGATATAATCTAACTTATGTGTGCATAGTTTTGTATTAAAATAGGCAAAGAAAAATTTATAATACTGATATTAAATAATGTTTATCTTGCCTCGTAATTGGACACAAAATGTGTAATCGTCCAAACAAAATTCTTGAGCTCAGTTTAAAATTAATTATTTAGAATCTTTATGGACAATCTCCAATTGATGGAAAAAAAAATTATTCATTCTGTTGCAAAGAAAATTTGTATAAATTGATGGGAATAAAATGTAATAAATGAAAAATTTAACAATTTTTTTTAGACTTTGTACATAAATTTAGAGTTCGAACATATAATTAATGTTGGACGTTTCGTAACAAAATTTGCAATTAACTGCAAAGGTAAAATATAAATTCCATAATGTATAATTTTTATAATATATAAATAATATTTATAAACATGAGTAATTAAAATTAAGAATTAACACTTTACAGTTATTTTATAATATGAACAGTGAAAGGCAACTGCGTGATTCTCTAGATATCAATTGTAAAAATGAAAATTAACTGCTTACAAAAATAATCATCTACTTCTGATAAATTAATTGAATAAATATGAAAATAAATCAGTTAATAAATAAGTAAGAGTAAATCAGTACTTAAATTACCAAGGTAATAATTAATATTGAAATAAACATAACTCAGTTTTATTTTTGACACGCAAAGAAGTTAAAAAGTTCTGGCTATTGAATTAGTAATTAAAATATCCATTATATATTTCATTTTATGGATTAATGTAAAATTTTTATTTATTGCACTTTCTTAATTAGTCCCACGCTCAAGTTTGATTTTTAATTTATTTTTCATATTTTGTTGAAAGGTTTTATTATCATGTATAGTTTAATTTATCACATTCCATTTGCTATTTTTATTTATCAATTTACTATTTTTAGTAGCATTTTTTATCAGTTTCTTTCTTTATTTTTTTTAGCGTTAAGTTAAACTATTTTATAATTTTGTGTCCTGTTATTTTAAAGTATTTTTTGAGATTTTAAATTGATAATAAATAATTAGTGCTTTAACGATAAAATTTTAAATTAGGAGTGGTTTTTTGAGGTCTCAATAATCTAAATAAATTTAATCTATTATTACATTTTCAAAATTTAAATTGGCGGATCAAAAATTGAAAAATTAACAAATATTTATAAAAATTCCTATTGGAAGGTTTTTGGGGACCTTGAATACAAATTCGGTGGCAGTTTTTTAAAACTAAAAGTGGCCGATATAAACATTAACTACTAGCAAATGTTAAGAAAAATTAAAATCTACTGTAAAGTAGAAGAATATTTAGAGATTAAAGAAGAAAAATTAAAAGATGAAAAATTACTAAATTGTAAAAAAAATTATTAGGAAGTAATAAAACAACTAGAGAATGACTAAAATGACTCAAAATGAATCAAAATTACTAGAACATTGTTGAAAAGCCTATAAAAATAAAAAAAAATCCATAGGGTTGAAAAAAAGGATAAATTAAAAAAAATCTGGGAATAAAAAAAATTGAAAGGAAAAAATATTTGGTCTCTACAGAAGATAATTATAAAATAGAAAAAAATCATGGGAAATTAAAATAATAACCAGAATTTGATTAAAAAAAACCATAGAAAAGGAATAGCAAATTAATTATAGAAAGAAATCAACACATACATATATCTGAACAAAAAACTATAAATTCATGAAGACATTCAATCAAAAATGATAAATTACTAGAAAGAAAAAATATCTTTGAAAAGTTAATAAGTAATTAGAAAATTAAAAAAAAACAGAAAATAAGAAATATATAAGTAGAAATTGACAATTCAAATAAGAAAATTTCGAAAAATAACTAAAAAAATAAATAAATTACTGTAAATTAAAAAATATCTGATTGTGTAAAAAGAATAAGTAGAAAGTAATTACTAGATTCTAAAAAGTGAACAAGAAATATGAAGCAATTAGAATTACTATAAAATAAGAAAAAATTAATGGAAAGGATCAAAATAAAAATACGTGTAAAAAATAACTGTAAATAATTAAAAAATAACGTGTTTGAACGAAAAGAGGTAGAAAATTATCAAAACTGACTTGAAACTGTAAAACTAACTAAATTAAAGAAAAAAAAATTAGAAATGAAAAATGAGGAAAATTTTATAGACATTAAAAAATAACTAGACAAAATAGAAGGAAATTAATCGAAAACTCGAAACTATATTAAAAACTAGAATTACAATAAACGGTAACTAAAATTGCTAGAAAAAGTTGAAGTAATAATTATTAACTATACCTAAAAAATAAATCGAAGAAATTAAAAAAAAAATAATAATAATAATAATTATTAATGAATGAAGAAATAATTACAAGTTAATGAAAAACAATTCAAATTCTCCAGCATGTTTTAAAAAATACTTTGAAAAATTACTAAAACGTAAACGATGTTTGAAAAATTATAAATATAATTACAAAAAGAAGAAAATTTGATAACAAACGAGAAATAACTAAAAGTATAGGAAAGGAATAAAAAGAAAAACACGATTGCCTTTGAACTGTGATAAATCCGCGAAAAATAATGATAGGAAAATTTCCAAAATATATTCGGAAAGCTTATAAAATTTCTAAAATGATGATTAGTATCCAAAGCAATAGCTTAAATAGTTTTTTAATTATTACAAGAGTAAAATCAAGTAAATTTTCAATTTTTGAAAATGTCTAATTTTAAATTTAACTCTTTCCCTAATCCAGAAAAGTTGTAGAAAAAATTTGAAATTTTGTACGAAGGTAAAATTTATAAAGCTTAAATTAAAGGGAAAATGACAATAATTATGCCTACAAAGTTTCTATTTTTTTCTTCAACTTTTCTGGCTTAGGGAAAAAGTTGAATGTCAAGCTTAAAATTTTCAAAAATTGAAAAGTTACTTAATATTTCTCTGGTTTTAATTAAAAAACTATTTAAGCTATATTGCTTTCAGATATCTCGATCATCATTTTAGAAATTTTATAAGCTTTCCAAATCAGTATTTGAGATATTTTTTGTATTGTTTTTCGCGGATTAATAGCAGTTTAAAGACAGTTGTGTTTTCAATCGGTATCCGGTCAATTTTTCGAATCTAATATCCCGAAAGCCTTCCTCCCGAAAACTAAATTTCCCTAATACCCAATGTCCCGAATGTCAAATTTCCCGAAGACCTTTTTCCCGAATGTCTATGTACCCGAAAAAAAAAATTTTTATTAGTCTAAATACATATTTTTGTATAAAAATGTATACAATTCATAAAATAGATATATAAAATTATAAAACGATATAATTTGACAACACATGTAAATATTTTATGACTTGGTTGTTTCTTCTGTACTCTTCATACTACCCAACGATTCCCTGAAGACGTCTCTGGATTGTTACCCACTTCTTCTTTGGGGCTGCTTTTACGGACTTCCCTTAACTTAGCTCTGCTATTGCAACCTGCGTATCGGTAGTAACTATTTACTTATTAATCTAAAATGGGATATCAGATTTAATATGTTAAATAAAAAATTAACTAAAAATTGATCAAGTTAAATTAATTGGAGTTTAATTTATAACCTAAATTAATGAAATTTTCGGCGGAGAGTTCTCGCCCGAGTTCACATTAATAATACATGTATGAAGATAAATTGCTGAAAAGCAGGGACCGAAGACAATTTGATCCCGTATGAGAAACCACTTTTTCGCAAGGACATCGTCGAGGGGAACGAATGCGCGAATTGAAAATAACACAGAGGAGAATAAAGTAGGTATAGGAGAATGGCACGGGGCAATTAGGGACAGCCGTCTAACCACAAAATTTCGTGATCTTATTAAATCCAGAGAGTTAGATGCTGCAGTCAGAAAAGAGTGGGGGATTGAGAGCGGTCGGTGAGAAAGGGAAAGGTGAAATTGCAGGTTGGCAGGAACGTATGTGCAGAAGCGTGGCATTACCGTCAGAGGTTCAACTTTACAATGTGCCTACTTCATTGAGACGGGACATTCAGGAAAACAGGCACGGATTATCCTACAACTACTACTACTACAGCAACAGGGCACCGATTACCGAAGCCGTAATCAACCTCATACGACCTTCTTTATGAAAGCGAAACTAGTCATCTCTTCATATCATTATTGAATGTGCAAGACTGATGAAACGGAACATCACTCTGATAAAGGAGAAATTAATTTGAAAACGGGGAATATTAATTCAAAGAGGGGATATTTATTCGAACCACACTGAGAAAAATGGGGGGTTAGACTTACAGTGTTAAAAAATGGAAAGTTTACATGACTTTCTAGAGAGTTCTACCAACTTTACTCCGTTATTTTAGAAGAGTTAAACAAACCCTTATATCGTACTTAGTTTTACTCTCTTTAAGAGTTATTTTTGACATGTGCAATAAAGATTGTCATTTAAAATTAAACTGTAAAATTATTTTTAGGTAGGTTAATGATAATATATTCTATACGTATATTTAATATTTTATTTTAGCAACAGTAAAGTATCATTAATAAATTTGTATTTAACTTTTTTTCATAACATGGTATTTCAGATAATGAAGTTGACGATGAATCTTTCACCTGCTTAAAGGATGAAGATAATCACGAAATTTTTAAATCAGTTGGTCCTCGAAGCAACTTTATGAAGCATTTTCAATAAATAAATAAAATAAATAAAGAAATAAATTTTATTTTAATACACCAATGTAAACTGTTGTAATTATTACATACGTATAGGTATATTTAAATTTATAAATATTTTATTATGTAATTAATATGGTACAATATATAAAATATAACTTTTAAAATGTATACGTTTTGTTTAAAATGCGTTTTTAAAAATATTTTCTTGGTTTGTTCAAACATTAAAAAAGTTTTGAAAAATTTTTAGAAACTCTTATTATAACATATTGATCCAAATTAATTTTATAAACTTAATAATTTTAGTAAAACTCAGTTCACTAATTTAATTACTCAAATTTGACTATTTTTCAGTTATTTTTTTAATAATTTAGATTTAGAGAGTATTCAACAAGTCCTAAGAAAGAAAATTTAAATTAAATTAAACTTTTAAAATGACCAATTTGACAATTTATGTGTTTTCAACAAACTTCTGGGAGACTTCATGGTTTACTATATTTTATAAGTATTCATGAGAGTAAATGAGCCGCTGACAGGAGAGTAAAATTTTCATACTCTCCTGTTGACGTTTCGTTTAATCTCCAGCAGATTTTGGTTGATTACGAGAATTTTACATCATATAGAGATTAATCTTAACACTCTTTTGAGTTGTCCTATAGTTAACTCTGAAATGTATTTAGCTTCACTCTCTTCTGGTTTAGTTTAACTCTCCATTTTTTTTCAGTTATCGTACATTCTATTCAATGCGTTTAGTAAGCCAAAATATTGTGATAACAAATAAATATTAGGTGACGCTCACAATGTATAGTAGTAGTATCATTTCATAGAATTTAATAAACATAGGGGCATATTGAACTATCTGTTGAGAAAAAGTAGCTACATATAATATGGTGTCTTTCCCCTACGTATTGAATTATCCAAAATGGCGGACCATTTACAGAAATTCGATCCGAACGGTTAATTTGCAGCTTAGTTAAACGATTGGAATTGGATTGTAGAAAGTTTTAAATCCATTATGTTATAAAAGTGTATTTTCCAGTCGGAAAAGACCTATAGAATATTTGTAGGCATTCAACTGTAATATTTGTAATATTCAACTGACTTTCTGTAGAATAAAAATTTGACACATGAAAATATATGTGAAGTTTGTAACATAAACTCATATCGTTTGTTTTTTTACAAACTTCAAATGTATTTTCATGAGTTAAATTTTTTTTTTACAAACAGTCAATTAAATATTTTGTAGAATTTATGTAGAACTTTTACTTGTATGGATTCCTTACAGAATGATTTCATAGAGATTCTATAAAGAATCGTTCTAAAAAGATTGCATAGAACTTTTCTGAATAAATATATTAAACTTCACGTGTAGTCATAGTGACATTATATTAACTTGTCATTCTGACAAAATGCCCGTTGCGTAAATTTTACTTCCGGTTTTGTTAGTCCAAAACTAACAATCTTGTTGAGTAGATTCTACTCTCTCCCGCGTAGGATCTACTATTCTCTTCATTCCGAGTAGAATAGGTTACTTAATTTAAATCGCATAAAAAATAAACTCCCACCATAGTTTTAAAACTAAGCTAAAAAAATATCTGGAGGGTACTTAAGTTTGGACCAATTTGAACCGCATCTAAAATGACCCTTTCCGATTGTTTTTTGGAATCTAATTATCAGGAGAAATAAAAATAACTTAAATTTATTCTGTAAAAGAAATTATGAACAGGACAATAAAGATCGAGACTGGGATAAATTTGAGGTGGAACCAATTTGAGACACAAAAAATAATCCCTTATAGATCAATTTGAATATTGAACCTAATCTAAAATGTTCAGAGTTGGAACAATTTATTTATATCGGGAATAAAAAACGTAAAGTGCAAAAAAAGAAAGAGAAGATAATAATTGGACAGCAGAAAAAATTAGGATCAATTTGAGATAAATCCAAAATAATCTTTCCCAGTTCATTTTAAACTTATTCTACAATAAAAGTAGTTGTATAGTTAAGGGCATATGATAGATTATGACGTCACTGGTATAGGCAAAATTTGTCCTTAACTTTTCTCTTAAAATATTCAATATTTTAAAAGAAAAGTTACGGACTAATTTTGCCTATACCAGTGACGTCATACTCCATCACATGCCCTCAAGTTTTTTTTAATAAAAAAAATTATAAAACCAAAAAAATTAGAATACTTTTTTTAGCCAGTTCGAAGTTGATTATTATAAATGTTACAAATTGTAAATACTTTATTAGACAAAAAGTGTTTATTTACTGCGTATTTAAAACATCATTTTAATGAAACTTTTAAAATCAATAAAT
This sequence comes from Ganaspis brasiliensis, assembly GCA_037103525.1. NCBI lineage: Eukaryota > Metazoa > Arthropoda > Insecta > Hymenoptera > Figitidae > Ganaspis > Ganaspis brasiliensis. The sequence continues at coordinate 238,243 of JAZKLR010000175.1, read as the reverse complement.
GTAAAAATTTTTAATAGGAAGGAAATAATTCGTTCATTTAGTAAAATTTCGTTTTGAAGTTAAAATTTCATCAATTAATTTATTTGAATACAATTAAAGAAAATATTTGAAACTTGCGGAAATTCAATTTATTATTTAGGGGAAAAATTAAAAAATAATGGAAATAATTAGAATTTAAAGAAACTTTTTAAATAATGATAAAAATAGATTAAAATTTTAGCAAATAATTGAAATCATTAGAGAAAAGAATTCTTAAAAATTGAAGAAATTTTAAAAGAATTTTAAATTTATTATTCTCAAAGCGAGGATTAATTAAATTATTAATCAATGAAATTTCAAATTAATTGAAGTTCGAGGATTTAAGATTTATAAATGTATACCTATAATTGTAATTGTAGTCTTATTATCTCAGATATATTCTGTAATTTTTTTAATTATTTTCTACAAATTTTTATTATTGTCTTCAATTAACAATTATTTCTATTAATTATTTTGTTATTAAATTTATTTTTCAATTAATTTTTGTCTTTAAATTATTTTTTGATTTATTTTCAAAATTTTTTTATTATTTACCTCAAATTCTAGTTATTTCTTCAATTTACAATTATTTTCTTTTATTATTTATAACTACATGTTGTAATTTTTTCAATTATTTTTAAAAAACTAAAATTATTGTCTTCAATTTTTTATTATTTTTGTTACTTTGCAAATATTTTCTCGGATTTTTTATTACCTTCATTATTCCTCAATTAAATTTCTAGATTTTAAAATATTTTTTTCAAATTTTAATAATTTTCTTCAATTTTCAACGATTATTGTTATCATTTTGCAATCAATTTCTTTAAATTTTATTTATTCTCAAATAAATTGCATTCCTCAATTAAATTCCTAAATTGTTTTTTCAATTTTTCTCAAATTTCAAATATTTCGTCAATTTTTAATTTTTTTTTCATTTGCATTATTTTCAAAATTTTTATATTATTTTGAACCTTTGTTGATTATTTTTTTATGATTGCAGTTAATATCTACAAATTTCAACTATTTTCATCATTTTCCAAAAATTTTCTTCAATTTATTTTTCAATTATCCCCCTAATTTTTAAATTTCAAAATTTCTGCAAGTTTTAATTATTTTATTCAACTTTTTCAATTAAAACTTTTTCAGTTTAAATTATTTTCTTCCATATAAAATTAGTTTTGTTATTTATTAATTAACTTTCAGTTTATTTTGGCATTTTTTAATTACTTTGACAAAATATGAGTTTTGTTTTTTGTATTTTTCAAATATTTCAAAGATGTTCTTGGATTTTCATCACTTTCTTTTATATAAAATAAATTTTGTAATTTTCTCAATTTGTGTTCTTAAATTTCAATAATTAACTTTTGTTTCCAATTATTTTTATCCTTTTTCAAGTAGTCTTGTTTATCTCAAATATATTCTGTCATTTTTACAATTACTTTTTCACAAATTTTTATTAAATTCTTCTTTTATTACTTTCATTATTCTTCAATTAATTTCCTAGATTTTAAAATATTTTTCTTATATTTTAATAATTTTCTTCAAATTTCAATTATTATTGGTATCATTTGCAATTAATTTCTTCAAATTTTAGTTATTCTCAAATTTCATTCTTTACTTGAATTCAAAAATTTTCAATTATTTATCTAATTTTTCAGTTAGTTTTTTCCATTTTAATTTTTTTTATCTGTTTGCATTTATTTGGCCACCTTTGAATTAGATATATTAATTTTTTTTTCAATTTATATCCTAAAGTTTCATTTATTATGTCAAATCTACGTTATTGTATAAACTTTCCAATGTTTAAATAATTTTTTAATTATTTTTCTCAAATTTCAATCAAGTTCGACAATTTTCAATTTTTTTTAAAATTTGTAATGATTTTCACAAATTTTATATTATTTTGATTATTTGTTTATTAATTTCCAAAATTTACTCGAAATGAAATAAATTGTCAGCTTTTGCGTTACAATAATTACGATAATTAAGAAACTCTTTAATTTAATATTGTTTTATTTCTTTTCTCCGCCCTCCCTTACCGGTTAATATTAAGTGTGCAGATGGCTAAAATTTACAAGTCTGTGCCCCTGATTAAACATTTTTTTTAACTTCTAGTTTTCTAAGAAATATAGAGGGGGGCCAAAATATTTCTCTTGCACCGGGCGCGAAAAACCTAAGTTACGTCTCTAAGTAGGATCAATTTGGAACACGACAAAAATGAACCAATTTTTTTAATTTTAAGAATATACGGGATAAACAATCTGGGATCAATGTGAAACGCATAAAAAATTAACCTACTCTGTTAATTTTAAGTCAACAAATATACGAAATTTAACAAAAATGAATTTAAGTCTTTTCTTTAGAAGAGCATATCAAATTGACAGCACTTAAAAAACACCAGGATTCACATTAAAATCGGATCAATTTAATGCGCATTAAAAATGACCCTTCTCAGTTCTTCTTTAAAATAGAAACTTTAAGTTGAAATAAAATTAAATACAGATGTTTTTTTTAATATGAATAGAACAACAAAGATCAAAACTAGGAAACAAAATAGTAGGATCAATTTAAAGCGCATCAAAATTATTTATTTTAAACTGAAGCTAAAAGATATTTAATATTTAACCAATTACTTTATGTTGAGAATCAAAAATATAAATTACAGCAAAAGAAGAAAATCCTAATGGGATAGAGAAGTTAACATTAAATTGAATGGGGATCAATTTGAAATGCGTCAAAACAAATAAAGTTTAAAATTTACAAATTTGAAGATTAAAATATTAGTTTGACAAAATTTTAAAATCGAATAAAAATTGTAATTCGTAACATAATTATTTAATCTGAATTTCTAATCATCGATTCATTTTAAGCGTGCAGCATCAGTAATTTTTAGCTCATTCTTGAATTTCTTCAGAGCCTTTTAGACACGCTGTGAAGATCTCTAATCAGTGTAATTGCACTTTTGTGCACGCACTCATCATGGAAATTTCTCTGTAATTTTCAAAACCATCTGGAATTAATCTTAATTGACAAATAAAAAGGAATGGGTGTTTTAATGAAGGGGTTTTAAAAATAAAAGTGTACTGATTCGATGTAAATCAGAATTTTGATCTTAATCAATTTTTTTCTTTATACTTTAGAATAAAGCTAAGGTAGATTTTGGAAAAAGTATTACGTATTAGTAAAAAGAATATTTAAAAATAAAAATTAAATTTCAATCAGGTAGTAAAATTAAGTTCCTTAAAAAAGCACAAATTGTCATTTTATACACTTTAAGATAAAATATCAATCAAGAGCTTAAAATAAAAATATTATATGAAGTATCTATAAATTTTTACGAAATAATACGTATGCTTCTTCTAGGAATAATAAGATACTGAAATTTTAAAAACACTATTAATACAAAATTCTTATAAAATTCTGATAAAAATTGTAATTATCACCTCTCTGTGAAATTACTGAGATGTCAGGTGAAAAAGTAAATAAAAGTGGTTCTAAGAATCTCCTTACATTGTTTCATCTTATTTGCAATTCGTTTCGCGTTCCTGGAGCGAAAAATCATTTTTGTAAATACAATTAAATTGAGTATATTTTTTCTTTTGTCGGAAAAAAGCGCTTACTTGAAAAGAGAATTTCAGAATGAAATAGTCTTGAAAGGATTTTTCAACAAATGTAAATTTTGACAGTATTTAATAATAGTATCCGGGATTAGGAATTTTTTGAGACAGGATGCAATCCATTAGAGTGCGAAAATCCTACGACCTTGAAGGTCCTTGGTTCTTCACTCAACTAATGATGTCTTTCTCTTTTTCTTTGCAGGGAGGAACTCGCCATGAAGATTGGTTTGACGGAGGCTCGCATACAGGTCAGTTGATAAATAAAAATTCACTTTTAATTCGCAAGATTATTTTTCTATTTGTATATCTTTTGTTATACAATTTTATGAATATTATTTAATTTTTTTAATGGAAAATTATTATATGAATAACTTGTGTTTAATTAAACTAGATACCGAATAATATATAACAAATAGAGTTAAATGATTAAAGTAAAAAGAAAATAAAGAATGAAGAAACAATAATTGATTCCTATCTGCATTTGACAATTTTAACGGTACAAATAGTAACGAAACTTTTATCTAGAATCGATAAAAAGAGCCTGACATTAAATCGTTGAAGAATTCCAATTTGCAATAAGACAGAAGAAAAGTGGATTTAATGAATCAGCTATTTTTGCAGAAGTGTAATAAAACTACGCATTTTCCTCTGTGATTACGCATTGATTCATTATACACACCGAGGACTAATAACCGAGTTGAGTTCCTATCATAGAGTAATCTCAAATAACACATTACTAAATATGTCTTGCTCATTAATGACTATTTTTTGAAAAATACACACAATGTGTGTGTGTTTAAGTATTCTGTGCTGAATCATTAGCACAGATTTTAATGTGTATTTACATTAGAAATTGAAACAACATTAAGACGATAATTATCGCAAAGTAAATCAATCAAATCGCGAATTGATAGCTTCTCGTAAAAGCACAGAGTTACAAAATAATTCTAATTAGATGGACCTGGAAAAAAGACAAACAATTCACTTCTGTGAATTTAATTATAATTGATATTTTTTTATTATTTACATTTTTCAAACACGATCATTATTTTATTATATAACATCGTATTTGGTAATGCACCTATTAAATATTAAAAATATTTATTGAAAAGTACAAAACAAAAGTGCGTTAATTCAGAAGAATGCAATTTTCCAGTAGTCTTAATGTCTCTCAATTACTGTTAGCTAAGAAGAAAAACGTAAAAAGATGAAGAAAAACGTAATCATACTAAAATTAGACATTTATCCGTTTACAGCGTGCGCTTATAGGTTGTAAGGTTAGGTGAAAAATAAGGGGAAGAGAAGGTAGAGGGGTGTAAATAGGTGGTAAGGATCGAGCAATGATTCGAAAGAAACGAGAAGATTGTCGAGAGTGAGAAAGAGAGAAAGAGAGAAGAAGGATCGAGGTTCTTTCAAGTCTCCAATGGAGTACTCAAGTGCAAGATCGTGCAATGCGATCGTGGTGGATCAATCGCACAATTCCCCGTAAGACCAATCAGTTAGGTTTGCAAACTTGCACCGTGAAAGGAAATATCAAAACCTGCTTTTTACACGCGCTTCCTTTCATTGGATCTTGTTGAAAAGTTAACGCCTCGTTCGATCGAAAATAAAGATATTTATCTATACGTACTCACTTAATAAAATTGTAATTTGTGATATCTTTGTCGATGTTTTAACTTTGATAAATAATTATATGGAGTTTGGAAAAAATAGTTTTGCTAATAGTTTTCGATGCAAATAAATTGGTATGGCAACGTTTGTGGAGGAATAATTACTAGGGCAACGTATGATGGGATAACGTTGCTATGGCTACGGTTGTTGTGGTAACGGTTGCTATGGTAATAGTTGCCATGACAACAGTTGCAATGACAACGGTTGCTACGGTATTAACTGCTAGATTAACAGTTGCAATGACAACGGTTGCTAAGGAAACAGTTGTTATAATAACGGTTACTACAGATAAAACTGCTAGAGTAACAGTTGCTATGACAATGGTTGCTATGATATCAGTTGCTATGACAATGGTTGATATGATAACAGTTGCAATGACAACGGTTACTACAGTATTAACTGCTAGATTAGCAGTTGCTATGATAACGGTTGCTATGATAACAGTTGCTATGACAATGCTTGATATGATAACAGTTGCTATGACAATGGTTGATATGATAACAGTTGCTATGACAATGCTTGATATGATAACAGTTGCTATGACAATGGTTGATATGATAACAGTTTCTATGACAATGATTGATATGATAACAGTTGCTATGACAATGGTTGATATGATAACAGTTGCTATGACAATGCTTGATATGATAACAGTTGCTATGACAATGGTTGTTATAATAGCAGTTGCTATGACAATGCTTGATATGATAACAGTTGCTATGACAATGGTTGATATGATAACAGTTGCTATGACAATGCTTGATATGATAACAGTTGCTTTGACAATGGTTGATATAATAACAGTTGCTATGACAATGCTTGATATAATAACAGTTGCTATGACAATGGTTGATATGATAACAGTTGCTATGACAATGCTTGATATGATAACAGTTGCTATGACAAAGGTTGATATGATAACAGTTGCTATGACAATGCTTGATATGATAACAGTTGCTTTGACAATGGTTGATATAATAACAGTTGCTATGACAATGGTTGATATGATAACAGTTGCTATGACAATGGTTGATATGATAACAGTTGCTATGACAATGGTTGATATGATAACAGTTGCTATGACAATGGTTGCTACAGTATTAATTGCTAGATTAGCAGTTGCTATGATGACTATTGCTAAAGAAAAAGTAGTTATGACAACGGTTGCTACACTAACAACCGTTAGAGTAACAGTTGCTATGACAACTATTGCTATGGTAACAGTTGTAATGACAACGATTATTACAGTAACAACTGCCAGAGTAACAGTTGTCATGACAACGGTTGCTACAGTAACAACTGCTAGAGTAACAGTTACTATGTTAACGGTTGCTAACAAAACAGTAGTTATGAAAACAGTTCCTACTACAACAGATATTAATTCCTTATTTTAAAACAATTAAAATAAATAATATTTTTTATACCCCTGTTATTTACCTTCACATTTATCCATTTTATTAAATTATTTATAACAATTATTATTAATCAATAAATGTTTCAAGTGCAAAAATCCACAATTAGAATTTGGATAAGAACACAATTTTCACGCTTAAGACGTAACGAATATAATTACACTTGAGAAGTCTAACAGTTTTTTTAATTATTTGAATAAAATTCCAATTCATTCACTTTACGGACTGTAGAAACGAAACAATGGTTTCACGAGAGTGCAACTAATGACTCTTTTATGTAATTATAAAGAAAGATAAATCTTATTGTAAAGAAGTCGGTCATAATGAAACCACAAGGTGCAAACTTTTAATTTCTGAGTGGTTCTTATTAAAAGATAAAAACAAACCTTGATTTTGAGAATGCTTTTGAATACTTGAACATTCCTATATATCTGTGCTTATCTCAAATGAATTATGCCAAGTGGATAAAACGATGAGAAATCGTTCCTCTGCAGGAAATTGTGATTTCCTGACATCATCGCTATTTCCTGTCCGATTAAGTCAAAACATACATTCAAGAATCTGTTTTATGAATTATTTTATCCATCGATAATGCCGATATTTAAACTCTTTGTGTATTATATTCTAAACAATATTTAAATATGTTTATTTATCCAGTTGCATTTATTGACATTGAAATAAAAACTACCAAAAATCCACCTCGAAAACGAGTCATTTTTTTCTTTAAATAGACATTTCCAAAAAAAAAAGAATAAGCCACGGAATTATTGACTTTCATTTTCAGTAATAATTAACCGTTGTTTCAAGATCGTGTCATTGTTGGAAAACTATAAAGTCAGGAGTTCTCAAAGAATGCCGTGTGAAGACCGTTAGATGGTGAATGGTTTTGCAGGTGAGGATTTTTCTATGAACTTCCTCGATTCATTCTCGGTCATTCTCCTCATTCTCACGTCTCAACACCTCAAGATCGATGACAGCATCGAAGACTGTGACCGTTTGCAAGTATAATGAAACCTTCGCGGTATCGTCGTGAGGGAATCGAGAGAGAAAAAAAAGGGTCTTTGGTGGGGGGGATCGGGAAAAGGAGTGGGAAAGAGTTCTTCACGGAGGAAGCGCGAAACAGTGAATAAATACTGGAAATAAATTAAACTAATTGAGCAAATTAGCCGGCTGTTCACGCAACAAACGCTCACGAGCACCGACTACCAATCTGTACTTAGGCACACTTTCTGTCTGTGATTACGCAAAAACAACCTGATAAACAACCGAGCTACATTAAGTCATTCCTCCTCACTATTGAGCGTCAAGAACGTCGTTTCTTGGAATCAGGACTATTATCTGAACGAAATGTCAGAGACGGATTAACAAACTTATATAACTGCAATGTATTTTAAGCAATTTGTTTTTTCAGTTAGAAATCTAATAGTTCAATTCATCAATTTGGATATTTAGGAATCTTCTTCTAACACTGATTTATAAATTCTGGTTATTAAATACGGATACATTAATTTTATAATTCATAATTACAAGGCTGCCAGAGACTCACTTTAGTCACTTTTTTAGTAAAATGTCTATTCCGGCTGCGGGGAATAGTATAATTTTTCTTCGCTGAATCCGAATCGGAAGTTAGAATTGCTAGATTGGTTCTACTTTTTCAGATATTCTCAAAAGGATTTTTAAAAAATACAAATTAAAACGAAAAATATATTTTTCTTTTTTACTGGGTCAGTACGTTAGTGTATTCTTACGTATTTTTCTCCGCTGAATCCAAATCCGGAGACAAAATAATCAGATTGGCTAAATTTTTTTAAATAATCTTAAAAAAACTGCTCAAAAACATGAAAAAAAAATATTTTTGCCCGGGATACTACATTAGTGTATTCCTACGTATTTTTCTCTGATTAATTCAAATTCAAAGTCACAATGATCAGATTAGAAAAAGATTTTGAGATTTTGATGTAATTTTAAAGTAATCTAAAAAATGCGATTTTTTCGTGCTTTTGATCAGTTTTTTGAGATTATCTCAAAAATTTTAACCAATCTGGATTTTCTGACTTCGGATTCGGATTAAGCGGAAAAAAATACGTAAAAATACTCTAGGACAAAAATTTTTTTTTTTTTTTAATTTTTGAGCATTTTTTTTAGATTATCTAAAAATGTTAGCCAGTTTGATTATACTGACTTTGGATTCAGATTCATCGAAGAGAAATAAGTAGAAATACACTAGCGTAGTCTCTTGAACGAAAAGAATTTTTTTTTTATTTTTATTTGTGTTTTTAAAATTGTTTTGAGGTTATATCAAAAAGTAGAACCAATCTAACAATTCTGACTTCTGTTTTGGATACCACGAAGAAAAATAAGTAGGAATACACTAGTTTAGTGACTTGGATATAAAATTCTTTTTTTTGTGGGGCTGTGTAATTTACCTTATTAGTTTTTTCATATTTCAATTACATCATCAATTTTTTAAATACAGTCTACAAATATGTAATTTTTCTACCCTTTTTCAATTATTTTTGGCATTTTTAAAGTATTTTTGTCAATTTTCAAGTATTTTTGCGATTTTGAATTTAATTTTTCCAAATATCAATTATTGTTTTCAGTCTTTAAATTATTGTCATGAATGTTTAAATTTATTTCACAAATTTTGATTTATTTCATACAATTTTCAATTATTTTCTTAAAATTTAAATTATGCTATTAAATATTTAAATTATTGTCAGGAATATTTAATTATTTACTACACAAGTTTTATTTTACTTTTGTTATTTTTCAAATATTTACTTTCAATTTCAATTGTTTTTGTCACGATTCAAGTATTTTTGTCATTTTCCAATTATTTTCTTCAAATTTCTATTATTTTTGCCATTTTCGAATTATTTTCTTCAAATTTCAATTATTTTATTCATTTTGTTTCACTGTCATGAATTATTAATTTTTTTACACCAGTTTTACATTCTTTTCTTCCAATTTTAGTCATTCTTCGTATTATTGTCATGAATTAATTAATTTTTTACACTTTTCTCAATTATTTTCTTAAAGCTTTAATTAATTTCTTTATATTTATTTTTTTTGAGATTTTTGAACTATTCTTTTCAAATATTAATTATTTTCTTCAGACTTTATTTAATTTCTTTTCTTCATTTTCCTCAAACTTCTAATATTCTTTCCAATTGTTCAATTATTTATGTCATTATTCCTTTATTTTCTTAGAATTTCAATTGCTTCGTCAATTTTTTAAGTATTGTCTTCAAATTAATTTTTACATCAGTTTTTAACCATTTATGGCATTATTCAACTAGTTTCTTCAAATTTCCATTATTTTGTCAATATCTCAATTATTGTACTCAAATTTTTTATTTTCTACTCCATTCTCAAATTATTTGTTTCAAATAATAATTATTTTTGTCATTCTGCATTATTTTTTGCAATTTTAATTATTTTTGAAACTTATAATTATTTTTTTTTAATTTGAATTTTTTGTTTCAATTTTGCAATTTTTGTCTTCTTTTTTTTTTGATTTTCAATCAATTTGTCAATTATTTTTGATATTTTAAAATTCTTTTTTACAAATTTCAATTATTTTATGTAAATTGTTTTACTGTCATGAATTTTAAAATTTTTTACACCAGTTTTGCATTATTTTCCTTAAATTTTAATCAGTTTTTTTCATTATTTTTATTATTGTCACTAATTTATTAATTTTTTACACTTTTCTCAATTATTTTCTATAAAGTTTACTTGCTTTCCTCATATTTAAATTTATTTGACATTTTGAAATATTCTCTTCAAAGTTCAATTATTTTCTTCAAACATCAATTAATTTCTTTAACTTTCAATTGTTTTCCTCAAACTTCTAATAGGTATTTTATACAATTCTTCAACTATTGTCTAAAAAGTTTAATTTTTACACCAGGTTTCAATTATTTACGTCATTAATCAATTAGTTTCTTAATATTTCAATTATTTTGTCAATATCTTAATTATTGTACTGAAATTTCTAATTCTCTACACCAATCTCAAATTAATTTTTCAAATTTTCATTATTTTTGTCATTCTTGAATTATTTTCTTCCAATTTCAATTGTTTTTGAAACTAGTTAATTTTTTTTTCCAAATTTCAATTATTTCATCTTAATATTTCAATTTTTGTCTTCATTTTTTGCTTTTCAATCAATGTTTCAATTTTGTCGTTTTACAACTTTTTTTTCAAATTTTAATGAATTTTGTCATTTCTCTCCTGCTGGTGGCCCCAAATTAATATAAAAGAAATTATTGTTTACTTATTTTTCTCACTCAAAAACTCACAATTTACTAACTTTTTCAAATTAAAAAAGTCAGTTTTTTCACTAATTTCAATCTGCAAATCCACTGACAGCCTTGTATAATTATAATATACAAAAAAAAAAATACAAAAAAAAATTATCACACTTTTTGTTACTTATAGGGTAAAATAATATTTAATATCTTGATATTTCGGTTCTTATCAAATTTCGTGATTCCTGGAGGTAGGTATTTGTAGTCTCCTTAAAACCTCTTTAAAGCAAAAAAAGGATCATTGTCATTTACTTTTTGTTTCGATGAATGAAAAACCAAGTGACTTATCCCTCGTTCCATCTCAAATATAGTAGGAACCATGGTGCACCTGCTAGCAAGGACATTCACGGTTCGTGCCTTCAACTATATTCCCTTCCTTAATTTCTTCTTGCCACGCCAACACCCGCTCCTTTTGTCGAGTTCGTGTCCTTACCGGGTTGGATTAATCGACCAAAAAAGGAACTTACCGAGTAAGAAAAAGACTCGCGTACCAAATACATAAAACACTTTCTGCGAATATGCTCCTCATGCCCCCAAGCACGACTCCTTCACTTTAAATCCCTCCAGGGCCGAAAAAATCCACCAGCCAATTAAAACGCTTAAATTAGCAATTATATTTTAGTTTTTAAGGACTATCTTATATTTAATTAGGATAATAAATTATTTCACTGAATGCATTATTCCTATTTTAGACACTACATTTTTACAAAGGTATTCAAAATAAATATCACCCATTCGAGATTGTAATATTTTTTGTTACCGTTTTCAATTTTGTTTTCTCTATTTTGTTCTTCGTTTTGTATCGTTTTTCGTATCTTTATTTCGTTTCTTTTTTATTCTTTTATTTATTTTTTTAATCTTTTTTTGTTTTTGATTTTTCCTCTCGATTCTTCTTGTGCATCCTTTTGTTTCTCTTTCTTCTTTATTCTTGTTGTTTCCACATTTCTTCATTTTGTTTCTTCTATTTTTTTTCTTTTCTTTTTCGATACTTTAATCTATTTTTTTATTTCTTTTTTTTTGTATCTAGCTTTAGTTTCTTTCTATTTGTTTCTGATTTGCTTTCTTCTTTTGTTTTGCCATTTTTTCACATCCATTTTGTTTATCGTTTCTATTTTCTTTGTTTTCTTCTTGCTTCATCTTTTTGTTTTTTAGTTCCCTTTTCACATTTCTTCTTCTTGTTTTTTCCTGTTTCATTTGTTTATTTTCTTGATGGCGTCTTCTGTTCATTTCGCCATTTTGTTTTATTTAATCTTTAGTTTCTTTTGTTTGTTTATTCATTTTCCTTTCTTTTTTTGGATGGAATCTTCTTTGTTTGATTTCATTTGTTTTTTCTTTCACTACCCTTTTTGTTTCATGTCTCCACATTTTTTTTGTTCCTTCATTTCATCTTCTTAATTTCTTTTGATTACTTTTATTATTGCTACTGTTTGTTTCTTAATATTTTTACTTTTTATTGCATCTTTCGTTTCTGTTTTGTGTCTTTTGTTTTTATTCTATTTGTACCTTCATTTGATATTATTTTATTTCATTTCATATCATATAATTTTATTTTATTTCATTTCGTTTCATTTATGTTTATTTCATCTTCTTTTTATTAATGTTTGTTTCTTCATTTTGCTTTTTCTTTTTAATTTATTTTTTATTCTTTATTCTTTTTTTTGTGTATTTTAATTTTTTTTAATTTTTTTCATGATATTTTATCTTTTTGTTTCTTTAATTTATTTTTTCTCTTTGCATAATTTTTTATTCTTCCTTCTTCTTCATTTTGTACCTTCATCTAGTACATTTTTTGTTAATTTTTGAACTTTTTGTTTCGTCCTTTTGTTTCTTGTCTTAGATTTTTTTAATTTTTCTTTTTTTCTGTGTTATTTCTCTTGTTTATTTTCTTCTTGTCTTTTTTGTTTGTTTCTTCATTTTGTTTGTCCGTTTTGGTTATATTTATAGTTCTTTTCTGCTTTTTATTGTTTTATTTTTTTGTAGGTTTTTTTGTTTAAATTGTTTGTTCTTTGTTCATGTTGTTTCTTCTGATAATTTTTTTCTGTTTCTTCTGCTTGTATCTTCATTTTGTATTTTTTTCATCTTCTTGTTTCTGTCTAGTTTTTTTTCTGTTTCTATTATTACATTATATCTTCTTTTAGTATTCTTATTTTTTTGCATTTTTCTTCTGTTTCGTCTGTTATTTGTCTTTCGCATCGTCATTTCATTTTCCCTTTATACGTTTCTTCTTTTATTTTCTTATCCATATTTTAGTTATATTTTTTTATTGTTTCTCTTGTTTGTTTCTTCTTTTAGCTTCACTAAAAGTTATTATTTTTTTTCTTAATTGTTTCCTGTTTGCTTCGTATTGATTATTTGTTTTATTTCTGTTATATATTTCTTAATTGTTACCGCTGCTTTTAATCTTCCTTTTTTCCTTTTTGTGTAATGTTGTTTGTTTTGTTTGTTTCTTCATTTTGTTTGTCCGTTTTGGTTATATTTATAGTTTTTTTGCTTTCTATTTTTTCCTTTTTTTGTAAGTTCTTTTGTTTAAATTGTTTGTTCTTTGTTCATGTTGTTTCTTCTGATAATTTTTTTTGTTTCTTCTACTTGTCTCTTCATTTTATATTCCTTTAATCTTTTTGTTTCTGTCTAGCTTTTTTTTCTGTTTCTATTATTATAATATTTCTTCTTTTTGTATCTTTATTTTTTTGCATTTTTCTTCTGTTTCGTCTATATTTGTCTTTTGTTTTGTCATTTCATTTTTCCTTTACGTTTCTTCTTCTATTTTCTTATTCATATTTTTTTTTTCATTAGTTGTCTTGTTTGTTTCTTCTTTTAGTTTCACTAAAAGTTATTAATTTTTTTTTCTTAATTGTTTCCTTATTGCTTCATCTTGATAATTTTTTTATTTCTGTTATATATTTCTTAATTGTTACCGCTGCTTTTTATCTTCCTTTTTTCCTCTTTGTGTAATTTTTTTGTTATGTTTGCTTGTTATTTTCTTTTTGTTTCTTCATTTTGTTTATCTCTTTTCTTTAATTTCATTAGCTCTGTTTTTGCTTCTACTTTTAACGTATCCATTTTTTTATTCGTTTTTTTTTCTTTGTGTTTCTTGTAAGTAATCAATCTTTTTGTATTATTTTGTTTTTATTCTTTTTACTTTTTATTCTTTTCTTTGTTTCTTCATTTTGTTATTTTTCTGATTTTTTTTATTTCTTCTTTTTGTATCTTTCAGTATTTATTGTTTACTTTTAGGGTTTTTTTGTATTATTTTGTTTTTATTCTTTTTATTTTTTATTCTTTTTATTCTTTTCTTTGTTTCTTCATTTTGTTATTTTTCTGATTTTTTTTATTTCTTCTTTTTGTATCTTTCAGTATTTATTGTTTACTTTTAGGGTTCATTTTTCTTTTCCATTTTTGTTTCATTGTTCTGTCTTTTTGTTGATTCATTTTGCTTCTCTGTTTTGTTTATCTACTTCTTTTTTTTGTTTTATTATTTTTTTTTCATCTTGTTGTTTCTACTTCTTGATTCTTCTTTTTCTTTCTGCAAATTGTTTCTTTCGTATCTTTTGTATCTTTTCATTTCTTTCAAGTTTTAAATTAATTTGGTGCACGTTTATAAAATAAATAAATAAGTTTCAAAATTGTGTTTTCGATTTTTGTTTCATTTTTTTGTTTGTTTATATTGTTTCTATTTTTCTTGTCGTTGTTTCGTTTTTGTTTAATTGTTTTTTGTCTCATTATTTAGTGTTTTTTATTTATTCTTTTCATCTCTTCCTTTTGTTATACTTTTTCGTTAAATATTTTCGTTTTTTTATTTCTTTTTTGTGTCTCTTGTTTGCTTCTCTAGTTGGTATGTTTTTTTCTTGTATTTTCTTTTTCATATTTCTTCTTTTTCTATATTTTTTTGGCTTTTCCTTCAGTTTCTTTTAAGTTTTTTTTCCATCTTTCTGTTTTCGCTTTCTGTTCTTTGCTTTCCCATTTTGTTCTTTCTTCTGTTTCTTCAAAATTTTGTATTCTTTGTTGTCATCTATTCATGTTTCTTCTTTCCCTTTTTATTTCTATTTTTCCTTTAATGCTTTTTGCTTTTGTTTCGTTAATCAGTTTTCTTCTTACTTCGTTTCACTTCTTCTTTTTATTTATTTCTTTCATTTCTTCTTTTCCCTTCTTTTATATCCATCTCTACTCTCAATTAAAAACATCCCTCTTTAAATTTTCACCTAAATATTACCAAAATATATTCAACTTAACATATTTTCATCAATTTAATACTAATCAAGCAAATTGGCGATTTAGCTGAACAAAAAATGAGATTCATTTTCGTTTGCAATTGTTTGTGAAGGGCTTTTGCCATTTAGTGGTAAAGGAAAAAAATTCCTGGTTGTCCCAATCATCAAGGAATACGTGTCATTCGTTCCACCTAGAACAGCGGCCTGAAAGTGCACGCGATATGTCGTGCTTCCCGGAATCCTCGAACGACAAACGAACTCGTTTTCAACTCGATTCGAGAACCGACAAACGAGATTCACGAGTCCCAGACCACCGTGGCCGAATTTTTTTTATCATGATCCAGGATTTCGAGTGATTTTAAGAATGCGAAATAGTCATTCTCGGAGGAACAGCTCCGCGAAAATTCGCCCTCTTTTCTTACCCCAATCCACCCCAAGACTCAAAAACCATCTCCTGGAATCGACAGGGAACGGGAAACGTTCGAGAATTTCAACCACAAAACTAAAATGTCTCTCTCCCCGAGTGATTACTCTAAATTTGGATCAATGAAAGAAACAAAAAAAAATCTTAAACGGCAATCAATTAAATCTAACTGACAATTAGACGACACATAAATTGGCCTACTTAAAAAAAAAGAGAAAAAAGAAAAATTAACCTAAACTCACAATATTTTAAATTGGAGTCATTTTTAAAATTTCAGGACAGCTAATGTGTTTAAAATGAAGTTGAAATGAGTTGAGATCGGATGCTGAAGACCACCGCAAATTTAATTAAGAGAAACCTGAGGCGGAGGAGCTTAACAAAGTAAAAGATATAATTTATGCTTTCACGTTTGACGAGATGAAAAATAAATAAAGGCTTATCGTATTAGCTGCCAACGAAATTCAGCTATGGCGAATTCTGAACAAATCGAAGGTTTAATGTGGGTGGAAGACCGGCGCCCGTTTAATTAATGCGGTACGATTAAACACAAAATGACTAGGTTCCGCGGCGTCGGTGCGTTTTGTTTTAAACTGGTGATGTTTAGCACCCCGCTGGGGGCAATCCTGTTCACTGTGGGGGGTCCTCGAAGCCCCCCACACCAACTCCAATGAACCCCTTGAACTCTACGGGTCTTATGGCCGGGACTAGGACCCTCGTGTGATTCGAACCGAACCTTTACCACATACTGTATGCGGAAACATGTCCATTTCGCGATACAACATGGGTGTTTATGGCCCTTCGTGAAATTGAAAGCAGAAAATTATTAAACGAGAGAGCAAGCAAAAACGAGGAATCAAATTTAACGATGAATTCAGGCACGAAAATATGGGTATTTCAAGTGTTTGGATTTTTAAATAGTTTTAGTAAACAAATTTTTTATTTTGTGGCATAAAATATTTGTGTTAATATTTTAGGGTTTGTTTTTTAAAAAAAAGAGAGGTTATCATTTGTAGTTTTGTTTTCAGAAGGGTTTTGTTTGTTAAGTTATTCTGCTTTGATATAGGTTCATTTCTTTTTCTTAAAAACTTGTTTTAAAAATGTAGACCTCAAAAACTATGATGTGTTATCCACGTTTAGTTTTGTTTTTAAAATATTTCTTGCAGTTATATAAGATGGTTCAACCTGCCCCGGTTTGGGATAAGATCATTCTTCCTTTATTAAAAAAATTTTGCGAATATTTCAGCTTTCGTTTTTAGTGATAAGGCGTATTCTCATTTTTAGTTTCGGTTTTATAACGCTAGTTTAGGAGATTTTAAGGAGCGTCAACTTGCCCCTGTTCAGGTTAGGTTTCTTCTTTCTCCGTAAAAAACTTGTTATAATACTTCAGTTTCAATTTTTAAAAATAGGACGTATTTTCACTTTTAGTTTCAGTTTTAGAACGGTATTTTTTGATATTTTAAGGAGCGTTAACTTGCCCCGGTACAGGATAAATTCATTATTCCATAAAAAAATTGCTTCGCATATCATTTCAACATTCATTTTTACAAAAAAAAATTTGTCACTTTTAATTTGGGTTTAAAGTGGTCTTTTTAGAAATTTTGAAATACGTCAACTTATCCCTGTTTAGGTTAGGTTTCTTTTTTCTCTGTGAAAACTTGCTATAATATTTCAGCTTTCATTTTTAGTAATAAGGCGTATTCTCACTTTTAGTTTCGGATTTATAACCGTATTTTTGGATATTTTAAGGAGCGTCAACTTGACCCGGTACAGGATAAATTCATTATTCCATAAAAAAATTGCTTCGCATAACATTTCAACATTCATTTTTACAACAAAAAAAACTTGTCACTTTTAATTTGGGTTTAAAGTCATCTTTTTGGGAATTTTGAAATACGTCAACTTACCCCTGTTTAGGGTAGGTTTCTTTTTTCTCCGTGAAAACTTGCTATAATATTTTAGCTTTCATTTTTAGTAATAAGGCGTATTCTCACTTTTAGTTTCGATTTTATAGCGGTAGTTTGGGAGATTTTAAGGAGCGTCAACTTACCCCAGTACAAGATAGGTTTATTTTTCTGAAAATAAATTGTTCTACATATTATTTCAACTTTCATTTTTAAAAAATAAGACTTGTCATTTTTAATTGTGGGTTTAAAATGGTCTTTTTGGGAATTTTGAGGTACGTCAATTTACCCCTGTTCAGGTTAGGTTTCTTCTTTCTCCGTATAAAACTTGCTATAATATTTCCGCTTCACTTTTTAAAAATAGGACGTATTCTTACTTCTAGTTTCGGTTATACAACGGTATTTTTAGATATTTTAAGGAGCACTAACTTGCCCCGGTACATAATAAATTCATTTTTCCAGCAAAAAAATTATTTTGCATATCATTTCAACTTCCATTTTTACAAAAAAAGACTTGTCACTTTTAATTTTAGGTTTACAGTGGTCCTTTTGAGAATTTTGAGGTGCGTCAATTTACCCTGGTTCAGGTTAGATTTCTTCTTTCTCCAGAAAAAAACTTGTTATAATATTTCAGCTTCAATTTTTAAAAATAAGACGTATTCTTACTTTTAGTTTCAGTTTTATAACAGTATTTTAGGAGATCTTAAGAAGCGTCAACTTGCCCCTGCACGAGATACGTTCATATTCCTGCAATAAATTGTTCAACATATTATTGCAGATTTCATTTTTAGAAAATAAAACTTGTCACTTTTAATTTTGGGTTTACAGTGGTCTTTTTGGAGATTTTGAGATAAGTCAACTTGCCCCAGTTTAGGATGGGTTTCTTCTTCCTGCAAAAAAAACTTGCTCTAATATTCCCACTTTAGTTTTGAAAGATCACGTGTTGTCACTTTCAGTTTTGCTGATACAACGGTTTTCTTGGTAATATGAAAGTGCTTCAACTTGCCCCTTTTTTAGGATAGGTTGATTCGTCCTTTATAAAAACTTGCTCTTTTCAGGCTTCAGTATAAAAAATTGCTCTAATATTTCAATTTTCATTTTTAGAAATAAAATGTATTGTCACCTTAATTTTGGTTTAATAAGGGGTTTTTTTAAATTTTAAGATGCGTCAACTTGCCCCGGTACGAGATAGGTTCATTCTTCTATACAAAAATAGTTTCACATTTTATTTCAGTTTTCAATTTTTGAAAATGCTTATTGTACATTTACTTTTGGGTTCACAGGAGTCTTTTAGGGATTTTCAGGCGCGTCAACTTACCCCGGATCAGATTAGGTTTATTCCTGCTGCATATGAAACTTTCTGTAATATTTCAAATGCATTTTTGAAAAAGAAGAAGTGTTATCACTAGATCTTGTGTATCGAACACGGCCTTTTTGGAGATTTTAAGGTGCGTCAAGTTGCCCCGGTGCTGGATAGGTTTATTGTGATTCCAAATTTTTTTTAAACATTTCAGCTTTAGTTTCGGAAAATAAAATATGTCATTACTTTTAGTTTTGTTTATAAAACTTTCTGTTTTTAGAATTTAAAGTACGCCAACTTGCCCCGGTTTGGGATATGTTTATCCTTCCTGCAAAAACCTTGCCCTAATATTTCATCTTGGCTATTCAGAAAATAAGACGTGTTGTCAATTTTAGTTTTAGTGCATCAGCCTTTTTAGAGACTTTAAATTGCGCCAACTTACCCTGGTTTGGGTTAGAATTATTCTTCTCGCATAAAAATCTTGCTCTATTATTTCTATTGTAGTTTTGGAACATAAAGTGTGTTGTCACTTTTTTTTCTAGAACGGTCTTTTCGGAAATTTTAAGTTGCGTCAACTTACCCCGATTCAAATTAGGTTTCTTTTTCCTGCATAAAATACTTTCTACAATATTTCAGCTTCCGTTGATTGCAAGTCAGAGGCGTTATCGACATTACTTTTGTTTTT
The DNA here is from genome assembly GCA_037103525.1 of Ganaspis brasiliensis. Classification (NCBI taxonomy): domain Eukaryota; kingdom Metazoa; phylum Arthropoda; class Insecta; order Hymenoptera; family Figitidae; genus Ganaspis; species Ganaspis brasiliensis. Next base: position 218,691 of record JAZKLR010000175.1, on the reverse strand, counting down.
AGAACAGGTTTTTTTTTCAACTTTACAAGGTAGATCAACTTGCCCCGGTTCCAGTTAAAAGACACCTTCCAACATAAAAAGTGCATTAATATTTCTAGATTTTATTTTAAAAAACGAAATGTGTTTTCTACCTTTGATTTTGTTTTTAAAACAGTTTTACTTTGTTTTTTGCAAAATGCGTCAGCTTGCCCCGGTTCGGTATTGATTTCTTCTTTCTGAAAAAAATACTTGATCTAAAATTTAAGATTTCATTTATGAAAAATAAGGGGCGTTCTCGCCTTCAGTTTTGTTTCTAAAACAGGTTTCATGAAGTTTTTCAAGGTGCGTCAACTTGCCCCGGCTTAAGTTGTGTTTCTTCTCTCCACATAAAAAACTTGCTCTAATAATTCAGCTTCCATGTTTTACAAATAAGAGACGCCATTGCTTTTAATTTTATTTTTAATACAGTATTTAAAAAAAAATTCTACTTGCGTCATCTTACCCCAGTTTGTGTTAGATTCATTCTTCCTTATAAATCCACAAGTATAAATCAAAACCTTTTGAACTTTCCCAGTAAACTTAACTTTCTTAAATATCCACATCTTAAAAATAATATTGAAATTTTTCTAAATTCACCAATTTGCCCCGGTCTCTCTTATAAGTAACTAGTTACTGTTAAAAACTTCTTGTTTCTGCCACGGTAGAGTAGTTCAGAAAAATTAAAATTACCAACAGCAAATTGCGTGTTTAAAAAAACATTCAGTTTAGTTCAATCTATACACTTTTTTCAGATGATTTAATTCTTTTCAAAATAAATCTCAAAGCCGTGTATCAAAACTAATTTAGAAGCCATTGATGAGAGAATTATAAAAAGTTTCTTGTCTTAATCAGTCGATAAGCTCTTCAATTCAAATGGAACGATGAGTTTATTTGTTGCGAGGAATAGAGAGCACGATAAAAAATGCAAGAGAAGAAAGGAATTCAGATCGGGAGCAAGACGAGCAGTAACGAATTATAGCCAAACAATGAGAGCTACTAGGCGGAACCTTTTGGTGATCTCACCGTGTCCTCGGACTGATCTAATGATCAAATGTTGATCGAATCGCAAAGTCATCCACCTTCCTTCTCTTCGTTGACGTTTTACGAATCACGGAACTTCTTTCTCTTCGATGATGTTTTACGAATCATTGATCGTCTTTCTTTTCGATGATGTTATACGAACTCGCGGCGTTCCTTTGACTCAGAAATTCGATTCATAAATTACAAGATCATTTTTTCAGTCTGATATTCAGAATGAAATAAACACTATTTTATAAAGACAGATTTTTTATTTTATCACGAATTTAAGAAGGGATTGTAAAAATAAGTCGTTTGTCTTCCAAGAAGCAGAGTTTCACTTCATCCTTTTCTGATTCATTAAGGAAAATTTGTTTTCCAATAAATATCCATTTTTATAAACAATTTATATAAACAAATGCAGTATCTAGACATTTACAAACTAAACATTTTTTAATTTTCTGGTAATTTTGACCAGAACATACAAATTGTACATTCTTTCTATAACATTTGATTTTACAATAAATTTATCGTTTTCGTAAACAATCTACGTAAACAAATTAAACTAAAATATCATTCTTGAAACAAAAAATTCAGTCTTTTTGTATTATGCTTGATTTGTCAAACTAAAGTTTATTATTAAGGAAAATTTGTTTTGTAATAAATATCCCTTTTTTATAAACAATCTATCTAAACAAATGATCTATGTGTAAGCTAAAACTCTTTGCATTTTCTGGTAATTTTGACGAGATCATACAAAATAGAACATATTCTAACAAATTATTTCAGTAAGAATTTCGTTTGTAACTAATTTAGGTTCTTTTAAAAACAATTTTTGTAAACAAATAAAGTAAAATGACATGTTAATAGATATATTTTTTAAGATAAATTCTTAAGTATACTACATTTCGACGCCTCCTGTTGATTAAATGCTTATTCAATTGACAAAAATATATCATTCTCATTCAAAGCTCAGTTCAATATGAAGCTAGTTCGTGGTCCGTGTAATATGATTCCTATTCAATGTTTAAAATAATATAATGCTAACTCAAAGTTTCGTTTAAAATAACTAAAATTCAAGTTTAAATACAGTAAATAACAAAATACTAATTTAATTATGATATTTTTTAAAGAAGGAAGACTATATAATAGATTATATAATAGGCATCGATTGAATAGATGTCGCTTTGCCGTTAAGGTCGAAATCTACTTTTTAATTATGATATTATTTCCCGCTTTTTCGTCTGTAGATATAAAAATAATTTACTTTTTCCTGTTATTATGAATAATTTATTGTATGGAATTTAGTTTATAAACAAATAATATTAAATTTAGATCTTAAACTTTTAAATTTAAAACCAAGTTAACTAATTTTTAAATCTTTTAATTAAAAATATCAAAAATTTAGATAAATCTTAATATTATTATTGTTTTAGGTTATTAAAAGTATTTTAAATTTAAAAATAAAAAAGTGTGCCTTACAAAGTATTTTAAATGCTTGATATTTAATAAGTATATAATTTTTATAATTAATACAATTTATTATTGAACTTCTTTACTATTTATAAAGAATTACTAAAAATTATTTTTTCAATATCAAACATTTAAAATACTTATAATAATCTAGAATTAATTATACTAAGATTTGTCTTAAATGTTGATAATTTTAATTAAAAGATTAAAAAATTAGTTACTTTTTTTTAAAAGTCCTAAATCTAAATTTTCCAGATCTAAGTTTCATGTTATTTGTTTAAAAACTAGAAATATCATTAATTAAACTATTGATAACAATTGGAAAATTTTTATTGCTTTTACACCTCAAAATGAAAAAGTATAAAATAATATTATAGTTTAATTGCCATTTTAATATCTATTGTACGTAAACTTGAACTTTAATTATTTTAAACAAAACTTTGAGTTAGCATTATATTATTCTGAACATTGAATAGGAATCATATTACACAGACCACGAACTAGCTTCATTTTGAATTTAGCTTCGAATTAGAATTATATATTTTTGACCATTGAAAACGCATTTTATCAACGGGAGGCGTCGATTTGTTTGTAGTAATTGTATAATATAAAAAAGACAAGATTATTTCAAAATAAATTTTTCTACATAAAAAAGTTCAGTTTTCCAAAATGTAAGCATAATATATACGATAAGACATTTTTTTTACTCAAAACTGTCATTTTACTTTATTTGTTTATATAAATTGTTTATAAAAAAGCGTAAATTTATTGCAAATGAAATCCTTACTAAAAAAAATTGTATGTTCTATTTTGCATGTTCTAGTCAAAATTATCAGAAAATACAAAAAGTTTAAGCTTAAAAATGTCCAAATAGAGAATTTGTTTAGATAGATTGTTTATGAAAAAAGGATATTTATTGAAAAACAAATTTATCTTAACAATAAACTTTAGTTTAACAAATCTAAACATAATATAAAAAAACGGGTTATTTTTTTTCATAAAAATTATATTTTAGTTTATTTTTTTGTGTAGATTGTTTATAGAAAAAGGTAAATTTACTGTAAAATTAAATGTTATAGAAAGAATATTCACTTTATATGTTTTAGTCAAAATTACCAGAGAATGCAAAAAGTTTTAGCTTATAAATTTATTTTTATTTATTTATTTGAAAAAAATACGGGTTAAAAACTCATTACATATTAAAACTACGGGAAACAAAAATATATAATTACAAAATATAATTTAATTGCCAGGCCTTTGTCGAAAAACTGCGTATTTCAAAGTTGCAATGAAGGACGATAAATTTTTATTAAAAAAATCAACATAAATGATCAAATACAGCATTTGTTTCTGTAAATTAAATTCTATAAATTGTTTAAAAAAAAGGATATTTATTGTAAAACAAATTTCCCTTAATAATAAACTTTAGTTTGCTAAATCTAAGAGTAATATTAAAAAAACGCGACATTTTTTGTCACAAAAACAATATTTTAGTTTCTTTGGTTAAATAGATTGTTTGTAGAAAAAGATATATTTATTATAAAATCAAATTTTACAGAAAGAATGTACAATATTGTATATGTTGTAGTCAAAATTATCAGAAAATGTAAAAAGTTAAAGCTTATAAATGTCCAGATAAGGCATTTGTTTATATAAAATTGTTTATAAAAAATGGATATTTATTGTAAAACAAATTTTCCCTGATAATAAACTTTAGTTTGCCAAATCTAAGCGTAATATAAAAAATCGCGATTTTTTGTCACAGAAACGATATTTTAGTTTATTTGTCTATATATTATTATATATAATATTTATTATATATATTTTATAAAACAAGGTAAATTTATTGAAAAAATAAATTTTATAGAAGGAACGTTTACTTTGTATGTTCTAGTCAAAATTTTGAGAAAACGCAAAAAGTTTTAGCTTATAAATGACCAAGTTGTGCATTTGTTTATATAAATTGTTTATAAAAAAAAAAATTATTGATAAGTAAATTTTTTTTATAAAATACATTAATTTGCATAATAAAGGAACAATTTAATGAAAACCAGATTTTTTCTACTCATAAGTGTTGAAATACTTAATTTGTTTATATTATTTGTTAATAACAATATTTAAAAAAAAACCTGTTTTATTTTTCTATTCTCCACGACACTACGCATATGAAGTATTAAGCATTGGGATTTTTTTTCACTGAATAAGATAGATAAATGTTAAAAATATATAATTTTTTTCACACTTTACGACATAAATTGTTTATAGTTAATTTTTGAAATCGTTTCATGAATTTTTTAAATATGGAATAAAAACTCATGTATTTGCAATAAAATTACCCCAAAAACAAAAATATAAGTTAGAAAATGTTTTTTCTCAAAAAAAGACGTTATCGATTTTTAAATTTATTGAGCCAGTATCATTTTGACACAAGACTTATTTTGAAGATTGTTATATTATACAGAATGAGAATGTTATTTTGTACAAATGCTAAATGTTATTTTGTACAATTTTGGAAAATGAATTTGTTATTTTGTACAATTATTTAAAAAATGGATTTAATTGTAATTCCAAAGGTTTTTAGCTTTTTTAAAAAATTGTACAAAATAAAAAATTCATTTTCCAAAATTGTACAAAATAACATTTAGCAGTTGTACAAAATAACATTCTCATTCTGTACAATATAGCAATCTTCAAAATAAATTTTGTGTCAAAATGATACTGGCTCAATTTTTCGTGTCAAGATAAACTTTGAAAAATAAGGAATCTTTTCCCATTTATGCAAATATGGCCTTTTTTTCTTTTAATTGTTATTTGCAATTTTTTAGCTCAGTGCATAGAGTTTAAAGCTGTGTTGTATAATAATATATCTTAATTTTGTTTTATTTGTAATAAAAATTAAAACAAATGACTTTCAACACATATAAAACAAAAGTGAGTTATATTTTTATATTAACATATAGCTCTAAACTCTGTACACTGAGCTACAAAATTGCAAATATCAATTAAAAGGAAAAAAACGCCATATTCGCATGAATGGAAAAAATTCCTTTTTTTTCAAAGGTTATGTTGAATCAAAAAATTTAAAAATAGATAACGTCTTTCTTTGAGAAAAAACATTTTTTAACTTTATTTCAATTTGTAGGGTACTTTCATTGCAAATTATTTATTCCATATTTGAGAAATTCATGATATTTCCAGCAAATTTCATGTAGCGCATTATTTTCAATTTCTTGTTATTAACAGAGAAAAACGCGTTCAAAAAATTTTTGTTGAAAATATCAAATTTCAAAACTTTAAAACTTCTGTAATTTTCATCAAATCACGAATACAAAAAATAAGTATGTATTATTTTTCAGTATAGATTCCAAAAAAGTTATTCCAGTTAAATATCATTTTTAAATGTAAAAATTCCGAAGAATGTCCCATAACCCTACTTTTTTATTTTTTCCCTCTGTGAAAGGTGAGAGCATTAAAATTCCGACTTTACCTTTTCCTTATGCATTTTCTGACCACCCTATTGTAGGGTCGTCTAAAAAAACCGAACTAATTTTGATCGATTTCTTTTCTTGTTTAATCGAAGTTTGTAGAGTCGATCTGTGAAACTTCAGATTTTCCAAAATTTATTTTCATGTTTAGTCGGAGTTTGTAGAGCCGGTCTGTAAAGAATCGTATTTTCAAAAATTTATTTTTTTATTTAGTCGGAATTTGTAATGTTGGTATGTTAAGGATCGGATTTTCAAGAATTGGATTTTTTGTTTACTTGGAGTTTGTAGAGTTTGTTAATTGTCGATTGTTGATATTTTATAGATTTTGTAGAATGGGTTCATGAAGAATTAAAAATCGTGTCGTATTCAATTTCATACTATTGGTAAAGCATAATCGTACTTTGTTTAATCGTAAAAGGTTGAAGTGAGATTTTGCCCTTCCAAGAAAGTATTTAACTCTTTGATGACTGGAAAGACTTGGTTTTTGATTCAATTCAGTTGAAAAAATTACCGACATTTTCAGTATATTGAATCTACTTATACCTTGAAGACGGTATATTTAAATTTTGTTTCCAAGATGTGGATACTACCGGGAATCAAAAGCCGGGATATAATAAATGTTAAGGAGTTCGAAAAATAACAGTCTCAAAAGCAGAAATGGACTGGTAGATTGGTCAAGTTTTCCAGAATCAAGAGTCAATTCTAAAGATTCTCCTGCAATACACGCTTCATTGGTTTCCAAGAAGGTACCAAATGTTGGAAACAAGCAGGTGCTTAGCGTCCAAGCATGATCGCACCGGTGATTGAATAAGTTGAATTGTTGTTGACGTACACTTGTTTTCATTGCGTCTCGTCACGAGATCCGTTTCGCAACAAATCTTCGTGCCGGGTTCTTCTTACTCGCTTGATACGAAAACGAAATGCAATGTTTGTGTATTTATTTGTATTTATTTGCCGAAGCACGCTATCAAAATCGACCCAACATTCGGCATTGTCTTCTAATTCTCTACTTAGAAGGAAAAAAATTGGTAGAAGGAGTTGTGTCCGTTTTAAACAGAGGTCCTTAGAAATAGGGGGGTTTTTAAAAACCGGGATAAAGACAAGTTCCTGAAGTAAGTCCTGAGCAGATGACTTCAAAAACTGAAGAGAAAAAAGCAAGACAGAGAAAGAGAGAGAGAGAAAATAACTTCCGCTGAACTGATTAGAGCTCGCCTCCTGTTCGAGGAATCTTCGCGAAGGAATGTGCGGGAATAGTGGACGCATCACGAACAGTTTGTTTCTGCGATTGCTCCCTCGATCCTTTTCAACTTCGTGATGCCAAAGTGCACGTTTCGTAATAGCAGTGACCTGAGATTTACACTCTTTACTCAATGACTCTTGTGTATTTTCGAGCCATTCAGCGCGCACTTGATGCCTTCTCTCCAATGTGCGAAGGAGAATTCAAGATCCGCTCACCAACCTTCCCGGAAGATATATATTTCTCAAACAGAAACCTGTTACAGAGTATTATCTAGAATTACTTGAATTGTTCCATTGCACGACTATTTTCAACTAATCCTATACAATCTTACGTAAGCTGCTCACATTTCTACAAGATATACACAACAAGAGAAACAATTCCAATTTCTCCCGCAGACAATTCGATTACCGACAATCAGTTAGATAACACGGTTAGCGCTAATTACACACACAGTTCCGAAATGAATAGACTTGATTTTGAAACTATAATTTTTTCGAAATGTTTCCTCAACCACAAAAAAGCCGTATAGCTTAACTATGGTATTAAATAGTTTAAAAATAAACAGATACTATACAATGTGTTCAAATTTGCTAAAATGCAGGGATGCGAGTCGTTTGAAAGTTTCTTTGATTTTCGGAAACGATGAGAAGTGGGCCAGAGGAATCGCGTCGTAACGGTTTACGAGTAGCAATATTCTGTTATTTGCTAAAATACCGACAGCCTTTAAAAAAGAAGCCTTGCAGCGTCCCACACCGTCTTTGGTCCATTCAGGATAATGATACGCTACTACGGCCTTCCTGAAAAAAGGGGAGAATGCGTCACACTAACCGGAATTCAAACTCCTGTGGGTCTCAATGGCTTCCAAGGATCATAACCTATCCTTTCCTGACCCGGAATCCGAACAGCACTTTTCTTGAAACACTGGTACTATTCATCAAGAGGGTCCCGCGTACCGAGTCGCTCCCAGTACAATTTTCAATTAGCCTCAGTCTTTAATAACAGTTCAGACTTCTTCTTTATCAACGGAAGCAACCGATGATTCGCGGTAGCGAAGCCTATCATATTCATTAAGTTGCCACTTTATCAATGCCATTTTTTTTTTTTATTCTACTTGCACGTTTGATGGGATTAAAATATTGTGATTAAGAAGGCTCTTGTTCGAGTAAAGTATAACCTAAAAACTCAACTTGGAATTCCACGATTAATATTGGACATTGGTTCGGAAAAGGGGGTTTTATGTTTAAAAATTTTTCTGCAATCTTTAGAAATTTATATGATTTCCTTTTCAGGAATTATGGTTATAATTTGATAGATCGTCAAATTCCGAAATAGAATGAATTGGTTTATTTGCAAAATAATGGTTCTTTTAACAAGAAGACAACTTTTAAGGGGTTACACCACCCTGAATGCCTGAAAATTGGAGGGTATTTCAAGACTTAATTTTGACAAAACTATTATAAATACCACATTTTAATAATTGGAATATCAAAGTACATATATTTCACTAAAAAAAAATTCTTGGAAGAAGAAAAAATATTAAAAAATGGCGGAGATATAGCGAGTCTCGTAAGTCATTTTTCTTAGCGCACGGTTGTGCGGTGTGCATGCTGGACAGCACAATTTTTATCTGAAATCCAAAAACAAATTTTTTTTTAAGCTATATTAAATTACCTACAGTATGACTTAGCCATTTTAAAAAAAAAGTTTTTTTAAGCAAATGTGAGCACTTTGGAAAAAAAAATTTTTTTGGGTACGAAATTTCTGTTTTAAAAATGTATAACTTTTTCAAAAAAAATTATCTCGAGAAAATCATAGGTCATGTTATAAAGAATGTTATAGAGAAGTTGTGTACAAATTTTGAAGAGAAGTCGAGAAGTTTTTGAGAAATCATGTAAACCACTCCAAAAAATATAGTTTTGAGAAAAACGCAAAAGAAGATAAAAAAGTACTTTAAGGTATTAAAACTCGGAAAAAGGTATTAAAACCGACGTCCTAAAATGAACGTAAGAATATAAGCATCAAAATTATGTAAAAAAAAAAAAAAAGAATTTTTTAAAATTTCAGAGTGGTGTAACCCCTTAAGGAGATTCTCTCTATTTACATAATTTTAAACTAAAAAGTTGTTTTTTGTCCCAAATAAAAATATTTTTGAAATCAATTTCAACAAATTTTGAAAGACCTAGTTGTACATTATTCAGAAAAAAATAAGTTGAGCTAAAATTTGTTGTTCAATAATAATTATTTAATATTTTATGGATTTTTTTTAAATCTAGTTCAAATCTGTGATTCTTATCCAATTTTAACAAATAACACTGTGTTACAGAAAATGACGAAGTAAAATTACTTTGAATCGGATCTAGCTTAAGTTGTTCGTCATGAAAAACTAAAAAAAATGAGCATTAAATCCCCCCCCCCCCCACCCCTACATAACCCCAAATTTTATTTTAGAGCTAAAAACCAGTTTTTGTGCAGCTTTTGTATAAAAAACTTTGCAACTTTGTGTTACTTCGTAATTTTTTGTCAGCATTCAATTTTTTTTTTAATTTAAAGCTGAAAAACAAGGTTTTCTATACCTAATAGAGATTTTATCTTTTAAGTAAAATTTACGGTAGAAAAAGAGTAAAATATTTCGAAAATTGTCAATTTTTTTGAATTTTTTCAACTTTGGAAAATCAATTTTTGAAAATTTTGGTGCCATTCTTAATTTCCAAAATTTTACCGAAATTGACTAAAATAAGTATAAAAGAGTTATTAGAAAATTATAAGTACCACTTGCAACAATTAAAGAAGTAAAAAAAAAAAAGAAAATACTGTTTTTTGCTTGAATAAAATACTGTGAAAATAAAGACAAAAAATGCAATATTCTAGTCAGTCTATCACCAATTTAGTTTAAGAAAAGCTCATTAGACGCAGAATTAAATACGATTTAAATAATTCAACGCAGAAAAAACATTATAAATAAAATTGGTCCATAAATTATTGACAAATTTGAAAAAATAAAAAAAATTTACTTTTTTCGAACTATTTTACACATTTCTACCGTAAATTTTTTTTAAAACATAAAACCTCTTTTATGTATAGAAAGCCTTGTTTTTTAGCTTTATATTAAAAAAAAAGGTTTATTCGGTCCAAAAATGACAGAGTAAAATAAAGTTACAAAGTTTTTATACAAAAACTGCAAAAAAACTGGTTTTTAGCTCTTAAATGAAATTTTGGAAAAAGGTAGTAGGAGGAATTTAATACACATTTTTTTTAGTTTTTCACTAGGTCCGATTCAAAGTAATTTTTCACTGTCATACAGTGTAATAGCTCATTTTTTTTCCTTGAAACATTCTCTAAAATTTTATGGCTGGGGTCTATTAAAGAATTTTTTTTTAAAGTTATTAGACGAATAAATATTGTTTTTTAATAAATTGTTTAAACAAAATATTATTTAACAAAATCTAACAAATAAAATTGTAGAGAACGTTTCAACGAGAAAAATGAACTATTACTTGTCAAAATAGTATGAAAATTACAACTTTTAACTGGATTAAAAGAGAAAACATAAAATATTAATTAATTATTATTTGACAACAAATTTTAGCTTAACCTAATTTTTTCTGAATAATGAACAATTGGAACTTTCAAAATTTGATGAAATTAATTTTCAAAATATTTTTATTTGGGGTAAAAAACGATTTTCTACTCTCTAAAATTGAATAAGTAAAAATTCACTTATTAGATGTCAAAAGTCTTCCACTCGTTCAAAAAGTGCATATGCACTTACAATAAGTGTATATGCACTTATGATAAGTGAAATTTTCACTTATTATAAGTGCATATACACTTTTTGAAAGAGTGGAAGACTTTTGACATCTAATAAGTGAATTTTCACTTATTTAAATTTAGAGAGTAGTTTAAAGTTGTGAAAATGAAGAGAATCCCCTTAAAACCCGCTATTTCTACTTAGAATTGAAAATTTTTGTTTAGGGACGTTAAAAAAATAGATAACGTCTAAAGGGGGACTTGTAAAATTCTGGCTTTTCTATTCTGTTATTAGATTTTAAGAGTTTCAACAAATGTCTAATTTTAATTTTCAGTGACATTTTCTTAACTTTCAGAGAAAATTGTTTCTTTTTCCTCGATACTTTTTCAAATTTTGAGTACAATTTTTCAAATATTTACTATAAAATTGTAAAAAATTAATATTTTTTAGTTTGCGAATGTTCTTTTTTCTAGAAATATTTACGGAATGGCATTAATTATATTATATTTTCCTCATTTTCTTGTCTTAATTTTACACATATCATCTTAATCTAATTTATACATTTTTGTTTGATTAAACATAGTGAAATTTCCAGGTTCTAGAATTTTTTATTAAATTATAGTTTAATTCAATAATAATAATATTATTAATATTAATTGAAATTTTAATAAATATTTTTAGATTTCCCGTTTTGTCAAAGTTCTTTTCTTTAAAAAAAAAGATTGTTTTTTCATTTTGTATAAAAACTAGTTTATTTTTAAACAATTTTAACATATTTTTACTAAATATTAATATTTATCATTTCCATATTTTTATTTTTATTTTATATTTTCGATGAATGAATTTTTTAGATATTTTGCTCTTTGAAGTTTAATGTTGTTTTAACTTTTTTTTTAACTTTTCTTGGTTTTAAAATACTTCTCATCTTTTGTTTTCTTTTCTTTCATTACGAGATTTACTCAAATTTTATAATTTCCTTGCAAATTATTCTAGTTAATTTTAGGTTTTTTATAATTATAACAATGAATTTTTGTCTTTATAACCTGTAATTATAATTGTTTTTACAATCAACTGTACATTTTTTCATTTAGTAAATTTTCTATTTCTGATTTTTTTCTGTTTTTTAGGTTTTTTTTCTATATTTTTCTCACTTTTTGACATTTTCTATTTTTCCGTTCTTTTAATTCTCTTTTTTTGGTGTTAATTTTTCCATTTTATTCGTAAATTTACACTTTCATTTTTATCTATTCTTGAAAATTAAATTTCAGGATTTTTTTCTTAAATTTTTTAATATTTCAAGATTTTACCGATCTTTGAATATTGTTCTCATGTCTTCTACTGAATTCCTCATTTTTTAAAATAATTTTGTTACATTTTTTATGTTTAGATAATTTGTTAGTTTACTTTGTAATTTCCAAAATGATATATTACATTTTTCCATTTCTAGTAGATTTCCCCAACTTCTTTATATTTGCATTTCTTACAAAATATTAATTTTTTTTAAATTTTGTTATTTTTTCATAATTTGTTTGATTTTTAAAAATATCTTTTCCTTCTTTCTTATGCATTTTCGTTCTTGTTAATATCCACTCTTTATTATTCTTTCAGACTTTTCGATTTCTTTTTCAATTTCTTCTCTTTTCGTAGATTCTTTAACGAATTTTTATTCCGAATCTCCATTTGTCAGAACTTTCAATTTCCTGAATCTCCATTTGTCAAACCTGACCAAAGGAATGTCGAATTGCTAAAACAGCCTTCCTGATTGGCTGGTAATTTTTCCGGATACATTACCAGCCAATCAAAAAGCTGTTTTAGCAATTCTACATTCCTCTGGTCGGACAGATGCAAATTCTGTCTGCTTAGTAGTCGGGGAGTTAAATATTCTAAGGAGATTCGGAAAGTTCAATATTCTGACAAATTGAGATTCGGGAAGTTTAATATTCTGAAAAATAAATTTCGGTCTATTGGAGATGCTATAAATTGAGTTTTGGAAAAAATAATGGCGACCCACAGTGGGTCAGAACAGCTAAAAAGTTGGCAAAAACTACAGTTTTTATTAGAAATTAACGATATTCTATTTTTGGGGGGTTTTTGGATCGCTGATTACGAATCTGAAGTCAGTTTTTAAAAATTTTTAATGGCGGTCAAATTTATGAAAAATGTTTTAATTTGTTTGAAACTCGTTATTCCGAGGTTTTTGTAGTCGCTGATTACGAAACTGAAGTCAGTTTTTTAAAATTCAAATTGCGGATCCAATATGTCGAATAAAATTTGTAAAAAAAAAACGTGGATTTGCTTTAAACTTGGTGCTTAGGGGATAATTGGGTCGCTGATTATGAATTTGAAGTCAGTATTTCAAAATTCAAAATAGTGGATCCAATATAGCAGATCAAATTTTACTAAAATTAAAAATACATATGTAGCAAAGAATAAAGAATTACATCAAAAGAAATTCAAAAATTGTAAGAAAAAATTATAAATTTATATTTATAAATGTAAATTATAAGTCCGATAAGATTTAAGATACTATAATTGCAAAATTTAATTTATTTAAACTATTATAAGAGGTTAAAATCTTTAAAAACCGTTAAAATCCATTAAATTTGTATTTAACCTACATTTTCAGAATATAGGTTAAATAAAATTCATTTTACTTGAAAAGGGGCAAAAACGGGCAAAAGGTTTTAACAGATACTTAATTGTATATCCATAACGTATTTATAATATCAAGAAATAATGCTTGAAAAATGAATAAAAATGTAAATCTTTATGGGAAGGTATTTTCAATTTTTGAAATTAACAAGCTACATTTCTATAATTTATTTCAACAACTTAAATACTTTAAAAACAAAATTTAATTACTAATATTTAATTAAATACCTGAATTTAATGATTCCATAATAAAATACTAAAAACCTTTGTTATTATATACCACAATCAATTCTTAAATATTGGTTAGATAAACAAAACAATAAAAGAGCATGTAACCCTCAAATATAAAACATCTTACCCGCATTATTTGAACAATTTAAGGAGTCTAACAAAGCTAAAAATGTTATTTTATAATATTAAGGGATATAAACTATTAAAATTATATGAATTAAAGTCAGAAATTAGTGTTTTGATTTTTTGCCAACTTTTTAGCTGTTCTGCCCCACTGTGCGACCCTTAGTATAGAAAGTACACATTTTACCGTTTTTAGCTCAATTAAAAATGTTTCTCTAATTCAAAAATACCTCTCAATTTTAATAAAAAAAAATTTCTGCTTTCAGGTCTGGTTCCAAAATCGACGAGCCAAATGGAGGAAGCAGGAAAAGGTCGGACCTCAAGGTCACCCGTACAACCCCTACTTGGGAGCAGGTGCACCTCCACCGTCGGCAGTGGTAGCGCCAACATTACCAAATCCGTTCGCTCATCTTGGATCATTTGCGCTTCGGAAACCTTTCGACGCCTTTCGCTATCCTCCTCTAAGTCATGGACCAGTTCTCCCTGGTGGTTACCCACCCCATCCTTATCATAGAGCAGCCCCACCTCCCCTCTTGCCACCTGGAATGCCGCTTCCTTACACATCAGCGGCCTCCTTCCAAAGTCTCCTAGCCAACATTTCCGCAGCGCAGCGTCCAAAACTCGTCCGAACCTCGCCACCTCCACCACCTCCACCCGCGCCTGCGATTAATTTACCTCATCCTCCTGCCCCACCTCCACCCCCGCCACCTGCGTCCAGTTCACCTCAAGGTTCACCCACTGGAAGTGTCTCCGGACCCCTTCCGGATATTGATCGAAGGACCAATAGCATCGCATCCCTGAGACTTAAAGCGAGGGAGTACGAACTGCATCTTGAGATGCTGCGCAAGAATGGAGATCTCATCAGCTGAAAAAACCAGCTGCTTCACTTTATGGAGTGACCTTCCTTCGCGGGATCGAGGATCGTCTTTCCTGCTTTCTTTTCTTCTCGAGAGTCAGGGAAAGTGGATTCTGGATGGGTGATGCCGTTACTGATTCCTACTTTAGTTACAGATTAAAAACTATCTGTAGTTTTAATTGGTCTTTGCACCTAAATGGTAATTTATGACCGGCGAAAGTTTTGATCAAATTTTTACCTTTCTCGCAAGTGAGTTAAGCTACTGAGTATATAAGAGTCTCGTTTAAATTAGTTCATTGAACCACGAATATTTAACCAATAATTTGCCAATGGTAAAAGTGTTTTTTCTAACCACGGAGTTAGCTCAGTTGGTTAAGGTCCTGGACTCTACGGTCGCGCCAAGTCAAACGTCAAGCTTGCTTGGTTCGCGCCCCGGGGAGCCTGGGATTTTTTCAGCTGTGAGATAACTTCAGTGGAAGGTAAAGACGTCGAGGTATAATGATATGCACTGTCGGTAATCGACCTGTGCAGATCACTAGAACTCGACTGTCGATAAACCTGTTGTACTCAGGAGAGGTTTTTCTACAGTTTTCCCTCTCCACTGGCGAGCAAACCCAATATACCGGGTGGTCCAGGCAAATGCGAGTACTTCTAATTTCAAGCCATTCTGTAGACGCAAAAACACTATAGCTCAACTCACTTGCGAGAAAGGTATTAAGTGGAACCATACTTGGGAACCATGCCATCGGGTCAATATTGACAAATCCGAATAGTTTTTTAAAATACGGTTATACTTAATACCTTTCTCGCAAGTAAGTTGATCTACTGAATATATAAGAGGAGCTTCTGCTTTAGTTGAGGCTTAAGCTTCTACTCCAATGTTCCGAGTGGAAGTAGAAGCTGCTCTTATATATACTCAGTAGCCCAACTCACTTGTGAGAAAGGTAATAAATGGTTCCATTTTTGGAGACTATGCTATGGTCAATATTGATATCCCAATAATTTTTTAAAATATGGTTGCCATTGAACACCTTTCTCACAAGTGAGTTGAGCTTTTGAATATTTAAGAGGAGTCTCTACTATGGCTCCGAGCATGCCAATGATGGTCTGATTTTAAAAATTGGCAAATTATTGGTCCAACCTTAACCTTCCAATGTTCTGATTGTGAGTAATACTAGAGGGTTATATGCAATATCTCAACTCACTTGTGAGAAAGGTATTAAGTGGTACCATGTTCGGGAACCATACTATCCGGTCAATATTGTCATCCCAATAATTTTCTAAAGTATGCTTGCCTCTTAATACCTTTCTCACAAGTGAGTTGATCTACTGAATATATAAGAGGAGCTTCTACTTTCGCCCAGAACATCGGATCGCCAATATTCGCGTATTAGTATACTTTTAACCACTGACAAATTATTCGTCCAATATTGACATTCCAGTGTTCTGATGGTAAGTGCACAGAGACGGCTCTTATATATATTTACCAACTCAACTCACTTGCGAGAAAGGTAAGTAGAGCCATTATTGAAAAACTTTCGGTTATTATTAATATTGAAAACAAGAGACTATCAGACAGTTATCAACTACAATCAGATCTATTTTATATCTTTTTAGAAACTTCTAATTAAACGAATCAAATTCTGATATTCTAAATAAAGTAAAAATGTTTCTTTCGTAAATTTCCTATTGTTTCGCTTTGTGATTTGTCATTTATTACCTTTAACGCTACAGATCGAAAAATCATCTTCAGTCTCTTGCTGAGCATCTTCGTTGACTTCTCGCTTCACCAATAAGGAAGTTCTTCAATTCTCGAACTTCTCATATTGGTTTCTCGAGTAGTTGTTGCTTTTTAGCGAAGACGACGATGCAACTCTCATCCACGGATCCGCATTCCTGATTACATTCTTGATTTTCGAATGTTCCGTTATTCTAAGAACGACTCTTCAAAGAAAAGTTCTTTAAGTATCTCTTACATATATCTAATGTATATCTGTTAATTGCTCTTTTGTCTCTACTTTTCAACTTGGTGAAAAAGTCCCTCTCCATTCAATATCCAACTCATTTGCAAAATCTCTTCAATTTTCTTCAAAGCACAACAAATCTATTCCCGTCAATTTTCAGAATCTTTTTAACATGTCCAAAATACAATTTATTTTTGTTGAAAATCAAGATGCTTTTACAATATTGTATAATAGACATTTTTCACTAAAATGCGAAAAAGTGACAAAAGAGAAAAAGTATAAGCATTTCCTTAAGTAAGAAAGAGGAATGGTGCAATAGTCGTGTAAAACACGAGCACGGGATGTAATAAAGTAGACAATGCATTCCTCATCCTGCGGTACTAGTGAGTAAATTTAAAGAATCTTTTGTTATAATACACACATAATTGATATCGACAAGATATCAATTCTCTATCTGCAGAAAAGCCTTTGTGCCTTATCAGCGAAAAAATTAGACTCAAAATCAAAGGTTTCTAGTGTGCCTAAAAAAAAAAAACTTTGACAATCGGTATCGTTACCAAGCACCGATAATTTTTCACCGGCCTGTGATTTGCGTAGATGTTCTATACAATCGATTCCGTCCGAATGATGAGAAAAGTCAATCGACAAAAAAATCTCGATCTGGAGATAAATCCGGATAGAAATTTTATGGAAATTTGTAATGAAATTAAAAAATTTTCATTAAAATTGATCCACAATCAATTAAGCATATAGTTATATATATCTTTTTATTCTTGTAAAGAAATTCTTGAATTTTAAAAATGTAGAAAGTTTATTTTTTATTTGTGAATATCCCGGTTTTATTTCTGGATGGAAATAGTAGTGAAAATTGCAAAATTTGCAACTGTAGGTTTTTAATGGGGAGATACGTAAGTAATTGAAGCGTGAGAAAAAGGTACTTAAGATATTGTGATGAAGCTTTGCTTTTAACTTTGTAATTAAATATTACAACGATTACGACAGAGATGCATATATGTTTTCTTTTAATTTACGCGTTATACACCAAGACAAAGGTATTTATACGTATTATAAATATATATAGTATACTATATTATATTGTTATTAAGATTTTACAAACGACTTTGTAAATAGATTTGAACTGTGCATTAATAGATAAACGAAAACGCCTTGTATCTAATCACTATTCTCTTGAAGAAGAGAGAAAACACATTTTTTTTTATATCTGAGCGAATTTATTTGCATGTTTGGTACTTTTAGATATTGTTCAATCGAAACAGAAAATAGAAAAGGAAACGGTTGAAATTAGAAAAGGTTTATTGAGAAAAAGAAAAGGATTTTGTAATAAATTGTAAATATTTTTATTTACTTTTTAACCAACTTTTGTTAGAACGGACTTTTTTCAATATTACATAGCCTAAGAAAAATTATGTAATGTAAAACAAATATTTTTGTTTTTATTAATAAACCGGATTTTACAATCGTTTTCCAAGAATCGCTCAGGTAATAAAATTTTATAATTTGCGACTTTGATAGAAAAATTTCATAAATCGCACAATTGGAAGGATGTAGTGAGCGTATCGACATTTAAGAGACTTGCGGCATTTAGATAAATATTTTTACCAATTTTAATTCAGTTTGTACCTCAGAGCGACGCAAATTGCCTTGCCCAATTTTCCCTAAAAATAATGTGCGTCCTCTTTATAATTTCTTTACCTTTTTTGCAAAAATAAAAACATTTTGAATGAAACACCTGTTTTTTCATTTTTTACCCATTCCTGATTATTTTTACAAAAAGATCTTTTTCAGGCTCTACAGATTTTTGTCGAATATTTATCCTTTTAGTGACAATTTTTCATTGTTCTGAACAACACTTTTATTGCTTAAACTTTAAATCGACTGTCATGAATGCTATCAAGATTTAAATTTTATAATTCAATTTGCAGTTAATCTATTGGAAATAAAATAAATAATGATTATATTAGTAAATTTATTAAATTAATTTTTTTTAATTTATTAAATATCACCAATAGATAAATTTAAAAAAGTTTCTCTGATAACTATTTGACCTATATTTTTTGATTGACATTTTTTATCTCTTTCACAATTCTTTACAGTTTTGTGACTTCACGTCGAATCTTGTATAATGAAATTAAAGTGTTTGTCCGTCCGTCTGTCCGTTCCTTCGTTTATAGTAAATTCCTGTGTATTTTTGGTTCTTGTTTCATTATAAATTATTTCGTACTAGTTTCAAACATTTTTTGGAAAACAGTTTTGAAGTAGTTTTTAACAGTTTTGAAATAGTTTTAAACAGTTCGAAATTAATTTCGAACAGTATCAAACTAAAGTCAATTAGTTTCGAACTAGTCATAAACAGTTTTGAACAATGGTATAAAAAGTTTTGAAGTAATTTTAAACAGTTTTGAAAATTTTTTAAACTTTTTAATAAAGCAGTATTATACTGATTTCATACTGCTACGAACTAGCTTTCAATAGTTTAAAACCAGTTACAAACACTTTCAAACTAGTTACAATAATTTAAAAACGAAATTAAAATTATTTCGAACAACTTCCAAATTACTTTCAAACAATTTAAAACTAGTAATAAACAGATTTGAACAATCTTTTAGAAAGTTTTAAATTAGTTTTAAACGTATTTGAACTAGTAACAAACAGGTTTTGAACTAGTTTCAAATCGTTCAGTTTTTGTTTAAAACAGTTTCAAAGTAGATTATAACAGTTTTCAATTATTAAAATTATTTCAAATTAGTTTTGAAAATTTCTGTTCTATTTTAAGACAGTATTAAACTACACCAAAATTTTTTCTAACAAGTTCTAAAAAGTTTTGAACTAATTCCAAATACTTTTTAATTATTTACTGAAACAACTTAAAATAATTTAAAAAATGTCTTGAGATAGTTTCGAATTATTTTCAAACAATTTTGAACTAGTTAAGAATAGTTCCGGATTAGTTTCGAACAGTTTTAAACAAGGTTTGAACAGTTTTAAATTAGTTCTAAATTTTTTCAAATTTGTTCAGAATTATTTTTAAACAGTTTCGAATTAGTTTCAAACAGTTTTTAATTAGTTTTCAATAATTAGTTTTAATCTATTTCTAAACAGTCTCGTAGTAGTTTATAGCAATTCTTAACTAGTTTCTATCAATTCCAAACTAGTTCAAAATTTTTTTTTAATAGTTACAAACTAGTTATAAACAATTTTCAATTAGTTTCAAACAGTTTTGAACAAGTTTCAAACAGTTCTAAACAAGTATTAAATAGTTTCAAATTAGTTATAAAAATTTTCAAACTTGTTCTGAATTATTTTCAATCAGTTTCGAACTAGTTACAAACAGTTTTGAATTCGTTTTAAATAGACAGTTGAGATATAGTTCCTAAACAGTTTCGAAGTAGTTTTTAGCAAATCTAAACTTGATTCTAATAGTTCCCAACTAGTTTTAAACAATTTCAAACTAGTTATAAAAAGTTTGTAGTAACGATTTTGTTTCAAATAGTTTCAAACTAGTTACAAATAGTTTTGAGTTAATTAAAAAAATCGCTTTTGAATTAGGTTTAAACAGTTTTAATCTAGTATCTAACAGTTTCAAATTATTTATAAAATTTTTTAAACTAATTCCGAATTATGTTGAAATAGTTACGAACTAAAATAATTTTGAGTTAGTTTCAAATAGTTTTGATCTAGTTTTAAATAGTTTTAAATAGTTTCAAATTAATCACGCAATATTTATGAAAAATTTAGATTTTATGTAATTTAAAATTACATATTTCTTGATAATAGGATTTAATTAAAAGCGGATTTCTTATCTGTAAATGTTTATAAAACAGGCTAAAGATGCTTTTTTCATCAGTATTTTCGTGAATTATATCCTTAAAATATTCTTAAAGTTAAAACAGGTTTCACAAAATGGTTAACAAAAATTGTTTCCATAGCATATTTTTAAACTTTTTGTATGTTTAAAGTTAATTTTAAACTAAATTATATCCGTTGTTTTTTAGAAGAAACCTGTCATTTTAAATTACTTTGTAGAATTCTAAGATGCTTCTTTTTATGCAATTTAAAATTACTTCGAAACCAGCTTAAGATAGAATGTAATTCAAAACGGATTATTAACCTGCAAATAATTAGAAAACATGCTAAAGAAGCAATTTTGTTTTACATCTCAACTCATATTTTTAAAGTGCTCTTATAGTTACGAAATTGAAATATGATCAAAAAGGCTTCTTTAGCTAGTTTTGTATTTTTTTAAGTGTTGAAAATCCATTATAGATGAAATTCCATATGTCATGATTTACTAGAAATCCGTAATTTTGAATTACGTGCTAAGATTCAAAGACGCTATATTTTATGAAATTTCAAATTACAGATTTCTCGAAAACGGAAACAGATAAGATTTAATTTAAAACGGATTTTGAACCTGTAAATAATAAGCGAATATGCTACAGAAGCCTTTCTTGTCTCTATTGTTTAACTCTTCTATTTTAAATATACTTTTAAAATTAAGAAACGTAAAACTGCTAATTAAAACAGCTTCTGTAGCACGTTTATTAACTTTTTGAAGATTAAAAATCCTTTTGAAATAAAATCCTATCTCTTTGCATATTAGAGAAATATGTAATTTTGATCCGCATATCAAGATTCTAAAATTTCATATTGTATATAATCCAAAATTACAGATTTCTTGGCAACGGTAACAGATAGGTTCTTATTTAAAGTAGATTTTTAATCTTAAAATAATCATAAAACATGCTACAGAAGCAATTTTTTATCATTCTCGTTACTTCTGTCTTTTAAGCTATCTTTAATTAAAATTACTTAAGAGGATTCCAATATTTTATTTAAAATGTAATATGAAATTCCAAACTTCTCAAAAACGGCAACGGATAGAGTGAAATTCAAAACAAAATTTTAACCTGCAAATAATAATCGAGTAAGCTACAGAAGCCTTTTTGTCTTCATTCTTATCTCTTATATATTCAATATATTTTTAAAATTAAGAAACTTAAAACTGCTAATTAGAAAGGCTTCTGTAGCATGATTATTAAGTTTTTATAGATTAAAAATCCTTTTGAAATAAAATCCTATCTTTTGTCGTATTAGAGAAATATGTAATTTCGATCCTCATAACAAGATTCTAAAATTTAATATTGTTTATAATTCAAAATTACACATTTCTCAAAAACGACAACAGATAGGATGTAAGTTTAAACGGATTTTTAAAGTGTTGATATTTACAAAATACGCTACAGAAGCCATTTTTATTTTCCTCTCAACTCCTATTTTCAAAGTGCTCTTATAGTTACGGAATCAAAATGTGGCCATAAAGGCTTCTGTAGCGAGTTTTGTATTTTGATACGTGTTGAAAATCCTTTTTTGAAAAAATTCTATCTATCATTGTTTACTAGAAATCCGTAATTTTGGATTAAGTGCTAGGATTCAACGACGCTATATTTTATGAAATTCGAAATTACAGATTTCTCGAAAATGGAAACAGATAAGATTTAACCTAAAATGGATTTTTAACCTGTAAGTAATAAGCGAATATGCTACAGAAGCCTTTTTTGTCTTTACTTTTAACTCTAATATTTTCAAAATACTCTTAAAATTAAGAAACGTAAAACTGCTAATTGAAACGGCTTCTGTAGCACGTTTATTAACTTTTTAAAGATTAAAAATCCTTGTGAAATAAAATCCTATCTCTTGTCGTATTAGAGAAATATGTCATTTCGATCCGAATAACAATATTCTAAAATTTAATATTGTTTACAATTCAAAATTACACATTTCTCGAAAACGACAACAGATAGAATGTAGTTTTAAACGGATTTTTAAACTGTTGATATTTACAAAATACGCTACAGAAGACATTTTTGTTTTTCTCTCAACTCCCATTTTTAAAGTTCTCTTATAGTTACGGAATCAAAGGCTTAAAGGCTTCTTTAGCGAGTTTTGTATTTTGATACGTGTTGAAAATCCATTTTAGAAAAAATTCTATCCATCATTGTTAACTAGAAATCCGTAATTTTAAATTGTGTGATAGGATTCAAAGGCGCTTTATTTTATGAAATTCGAAATTACAGATTTCTCGAAAATGGTAACAGATAGGATGTAATTTTAAACGGATTTTTAAACTGTTGATCTTTACAAAATACGCTATAGAAGCCATTTTTGTCATTCTTCTTCCAACAAAGAACAACAAAGTCTTAACTTCAACAAAATCATGTAACAAATATAATAAAATATAAGAAACATTCTTTAAACATTCATTAACCATAATTGCAAAGATTGACAAATCAAGGACAAGAACAAGTTTTAAAAGGACAAATTCTACGATCGGTAAATTCATGTTGATGTAGACAGTTATTAGGTGGCTAGAACCCGTGTAAAACGTCGTTAATGATCGGTTACTAACTAACTGGTGAACGCGATCTTCTCCGGGATGCTGGGAACCGCTGATTTGTTTACACCGCAGTAATTTGCACCGCCAATGAATTTTGGAATCCTGTCCTTATATGTATACGTGGTCTGCAAGTCAATCACCCGATCTCTCGCTAATGGCTACAAACATGAACATTCAACAATTTTTCCACGTGAAAAATAAAGTGTCTCCTTCCACACTCTATACTGCAGCTCATTTCACAAACTTTAATCTCCTTATGTAAATTTAATTATATCATATTAAACACAAACTCGTGATTATGGCATTTTCATTAAAATTGCACACTACTTTAATCAAAATCTAAAGATCAATTATAAACACCACAACCTGCAATTTTATCATTTCTTTTACAAAACTGTACTATTTCATAATTTAAAAGAAAAAAAAATTGAGAGCATTTTAAATTTGATCCTGATGGATATAGAGATGGGATTTTAGTAGAAATAATTCTCGAAAGAGTGATTATTAAAATAAAAGTGCATAAGAAGGCAACATAACCTTGAAAAATAGATTAAAATTTATGAAGTTTAGGAGGCAAACTAAAGAAAATCATTTAAAAATGACGAAAGCGATATTGAAAAGCTACTTTATAATTTTAAGTTAAAGAAAAGGATTAGAAAAATTGGAGAATTTGATTGAAATTCAAGAACTGAGTTTCAAAATCAAAGAAGCAATTAAACATTTAAGAAAATAATTGAAAATTGAAGAGAATCATTAAAAAATAAAATTAATATTTGAAGACGATAAACAAAATGTTAATATAATAATTTAAGCAAAAAACAATACAATTTTTAAATTAATGAAGAAGATAATTGAATATGAAATAAGACAATAATTAATAAGACAGAAGTTGATGATTGAAATTTGTGTTAGTAATAAGAAATTAAAAAATTAATTCAAAACGGAATAACATAATTATTGAAAAATACTATTAACGATTGAGTATTGATAAAATAAATTGCAAAAATTTTAGAACATAATTGCAAATTAGAAAAAATAAATGAAGAATTATGGAAAAATAGAAAATTAAAAACAAATAATTGATAAATGGAAAAAAATAATTTTAAAAACTATAAGAACGTAATTAAAAATTGATATACAGAATTAAAAAATTAAAATAATATAATTGAAATTGAATAGATCAATCTAAAATTGATGAATAAAATTGAATGTTGATAATAATAATAAAAAAAATAAAGAAAATAATTGTAAGATTGGATATCATTACTGAAAATTTAAGAAAATAACTAAAAATTGAGGAAAATTATTGAAAGGATTAAAAAATGTGTTTGAAATAGGAGAAAATAATTGATAATATTTAAAAATCGTTAAAAAAAAGCTAACAATACAATTAGCATTTCAAGAGCATGAACAATTGAAATTGATATTAATTTATACCCAATAGTTCATAAAAAATTGAATAAAGTTCTTTTTGGAACAAATTAATTTAGAGTTTACTTGCAGTCAGTATAATTGAAAATTTAATGATTTTTAAATTAGGATGAATTAATTTTAAAAAAACGTTTGAAATTTGGATATATTGAAATTTTCCAAAATTAAAATGTTTATAAACTATGATTTTAATAAATTTAAATATAAACAATTAAAACTTAAAATCCATCGTCATTTTAATCAATAAAAGGTAAAAAAGCAAACAAAACTTAAATTTAAATTAACTAAAATTGTATAAATTTAAGTTTAAATGATTATTAAATTTCAAATTAGTGAAGATTAAAAAATTGTTAAGTTTTTTTAAACAAATAGACTGAAATTTATTATACGGTGGTTTTTGGGGAGCTGATTACAAGTTCGGTGTCGAAAAATTTAATTTAAAAATGGCGGATCCAATATGGCGGACTATTTTCGAATAATAAAATAGATTTTCTTAAAAATTAGTATCTAAGGGTTTCTAAGGTCGCAGATAACAAATTATTGGATGTTCATATAGGTTGGTATATAAAGATATTTTCAATCGCTGATTACAAATCCGATGTTAAGTTTTAAAATTTCAAAATGGCAGATACAACATCATTTCATACAAAGAAGTAATTAAAAATGCATATAATTTGTGGTTTTCTAATTTAGAATTTAATGAGAAATTCTTGATCAGTGACTCTGAATTTTGAAAATCTGATAAATTTTTAAGAAAGTCCTCTTTTATTTGATTCTCTATTTTAAATTTCTAAATCTGGCTTTTAAAAGCAAGTTTTTTTTACAAATAACCTAGTTATTTATTATTTTTTATTATTTTTATTTAGGTTACAAATAGTTTCTAGCTGGTTTTAAAAACTTTAGTTTTATTATTCCATTTATTCTGAAAATAACAGCCAATTTTTTTCTCAATCTATTTTTGGACAAGCTGCGAAGATTTTGAAAAAATTTAAAAATAAAACCTGATTTGGGCTAATTAAATGCAGAATTAGATTTAGAATTTAATTTAAAGTTAGAGAGCCTAGATAGGAGGGAATCGTTGGAGATGCTGGAGTTGTTTCAGAGTCCAAGATACTTGATATAGAGCGAGTAATTCAAGTCTGGGCACGCCCCTGGTTGAGCGCGACAGGCTATTTAAATATTTTATAGTTTAATAGGCTTCAGCCATTAATGCTCGTAAAGCTAATTAACGGAGCTGAGCGGACACGCTCCGTGTGTTAATCGATGCTTGATCGAGTGTCGATAAATCAGTCGTGTGAATTTTCATTCCATGTCGTGATATCGGGGCCAATGCGCTCGTCATGCAACCGCCATTGATGAGCCAAAAATTATACCAGTCAATCGATACTCGGATCATCTTACGTCTAGAATTACATGTAACTTTGCCTCTGCTACTTTTTTAAAATTATTTATTTATGCGCCAATTCATTTTAAATCTTCTTCATTTGCACAAAGCGCTGCATCAAAACTCTCGTAAATAATCGACTTGGCAAAAATTCGATCGTGTTTTATCTCCAGGGTGTTGAATTTTAGAATAATCATCCATCTAGAGCTGGGACCATTAATCGGAAGATAATCATGTAATATTCTATACGTATATTACCTGATAATTTACGTGATAGTTTTCTACGTAATTTACCTCATTTACTAACATAACCTACAAATAATCAAAACACAAATGCGACATGTAATTTTTTTGTGTTTTCTTT
Source organism: Ganaspis brasiliensis (assembly GCA_037103525.1). Lineage (NCBI taxonomy): Eukaryota > Metazoa > Arthropoda > Insecta > Hymenoptera > Figitidae > Ganaspis > Ganaspis brasiliensis. The sequence goes on along the minus strand of JAZKLR010000175.1, from coordinate 192,290 downwards.
ATTTAAAAAAAGATTTGGAAAGTTTGTTCTATAATACGTACTCAGAGTCGTAACTCAGGTTTTTCGCGCACGGTGCGAGATAAATATTTTAGCGCCTCACCCCTCTAAATTCCTTAGAAAAATAGAAGTTGAAAAAAATGTTTAATCAGGGGCAGAAACTTATAAATTTTTGATATCTGCACACTTAATATTGACCGGTGGAGGAAAAGGGGAGAAGTGAAATCAAAGAATATTAAATTCAAGAGTTTCCTAATTATCGTAATTATTGTAACGCAAATGTTGACAATTTATTTCATTTCGAGTAAATTTTCGGAACTAATAAACAAATAATCAAAATAATATAAAATTTGTGAAAATCATTACAAAATAAAATAAAAATTGACGAACTTAATTGATATTTGAGAAAAATAATTAAAAAATGATTAAAACATTGAAAAGTGTATACAATAACTTAGATTTGACATAATAAATTAAAATTTAGGATCTTAATTGAAAAAACATTAATATATCTAATTAAAAGGTGGCCAAAAGACATGCAAAAAAGATAAAAGAAATTTAAAATTAAAAAAACTAATTTAAAATCAGATAAATAATTGAAAATTAAGGAATTCAATTGAAGAATGAAATTTGAGAATAACTAAAGTTTAAAGAAATTGATTGCAAATGATAACAATGATAATTAAAAATTAAAGAAAGTTATTTAAATTTGAGAAAAATATTTTCAAAACCAAGAAATTAATTGAAGAATAATGAAAGTAATAAAAACTCCAAGAAAATATTTGCAAAGAAATAAAAATAATGAAAAATTCAAGAACAATTTTAGTTTGTTAAAAATAATTGAAAAAAGCACAACATATAGTTATAATAAAAGAAAATTATTGCAGAATAATTAAAATAAACGTGAATTGATAAAATAACTGAGATTAGAGATAAATAATAAAAAAAAGTTAGAGAATTTAATAAAAAATAATTGATAAATGAAAATGACAAAAACTAATTTAAAAATGATAGAAATAATTGAAAATTGAAAAATTTAATAAAAATTTGTAAAAAAAAATAATTGTAGAAACTACAAAATATATTTGAGATAAACAAGACTACTTGAAAAAGTATAAAAATAATTGGAAACTAAAGTTAATTATGGAAATTTAAGAACACAAATTGAGAAAATTAAAAAATATATTTGATGTAAAAGAAAGTGATTCAAAATCTAAGAACATCATTGAAATACTTGAAAAATACAAAAAACAAAACTCAAATTTTGTAAAAATAATTGAAAACTGACAAAAGCAATTGAAAGTTTATTAATAAATAATAAAACTAATTTGATATTGAAGGAAATAATTTAAACTGAAAAAGTTTTATTTGAAAAAGTTAAAGAAAATAATTGAAACTTGCAGAAATTTGGAATTTAAAAATTAGGGAAAAAAATAAATTTTTGAAAAATGATAAAATTAGTTTTAATTTGTAGATATTAATGGCAATCATAAAAAAATAGTTTTAAAAATTACAGAATATTTGTAAAGTAAAAGTATTACAAAATGATTTTAAGAATTTTAAATTCATGAAAATAATTACAACATTATAGAAATAATCGAAAATTTATTAATAAAAATGAAAATTTCAGATATATTATTAAAATCTTTGGAATTAATCAAGAAAGATTCAAAATAATACAAAAATTGTGAAAATAATACAAATGAAAAAAAAAATGTTAAAAATTGACGATGTATTTGAAATTTGAGAAAAAAAATAAAGAATGATTAAAACATTAAAAAGTGTATGCAATAACATAAATTTGAAATACTTAATCAAAATTCAGGAAATTTATTGAAAAGTAATTAATATATCTAATTAAAAGGTGGAGAAAATAATTGCAAAAATATAAAAGAAAATAAAAATTGAAATAAATAACTGAAAAATGAGATGAATAATTGAAAATTTAGAAATTTAATTGAGGAATGACATTTCAGAATAACTAAAATTTAAAGAAATTAGTAGGAAAATGATAAAAATAATAATTTAAAATTGAAGAGAATTATTAAAATTTGAGAAAAATATTTTAAAATCTAAAAGATTAATTGAAGAATAATGAAAGTACAAAAAAATATGAGAAAATATTTGCAAAGTAATAAAAATAATGAAAAATTGAAGACAATAATTTTAGTTTTTTAAAATTAATTGAAAAAAATTACAACATATAGTTAGAAATAATGCAAGAAAATAATTGCAGAATTATGAAAATAATTGTAAATTGAAAAAATAACTAGAATTTGAGATAAATAATAAAAAAAAAATCGAAAATAAATCAAAAAATAATTTAAAAAGACAAAAATTAATTGAAAAACAAATTTAATAAAAAAATAATTGATAGAAATAATTGAAAAATGATTAAAATATTGAAAAGTGTATACAATAACTTAGATTTGACATAATAAATGAAAATTTAAGATATAAATTGAAAAAAAATTAATACATCTAACTAAAAGGTGGCCAAAATAAATGCCAAAAGATAAAAGAAAATTAAAATTGAAAAAACTAGTTGAAAAATCAGATAAATAATTACAAATTTATGAATTTAATTGAAGAATGAAATTTGAGAATAACTAAAATTTGAAGAAATTCATTGCAAATGATAACAATAATAATTGAAAATCGCATAAATTTATTAAAATTTGAGAAAAATATTTTAAAATCTTGGAAATTTATTGAAGAATAATGAAAGTAATAAAAACTCCAAGAAAATATTTGCAAAGTAATAAAAATAATGAAACATTGAAGACAACAATTTTAGTTTATTAAAAATAATTGAAAAAAGTACAACATATAGTTATAATAAAATAAAATTATTGCCGAATAATAAAAATAATTGTGAATTGAAAAAATAACTGAGGTTAGAGATTAATAATAAAAAAAAGTTTAATAATAAAAAAAAAGAATAAAAAAAAAAAAAAAAAGAGAATTTATTAAAAAATATTTGAAAATGACAAAAACTAATTTAAAATGATAGAAATAATTAAAAATTGAAGAAAATAATAAAAATTTGTAAAAAATTTGTAAAAAATTTTTGTTACATTGATTAAAAATTTTAAATTAATCCTCGCTTTGAGAATAATAAATTTAAAATTATTTAAAAATTTCTTTAATTTTTAAAAATTTTTTCTTTTATGATTTTAATTATTTGCTACAATTTTCATCTATTTTTATCATTATTTAAAATTTTTCTTTTAATTATAATTATTTTCATTATTTTTGTATTTTCCCCATAAATTATAAATTCAATTTCTGCAATTTTCAAATATTTTCTTTAATTTTTTGAAATAAATTGATTGATGAAATTTTTACTTAAAAACTTAATTTTACTAAATGAACGAATTATTTTCTTCCTATTAATAATTTTTATATTTATTGATTTTAAAAGTTGCATTAAAATGATGTTCTAAATACAGTAAATAAACACTTTTTGGCGAATAAAGTATTTACAATTAGTAACATTTATAATAATCAACTTCGAACTGCCTAAAAAAGTAATCTAATTTTTTTGGTTTTATAATTTTTTTTATTAAAAAAAAATATATATAAAATGTTATTAGGCAATAATTATAAATTTAATTCAATTATCTGCTGTTTTATTAATATTATCGGTTGATAATCATATATAAATGAGCAATTTTTAGAATTAAAAAATGTGGAACATACTTAAAATTTTACAACTGTATTAAAAGATTAGTTGATAGTTGAAATAGTTGCAATGTTATATTTTTTAAAAACATTTGACAATTTGAAATAAATCATTTCATTATATGGTAAGACTACTTTTGGTAACAAACAATGCATCTTCAGATATTATTAGTAACATTATTGTTAAAGTATTTTAATTTTTTTAAACGCAACTTTACATGTTTGTTAATAAAATCTGTTAGATAATTATTTAGCATTATCATTGTTTAGATTGAATAAAAGGGAACAAATTTCTTATTTTTTAAACTTGATGTTGACACGAAATATTCAAAAACCCCTAACTTCTTTTTTGAAAAAAAAAAAAAATTTTTAACTTCAATTTTAATTTTTGGTGTACTTTTATTGCGAATACATAAGAAGAATGAATTTGTAGTCGATTTCCGTAGGTCTTTAGACAATATTAGAAAATTCTAATTTTTTGAACCACTCTAGTCACGAATCCTGTTTGAATTAATTAAAAATGATTAAATCATATATAGAGCACAGGGTTCAATTTGAGTTCAACTTTTTCCTGTGATATCCCTTATAAAAAGAGAATAAACCCACCAAGCGCATTAATTTAAAAAGAAAAGAATGAGATAGTAAAGTATGACACCCAGTACCATATTGATGGCACCTGGAGCTAAACGTTTTCCAAGACCTATCATCTCTGCTGGTGGTCTTTAGGATGGAACCTCGTACAATGCGGTTGCTGATCCTGCCAGATCGATAAGAAGAATCTTCAGGTCAACGCCAAGGTTCACCTTGAAGCAAGATCTTCTTTAAAAGGATTCCTCTTTTTATTCTTGCTTTCGCAGCACGCGTAAGCTTTATTCGGTTAACAATCCTTAATTACAGGTTTCCAGGTAACTAACTCGGCTAACGTGCACTTCTCAGCCTCCACAGGTCTCTTACCTATCATCGCGATGGATGCAGATTACCTGCCGCGAATTCAGAGCCTCTTCTAACTTTCACGTCGCTGCTTTTGCCGTAAATGATCGTCCCCTACGTCGTGGCTGATATGCGCGCGCGATGAATAACGAGTATCGAAAATTGAATTTTGCTCGTTAGATTCGATCCATCATTACTTATCGCGATTGATCAAGCTCTCTCGCGACAAGAAACAGACACTTTTCACTTTTTCATTCCTCAAATTAATCTCCATTTACGCTCAGAATTGTTTGCGCTCCAAAATTTTTCATAATCCTCGAAGAGGTTTCACATTCACTGGAAAGATATGTATTAGGCTGCGAGAGGTAAAAAAGAATTACTTTATCTACATAATAATAATTCCAAATCCAAAAAAGATATTTTTCATAATCTGTACCTAATAAAGACTAAGAGCAGGCTTAATTTCTTTGTTTAATTTGAAGCCAGTTTGTTGAGGAATTACGAGATGCTTTACAAACTTTTGCATAATTTGGTCAAGTACACATGCAACTTTGTTGAGAATTATGTGTAGGAACACGTGGTTGTTGAATATGAAACAATTGGTAAGAGAGTGAAGTGAAGGCAGCGTACTGAAGAATGGAGAGAGAAACGGGACGGCTACTCTGAAGATGAGGGATGTACGGCGTGACGGTCTAATTGAGGCCTTCTTGATTGCATTTACACCGCTGCTCAGCCTCCCGTATCCCTAGCATCCAGTAAGTATATCCACCTTCGTAGCCATGGCCACTTTAGACTGCAAATTTACCCTTTCCAGTGGCGTAATCAAAAGGGACCCTAACTCTTTCTTTCTTCTTTAAACTTGCTTCTTTTAACTTCCACCTGTTTTTAATTGTGCAAAATATATTTTTTTAATGTTATAATATTATTTGCATTTTCAAATTACTAGATATTTCTGTAGACGCTTCGTCTACAGGAAGAGAAAAAGATGCATTAGGTAACTTAAAGATTGAGAGAGATGGTTAGCTATTTCTGTAAACGCTCAAAGGTGTAAGTTCAGGGGCTTAAGAGAATCGAGCAGAATAGACCAATCAGATAATTGCCCATATTGGAATATTGGACGTTTTCTGTAGACACTGTCAAGGCGAGAGAGACAAATGCATTAGGTAGGTTAAAGATTAAGAGAGATAGTAGATATTTCTGTAGACGCTGCGTCTACAGGAAGAGAGAAAGATGCATTAGGTAGCTAAAAGATTGAGAGAGATGGTAAGCTATTTCTGTAGACGCTCAAAGGTGTAAGTTCAGGGGCTTAAGAGAATCGAGCAGAATAGACCAATCAGATAATTGCCCATATTGGAATATTGGACATTTTCTGTAGACACTGTCAAGGCGAGAGAGACAAATGCATTAGGTAGGTTAAAGATTAAAGAAGAGAGAAAGATACATTAGGCAGCTTAAAGATTGAGAGAGATGGTTAGCTATTTCTGTAGACGCTCAAAGGAGAAAGTTCAGGGGCTTAAGAGAGTCGAGCAGAATAGATCAATCAGATAATTGCCCATATTGGAATATTGGACGTTTTCTGTAGACACTGTCAAGGCAAGAGAGACAAATGCATTAGGTAGGTTAAAGATTAAGAGAGATACTAGATATTTCTGTAGACGCTGCGTCTACAGGAAGAGAGAAAGATGCATTAGGTAGCTAAAAGATTGAGAGAGATGGTAAGCTATTTCTGTAGACGCTCAAAGGTGTAAGTTCAGGGGCTTAAGAGAATCGAGCAGAATAGACCAATCAGATAATTGCCCATATTGGAATATTGGACATTTTCTGTAGACACTGTCAAGGCGAGAGAGACAAATGCATTAGGTAGGTTAAAGATTAAAGAAGAGAGAAAGATGCATTAGGCAGCTTAAAGATTGAGAGAGATGGTTAGCTATTTCTGTAGACGCTCAAAGGAGAAAGTTCAGGGGCTTAAGAGAATCGAGCAGAATAGATCAATCAGATAATTGCCCATATTGGAATATTGGACGTTTTCTGTAGACACTGTCAAGGCGAGAGAGACAAATGCATTAGGTAGGTTAAAGATTAAGAGAGATACTAGATATTTCTGTAGACGCTGCGTCTACAGGAAGAGAGAAAGATGCATTAGGTAACTTAAAGATTGAGAGAGATGGTTAGCTATTTCTGTAAACGCTCAAAGGTGTAAGTTCAGGGGCCTAAGAGAATCGAGCAGAATAGTCTAATCAGTAATTGCCCATATTGGACAGCAAGTTCTGATTGGTTCGTTCTATTTCCTTTATCTCCGAAATTGGTTTCTCCCCGTTTGGTTGAATTTTAAAATCTCCGAATTTGCATTTGACTGAACTTTTAAATGACCGAACTTGCATTTATTTGAACTTTCAAATCACCAAACTTGCATTTGTCATATATTCCATCGATCTATCTGCAATACAATTTTTTTTATTTTTACTTTTTTTTTATAGATGCTATTTTTTTTCTTCCGATAAACAGACGTTTCTATTGATTAAGCATCATGTTCGGTTTATTCGAAGTTCCTTTTTTTTTCTTAAAAGATTTGCAACTTTTACATTTTTCCTGTATGAATGTGATCAAGATGAAGCCCGCATGTTTCAGCTGAGTCGTCGAGAGTAATGAAAAGATTTTAATATTAAGGTGTCCCATGCGCGGAAGGCTCGTTTTCCCAATGATTGATGTAATCTCTTATCGGAAATCTTGTCATCGTGCTAACTTGGGCACAAACGAGTCGATGTCCCGACGCTTAAAGATCGGCAGATAACGAAGGTGAGATCAAATGAGATTCTTGTTCACGCAGCTGGACTGCTTTCATCCATATCAAACTCTTATTTCCGAATATCAAGAATCATTTTCAGAAATATTTCTAGAATATTCTTCAGGAGGATTTAAAATATTCCAAAATGGAATCTACGCAATTTTCTGCAGAAAATGAAAATTTTCATAAATGATAGAACGAATTTAAAATCAATGCATATTGAACTGTATTAGTTTTGTGTGTGATTGAGTATTTTTCCGCCATATTACATCCACCATTTTTAATTTTAGAAAATCATCAATGGATTTAGTTATTCGAATTTAAATAAGTCATAATTGCAAAATTTTAAATTGTCGATTAAATAGTGATTTTTTAAAAAAGTACTAGATTTTATTTAAATCGGTAATATGATTACAATTTTAAATCAATAATTGCAAAATTCAAAATAGTGGATCTAATATTGAGGAAGAATTTGGATAAAATTATTTAATTTTCTGGTAAATCATACAAATTATTATGTGCAGATTTTTGAGGATGTACTTATGTTACGAAATGGAAGTCAGAAATTTTAAAATTCAAAATGGCGTATCCAAAATGTCAGGCAAGAACAGAAAATTTTTCACAAAATTAAAATAACTCAATATTTATTGTCACTTGAAGTCGGAGATAATAAATTCGCTTAAATTCCCTTGAAATTCTTATCGATATTAGTTTAAAATAATTCAAAATACGATTGATTGAAATTTGAAACAAATTAAATTTAAAAGTTTGAAATTTTAATCAATTAAAAAGTACAACATAACCTTAATTTCTAATAACTAAATTTAAATATGATACCACACATTTATATCCATTAAAAATTTGTAACGATTAAAATTTTATTTCACTAAAATTTTTATTTATTATTATAATTTCTATTAATCTACTTTTGTAACGATTTCAATTTGCACCGATTAAAGTTTAGAAAGTTTGAAGTTCCAATTAAAAAAAATGTATAACGATCGAAATTTGCTTTCTTCGAAATTTTCATTTATAACAACTTCAAGGATAAAAATTTTGTTTCTCTTAAAATTTCAAACGTCTGGAATTTAAATCGAACAAAATTTAAAAACCTTGATATTTCGTTTCATTAAGTTTTTATTGATACAAGTTTGTAGCAAACCAAATTTATTGGATTAAATATTCCCCAACATTTAAAATTAATTAAAATATCATTTGACTATATTTTCAATTAAATTGACTTTTGCAACCATTAAAATTTGTATTGATTAAAATTGAGAACGTTTAAAATTTGAATCTATTAAAATTTTTATTATTCAATTTCAAATTGATTGGTGTTTTATTATTTGAGAATTTTGAAAGATCGAAATTTGTAACGATTCAAATTTACATTTATTAAAATTTCGAATTTTTGAAAATGGACTTTTTTAGAATTTGCATAGGGATTGAAATTTCAATTCTTTGAAATTTTTATTGATTGAAATTTAGTTTCTAGATTGAATTATTTAAATAGTTCCTAATTAAAGTTTCTAACTTTCTAGTAATTAAAATTTTGTCTGATTAAAATTTCGATCAATGAAAAATTCATTTGATTGAATGACATTTTTAAAGACTCATAATCATAAATTGACATCGGTGAAACTTTTAAAATAATGCTTCACACCTATTAATCGATTAGTTATAATTGAAATTCTGGTTGATTAAAATTTGTGACGTTTAAAATTTTCCCCGATTCTAATTTGCAATGATCAAAATTAGAACAGACGATTTCGAACGATTATACTATTTTAATCTTTTAAAACAGAAGAACTAAAATTCAAATTCTACTAAAATTAGAATTAATCGAAATTCAAGCTTATGAAACGATTTAAAATTAGAAATTTTTACCACATAGTTCTGTTTTAAAATAAAAAATTCTGTTTAAAGAGAAAGCAATATCAGTAAAGTATTAAAATTACATTAAATTTTTAGGCATATAATACAGTACATTTTCTGAGATAAAGTGTCTGTATAATAAAATCAATTAATTTCTTCGATAATGGAATTAATGTTAAAAAAATTTTTAATTGGATAGAAGATATCAATAGTTGCTAAATAAAGCAATCAATCTCTCCAAGTCTTTATTTGCTTTCGTAAAATCCTTATTTTCTCCAAGAAAATCATGTTCATCGCATTATCGCGTGTACGCAAAAGTGACATCGCAATTCCACTTAGTGAGGTGGCAAATGCGCAATTACCCAGCTGTGATTGCGGCAGATTTCAAGATCCTAATGACAGCACTTTCAAGTAAATTACAAACAAGGTCGTGGATATATAAGAGTGCCAGTGAAAAATAATTTCTAAACGTAAATAATAAAATTAAAAAGTGATTTTCAACAAGAAATGGATATTCTAAATTATTCGCTCAAGTTTTTTCATCAATTTGAATAAAAAATTTATCTGATTATTCATAAAGTGTTGGAAATAACCAATAAAACGTGAATGACAGTTAGCTTGGTAAATTTCTGACCGTGAGTTGGTAGATGAAGCCACGAGACCCGCAGATTTTCTCACAGAGGGTGCAAACCACAAGCAATATTGCAACCACATCACAGTGTTGAGTCGGCGTGCATTTAGACACTTTATCTCAGAAAATGTACTCCATTATATGCCTAAAAATTTAATGTAATTTTAATACTTTACTGACATTGTTTTCTCTTTAAAATGAATTTTCTATTTTAAAGCAGAACAAGTAAAAATTTCTAATTTTATATTGATTTAGAAGCTTAAACCCCGATTAATTGTAATTTTAGTGGAATTTGAATTTTAGGCATTCTGATGATTGAAAGTATAGTCTTTCAAAATCATCTTTTTTATTATTTTCATCATCAGAAATTAGAATCGGTGCAACTTTTATTGTCACAAATTTCAATCAACCTGAATTTCAATCATAGCTAATCGATTACAATTTTGAGCGTTATTTTTTTTACAATTTAAATGATGTGAATATAGTTATTAAAAATGTCTTTAAATCAAATGAATTTTTAATAACTTGGAATCTTAAATAGACAAAGTAGAATAAAAATTGATAGTTAATTACTTAAAAGAAAATTTAATTGAACTAGATTTTAAACAAAATTTTAATTTATAATAATTTTAAACAATTGAAATTTCAATCGTTACAAATTTTAATCAAATGAAATTTCAATCAGGCAAAATTTCAAGCAATACAAATTTCAATCGTACAGAATTTTAATCAAGCAAAATTTCAAACAATTGGAATTTTAATCAAGTCCATTTTCAAAAGTTTCAAATTTAAATCGATGTAAATTTAAATCGTTACAAATTTAAATCTCTCAAAATTTTTGTTTTAAACCTTCAATCAATTGGAAAGGGATAAGAATCCATATTTTAATAGATTCAAATTTTAAACGTTTTAAGTTTTAATCAACACAAATTGTTGATGGTTATAAAAGTCAATTTAATAGATGTTATAATCAATTAATATTTTATTCAATTTTAAATATTTGAAATATTTAATTCAAATAAATTCGATTAGCTACAAACTTGCATCAATAAAAATTTAGTCAAACGAAATACCAATGTTTGCAAATTTTATTTAATTTAAATTTGAAATGTTTAAAATTTAAAGGAAAAAAAATTTCAATCATTAAAATTGTTATAAGTGAAAATTTCAGTTAAACGAAATTTCGTTCGTTATAAATTTTTATTAACTCGAACTTCAAACGTTCTAAATTTTAATCTATGCAAAGAATCAACACAAATTTTAAAGAAACTAAAATTTTTGTCTATGAAAATTTTAGTCAACTGAATTTTTTTTTCAATTTGTAAAAATTTCAAATCTAAATCAATGCAAATTTGAAACGTAACAAAAGTAAATCTGATGAATTTTAATTAATAGAAATGTCAATCAGATGTAGTTTTAATTAACCTATTTTTTTAATAATCTGTATTTTTAATAGATATACAAATTTTTATCTAGTCCAGTTTCAAACGTTCTAAATTTTAATTGATCCAAATTTAAATCGTCACAAGATTATGAATAAACAATTTAGTCTATTAAAATTTCAATCAATTTCAATGTTTTAAATTCAAACGATTGAAATTTAAAACAATTTTATACAAAATTTAATCTATTAAAATTGTAATCAATTGAAATTCTAATGTTTCAAATTAAATTTAAAACGTTCCAAATTTTTATTGGATGAAAATTTAAATTCTTAGAAAAGGAAATTAATAAAAATTATAATTAATCAAAATTTCAGTGAAGCAAAATTTTAATTGTTACAAATTTCCATCAATACAAATTTCAGTCAATCGTATTTTAAATTAATCTAAACCAATATCGATAGAAATTTCAAGAGACTATATCAAAATTCTAATTCTAATTTTCATCATTGATAAATTAAGTCATTGAAAATCGTTGCAATAAAGTTTTGTAAAATAAGCATTTTGTAATTAGACTGCTTGTTTAAAATCGACTTTGCAATATTATTGCATTTATAATCCACTGAATTTCCAATTACTAGCACGTGTGCACTTAACATTTATTTTTGAAATGGAGTTATTTATGAAGGCTGATTAGATGCGAGACAGAAGGTGAAAGAAGTTTCTTTAGCGGCTTGAACGTTTGGAATGCACTCGATCTATTCCCAATGAGAATGAGATAAGTGGCACATTAGTCAATGACAATCAGGTCGGATTCAAACTTAAACAATTAGACTTAATTTCAAGAAGCCGCGAGGCTACAATGATTGAATTAGCAGAGCTTTCTGATTCAACGGTGGGTGTTTCAATTGTTGATAAATGAAGCCAGCGGTCGCTTTAAATTAAAGAATCAAGCATAAGTTACACTTCACTTTATCTTTCATTTTGTGCGAATTTTAGAGTAAGTTTAAGTCATACCAAAAATACATGTAGAAACTGGTTACAAAATATTGAAAAATATAAAATTATATAGAAAAAACCTGAATTTATATTTTTTATTTATTTGAAAATCAGAAGAAGAGTAATAATATGTTAAAAAGAACGCAAAAATTTAGTTTCAATAATTGTATTATTTAGGACAATATTGATATTTAATGCAAGTCATTTTAAATTATGAATAAAATTAAGTAAACAACACGATCAATTTTAAGTAACTTAAAATGATCCTGGCAGAAATAAAATGTCAGGTTATGTTAGATTATACAGACGATTTTTTTATTTTTAGGTTGGTAGCTTTTAAGTTATCTTAAATATACCGAATATTTAAAAATCTTCTTAAACTAAACTTACTAAATCTTTTCTTCTACAAATCTTCTTTAAAATATCTGAATTCTTATTAAAATTGTTTTTTATGAAAATAGTAATTTCTATATTTTGTCTATAAAATTAATTTACATAATTCATAATTTTAAATATAATTAATTTGCAATTATCATGAAATTTCGAAAAGTTTTATAAAGATATAATATAAAAAATAAAAATACATGTTTAATACTTTATTGAATATTTATTATATTACATTATTATATTTGTTAGATTATAGAAAAATCTGAAATTTATTAAATAATATTTATATTCACTATATACGAATTCTTTATATCGAATAGTTTGAAACAATTCATTATTATTTATTTATTTTATTTATTTTGCACAATAACACCCGGAGTCCAAAAATTATCATTAGAAACAATTTTTATAACATAAATTAATTAAACTTTTTTGTGTGTAATATTATTTTAAAACTATAATTTATGAATAATGAAAATTAATTTTAATTATTTTCTTTATATTTTTGATAAACTTAGTAGTGACTTTATTTTGTTACAATTTAATTTACATAATCAAACATTAATTACATTAATTATAACCTTATTTAATTAAAATTTAATTATTAACAGTTTTTACGCGTTTAATTTAATCTGTTTTTAATAATTAGTACAAATTATTAATTTTATGAATTTTTTAAAAAACATAAAAAAAATAAGATATAAATTATCGCTTATTTAAATAAAAACAAAGAAAGAATATAATGAAAAAATAATAGAATATAAAATAATAATAAAAAAACAGATATATTTTTTTTAAATTTAGCGCTGTATTTCGACAGTGGCGCCCATGCGGTTTTAATAGATTCCACATTATGAGGTTGGCAGCCCTGTTAGCTTGAAATACTTGTTCGCATGTTTATAACCTAAAAATAAGTGACACTTTAATGCAGGCGACATAAAGCAATAATCTTTAAAATTAAACAAACTATCCAGTCTAATATGTTATTTATATCAGGGTTTTATATATATTTCATTCATTTTCATGTAATTATTTATTATTCGACAATATTTTCTATTTCTTGCTTTTATTACAGTTTCGTACACTCAATTTGGGTCCACGTATTTTTCTATCTTTGTCTACTCAGGTGATTACCTTCTGTTACTAGTTAAAATAATTATCTCAAATTAAAGAAAAATAAACACTGCTCCAAATTCAAAGAACTGTTTAAAGTAGAAGATTCTTGAAGGAAGGTATGAAATGTGCAAAAAGCAGCCATTAGTTATTCATGTACGAGCGTGGAATGCTATTCGCTTGGAGGCTTATTAAGCCCATTATGTCTTAATTTATTTCCTTATTTTAAAAAGGTGAATGCAAGATCGGAAAGAGAGGGTCAGAACAGGGAAGTAATGATATAATTTTACCGAAACGTCCAGCGCCATTTGCATTTAGGCATGCTAGTATAATGAACGCCCACTACCGCGTCATTTCAAGGGTTCTGATTCACAAATGACGCTGACCTCGCCTTTTAAATTAACTCTTTGCACCCCGTTGGGTGCCAAGCAAGTCAGGCTCGTTGATCCTCAAAGCCAAAGCATTATCACACATTATCCTGCTTTTTATGTTTTCAAATTATTCCAACACATTGACCACCTCCCGAAGAATTCCATTTTTATCACCTAGTTGTAGATTCAGATTCAATAAGCACCCAAAAATCAACAATTTTCATTAAAACGATAAATATTCTGAAAAATAATGAATATCTGAAATCTAAATCTGAAATAAATATTCCCTAAAAATTTTCTCAATGACCATATAAAATAATTCCTCAATATAGCTAAAAAAATAGCACCCTCCCCTTAAACAATCCAATTTTCCAACTATATAAAAAACAGATGAGATTTTTTTCTTTCTAAGCAGACTATTTTCTAAATGACTTTCTCGATGGCAATTTATTGGATAAAGTAAAGAGTTGAAATTATGTGAGGGAGCGGAGAAGGGCCTTTTCATCTCGTGTGCACTTATTGGAAATTGACTTTAGCAAGGCGAAATCTTAGGTTTATTCTCGGCGGCGATTTTTGAAGGGTTGAGCCCGAATTTCAGTAATGATGCTTTGGCTACCGTCGGCCGTTATAGGGTAACTCTGAAACAGAGTTAGAGGAGAGAACAGAAGAAGCGGGAGAGAATGGGCGAGGAAGAGAGGTCGTTAATCGGAGTGCATTATCTCAATCACGTAAAACGGCAAAATTGCATTTACCTTTTTAAATGAATATTTGGCGGAGACGCCGGTCTGCCCCGGCTCCTGCCCGCTAAGTTAATTTACCAAGGAATGCCGAGTAACGCCCTATTCAACCCTTGCACCGCGAAAGTATTGTCGGCATTGTACAGAAAATAAAGCATACGTCAAAAACTGCTCGAGAAAAGTTGCGCTTCTTGTAAACTCTCCAACTATCTCTCATCTTAATTTCATATAAAAATAATGTCCAGTTATTTCACAAGATATACTCTTTCTTTATACGCCAATTCAGCGCGGCTTTATTTTTCTTGTTGTGACTCGTTCTATCTTTTATTTTTACTTTTTAACTCGGAATCAGTCTTTGATTATTTTAATTTCATTATATTTATTATATTATGCTAGAATTTCCAAACTTCTCTCTATATCGTAACGGACGAACAGCTAAAAGCGTAACAGGCCTATAGCTGGCTGATTTCTTATATAGGAATGTTGTTTATATTTTTAAATCATCATATGCAATTGGAATCAATTAAAAAAATTTGTAAAGAAGCAAAGTGAGAGGAAAGTATGATTGCCTAAAAATGGGAGTAAAGCCTTTATAAATTGTTAAATATATAATGCACAGTTTATTAATGAACTATTTTTCTTTATCTTACTCGTGTTGATTTTCCACAAATTTATTTCCCATTTACATTTGCATTTTTAAATTTCCCTTTGTTAAACAAAAAATTGGATGCTCGAAATTCTTCATCGTCCTTTATGTAAAGCGCCTCCTAGCATGTTTTGCATACAGGAAAAAAGTTTGCCTGTAGAATGAGGTCCTACCGTTAAGTTGCGACTTTATGACACATTCTTGTCGCATACGGTGAACTCACAAGCCCTAAGTTCTGTAATTTGATAATGTAGGGTTATGGTGGCGCCAAGCTGTGCAGTTTAAATTCATAACATTGTTTATTCCTACTAGGCCGACCTATTGGAGCCGCGCCTCCAGTTTAGCTTATCGAGCCGGTTCCTTCTTTGAGAATTTTAGGGTCGGTTTTATCTATACCAACCCAGCATCCACCGTCGCGACGCTTTAGTAAATTTTCTCCCGACTTATCTTAGCCGTAAATTCTTTAATTTTGTTATTTAATTTACAGATAGATACTGAACGAGTATGACCATTTTTAACAAAATGTCAAATTTTACGACTGCTGTGAGAAACTTTTAAATACAGTTTTCGCTTTTTTAATTTCTATATTTGTAATTAAATTTAACAATTTAGGGATAATCGGGGTACGATTATAATAGTTCTTTCAAAAGAAAAGAGATTGTGCTACCTTGTTTTCTATTATTGTAATTTCGTGAGACAATTTGAGGTTAGAGAAGCGTAAATGTGAAGTAAGCGATATTCATTTTTAATACATTATGGCGTGTCTACACCTTTATAAGTATATTTCTACGACAGTTTTTCAAGCAGCCATGTGTCTCATGAGCCTTAACAACTTCACAATATTTATTCAAAAATATATTTGAAAAAAATAAATCTCTAGTAAATTTTCCGGTTATGTTCGAGTTTAGTAGCCGGTTACTGAAGTTGGCTACAGAAGTTGTCACGTGACCATAGGGCGCCAACCTAACATGGCGCGCGAAAATTTAATTATATAATTTAGAACTTATTATTTTTCTTCTTAATACGTATAATATAATACAATTCTTATGAAATACCGGGGGATTCTTTTAGATTTTAAGACGTCTTTATATATAATAATACAATACAATTTTTATGAAATACCGGGGGGATTCTGTTAGATAAAGACGCAACTAAAACACTCTATTCCAGCGATAACTATACGCGTGCGATTATTCACGTCATCCACATGCTATATATTTGCATAACTAAATTCTCAAATTTTATTCTACATAATGTAAACCAATAAAGCAGATATTAAAATCAAAAAGTTTCTGAGTGAGAAATAAAGTGAAAAATAAAAAATACTGAAAAGAAACAGTTAAAAATTACAGGTTTCTGGGAAATAGAAAAAAGTTGACAGGAATTCTAGAAGTAAAAAAAAAAGAAAATAGAATCTATCAGATTTATCAGAGTGCGATAAAATGAAGGCGATTACATTTTATAGCATGGCGTCAGTAATTCTCAGGCTTAATTAGCTTAGTAATTAAATCACATGTGACTACAAAGAATAAACATTCATTTAATATTGCTAATTGCCTATTACTGTTTCAAGGATATTCTAACGCGCTTGTCAGATATTCTAACAAAAAGTCAAATTAGCAATGCAAATCGAATTGATTCGCGTCGAAAAATGTATTACTTTTGAAACAAAACTTGTTCAACGGATCATTAAACTGAAAGAGGTCTGCCTTCAATGTTTAATTAGTCTTTATGCATTCGAGCAGGCATCTCTATCGTCTCTAGGCTCAAAGAATAAGATTCCTTGAGAATCCATTGCGCAGCCAGAAACGATCGTTATTGCTCCTGCTGGCTGTCAGCAAACTCTTGAAATATCGTCCTATCCAATAGGACGATAATTAGTTTACTCCTTATTACGGTTGGCCCGCGTTATTAGGACCTAAGGGGTCAGTGGATGAGCTAAAAGGGACGAGATCCTCCAGAGAGGAAGGGGCAATATAAAAAACAAAAATTAAAAAGAGAAGCTCTAATTAACTGAACGCTTTGTTCAGTTAGTAAATTGTGGGTAAATCTTAAACACACCCAATTAAAATGTTTTCTTAACGTGCTCCTCAAGTTCAGAGAGAAATTTGTAATAATTAATTTGATTTTTATTTTAATAGTTCCGAGTTATCTTAATTATGTAAATATGTAATTATATTTATCATGTAATCGGGGAATAATGATGTGTTTATATACAATTTATTATACAATATTTATATTGTATATAATTAGATGAAAAATACAGGACTACGAAATTTTATTTTTTTTTACTCATGGAAACGGAACATGAATTCTTGAAGAATTTTTGGTCGCTGAATCTAAATCCGGAGCCCGTTTGTCTCCATTACGTTGGGATTTTTTTTAAATAAATTTTTCGAAAATTTGGACAAAATTTCAGAATTTTTTTAAAGGATTATCAAATGCAGTCAACAAGGAGGCAAATTTTTAGTACTTATTTGAAAAATTTATAGACGGATAAGTTTTGCAACAATAATAGTTAAGAATCAAACGCAGCCCTAAAAACTACCCCGAATGCAGAAATGCAAAAATTTGAAGTGTCTTAAAAATTCCCGAGCATATAACTAAAGGTTTACTTTATTTTACGTTACCAAAATTAAACCTAAAAAGCACCCTGTAACACTTACACATAGATATGAATCAAAACCGTCCCTTCAAACCAACCCCTCAAAGAGTGTATAAAATTTTGCCATAAATATTAAAATCTGAATTATTACATGCATCTACCGGCTACAGGATTGTTTGAGAAATAGTTATCAAGACTCTAAAATAATTTATTTTAAAAAAAACCCCAAAACAACCCCCATCCAAGATATCGACACTACAGCAAAAAAATAAAAACAAAGCTTTTTAAATTTGATTTTCCGCCTTTATAAAATAACGAAATAATTACCCTAAATAAAATTATAATTCAAAATATAATTTTAATTAAAAATATCTACTAAAGTACAACACCTATTCAAGATACCAAAAGAAAAGGAACAAAACTTTTTAGAATGGATTTTTCAAAATTATAAAATGACATAATAATGACCCTGATTAAAATATTAATTCAAAACATAATTTTAATTTTAAAGAAACCCCTAAATTACAACCTTCTTTACAACAAAAAAAAAAATTAAAATACATTTTCCTTTTTTATAAATTGATAAAAAGATAACCCTAATTTAAATAATAACTGAAAACATGAATTTAATTTAAAACAACCTTTAAATTACAAACCCCATTTAGGATACCAAAAAAATAAAAAACAAATTTTTTAAAATTGATTTTCCGCCTGTATAAAATGATAAAATAATATTTGTTATTAAAATAATAACTCAAAATATGTGTTTAATTTGAAACACTCCTAAATTCGAACCCCTTTTTACGGTGCCACAAAAATAAAAACCAAACTTTTTAAAATGGATTTTCCGCCTTTATAAAATAATAAAATAATAATCCTTATTAAAATAATAACTCAATATATAATTTTAATTTGAAACAACCCCTAAATTACAACCCCCATTTCAGGATACCAAAAGAAAAGGAACAAAACTTTTTAGAATGGATTTTTCAAAATTATAAAATGACAAAATAATGACCCTGAATAAAATATTAACTTAAAACTTAATTTAAAAAAAAAAACTCTAAATCACAACCCCTATTTACAATACCACAAAAATAAAAACCAAACTTTTTAAAATAGATTTTCCGCCTTTATAAAATGATAAAATAATAACCCTAATTTAAATAATAACTCAATATATGATTTTAATTAAGAACAACCCCCAAATTACAACCCCCATTTAGGATACCAAAAAAAAGAACAAAATTTTTTAAAATTGTTTTTCCGCCTCTATATAAAGTGACAAAATAGTATCTGTTATTAAAATAATAACTAAAAATATGTTTTTACTTTGAAAAACCCCTAAATTACAACCCCTATTTACGATACCACAAAAATAAAAACCAAACTTTTTAAAATAGATTTTCCGCCTTTATAAAATAATAAAATAATAACCCTTATTAAAATAATAACTCAATGTATAATTTTAATTTGAAACAACCCCTAAATTACAACCCCCATTTCAGGATACCAAAAAAAGGAACAAAACTTTTTAGAATGGATTTTTCAAAATTATAAAATGACAAAATAATGACCCTGAATAAAATATTAACTTAAAACTTAATTTAAAAAAAAAACTCTAAATCACAACCCCTATTTACAATACCACAAAAATAAAAACCAAACTTTTTAAAATAGATTTTCCGCCTTTATAAAATGATAAAATAATAACCCTAATTTAAATAATAACTCAATATATGATTTTAATTAAGAACAACCCTCAAATTACAACCCCCATTTAGGATACCAAAAAAAAGAACAAAATTTTTTAAAATTGTTTTTCCGCCTCTATATAAAGTGACAAAATAGTATCTGTTATTAAAATAATAACTAAAAATATGTTTTTACTTTGAAAAACCCCTAAATCACAACCCCTATTTACAATACCACAAAAATAAAAACCAAACTTTTTAAAATAGATTTTCCGCCTTTATAAAATGATAAAATAATAACCCTAATTTAAATAATAACTCAATATATGATTTTAATTAAGAACAACCCCCAAATTACAACCCCCATTTAGGATACCAAAAAAAAGAACAAAATTTTTTAAAATTGTTTTTCCGCCTCTATATAAAGTGACAAAATAGTATCTGTTATTAAAATAATAACTAAAAATATGTTTTTACTTTGAAAAACCCCTAAATTACAACCCCTATTTACGATACCACAAAAATAAAAACCAAACTTTTTAAAATAGATTTTCCGCCTTTATAAAATAATAAAATAATAACCTTTATTAAAATAATAACTCAATGTATAATTTTAATTTGAAACAACCCCTAAATTACAACCCCCATTTCAGGATACCAAAAAAAGGAACAAAACTTTTTAGAATGGATTTTTCAAAATTATAAAATGACAAAATAATGACCCTGAATAAAATATTAACTCAAAACATAATTTTAATTTAAAAAAAACTCTAAATCACAATCCCTATTTGCAATACCAAAAAAAAAAAAAAAAAAAAAATTAAAATACATTTTCCTCTTTTATAAAATGATAAAATAATAACCCTAATTTAAATAATAACTCAATATATGATTTGAATTAAGAACAACCCCTAAATTACAATCACCCTTTAGGATACCAAAAAAAAAAAGAACAAAATTTTTTAAAATTGTTTTTCCGCCTCTATATAAAGTGACAAAATAGTGGCTGTTATTAAAATAATAGCTAAAAATATGTTTTTACTTTGAAAAACCCCTAAATTACAACCCCTATTTACGATACCACAGAAATAAAAACCAAACTTTTAAAATATATTTTCCGCTTTTATAAAATGATAAAATAATAACCCTAATTAAAACAATAACTCAAGATAAAAATTTAATTTGAAACAACCCCTAAATTAGAACCCCTCTTATGGATACCAAACAATAAAGAACAAAATTTTATAAAATAGATTTTCCTCGTTATTAAATGACAAAATTATGACAATAAACAAACAAATATCTCAGTATGATTCTAATTTGAAGCAACCCCTAAATTACGTCTCCTATTAACGATACCAAAAAAATAAAAATGAAACTTTTAAAATAGATTTTTCGCCTATATAAAATGACAAAATGATGACCCTTATGAAAATAACTTTAAATGTCTTTAATTTAAACCAACCCTTAAATCACAACCCCTATTTACAATATCCAAAAAATTTTTTTTTTTAAATATATTTTCCGTTTGTACAACATGATAAAATAATAACCCTAATCAAAATAATAACTCAGGATATGATTTTAATTTAAAACAACCCCTAAATTACAACCCCCATTTAGGATACCAAAAAAAAAAAAAATAATAAAATTTTGTTAAATGGATTTTCCGCCTCTATAAAATGGCATAATAATATCATTTATTAAAATAATAACTTAAAATTTGAGTTTAATTTGAAAAAACCCCTACATTACAACCCTTATTTACGATACCAAACAAAAAAACACTATTTAAAATAGATTTTTCGCTTTTATAAAATGATAAAATAATATCCCTAATTAAAATAATAACTCAGGATATGATTTTAATTTGAAACAACCTTGAAATTATAACCCCCATTTAGGATACCAAAAAAATAATTACAAAATTTTTTAAATTGGATTTTCCGCTTTTATAAAATGACAAAATAATGACTCTAAAATTATTTTAGTAATGGTTATTATTTTTTTATTTCATAAAGGTGGAAAATCTATTATAAAAATTGTTTTTTTGTTGGAATCGTAATTAAGGGATGTAATTTATGGATTGTTTCAATTTAATCATATTTTGAATTATTCTTTTTTTTAGGGTCATTATTTCGTCATTTTATGAAGGTGGAAAATCCATTATAAAAGGCTTTGTTTTTATTTTTTTGCTGTAGTGTCGATATCTTGGATGAAAATTTGCGTTCTAATTGACTGCATTTGAAATTGGTGACATTCTTTAAGAGTATTCTGAGGATTTCTTTTAAATTTTCAAAAATTTGTTATTAAAAACAATCCTGACGTGATAGAAACAAACGAGCTTTGGATTTGGATTCAGAGATGAAAAATTATTTAGGAATTCATAGTCCGGTTTAATGAGTAAAAAAAAAAAAAAATTGTTGTTTTCATTCATTAGTTTTCACTTCGAATTTTAAGAGAACTCTTTCAGGAAATTGGATTAATTAAAGAGTGACAGGAAGTAAAAAAAAAAGTATTTTTACAGATGTTATCTCGAACTTTACTTGTATGCTTATGTCGAAGAATTAACTTCTAACATTTCTCCCGGTATTTCTTGTCAAAATGGATAAACAACCGGCTCAACTGGTTAATGACAGTTGGGGAATTAAAGATCTTCACCTGTGGCGTGATTCGCCTAGCAGGATATTAGTTGCTCCGAAAAATGCTTAAATACCGTTGAGTGATAATAAAATTATATATTTAGATATCCGAGCTAGAAGATAAACTTGACAGGTTTCACGCGGATTCTATCATGCGAAATAGCTGCACATTTTCTGCAAATGGACTCCACTATCTCATATTATTGGACTTACGATTTAATGAAACCGACAGCTTAATTTACTCATGAATTATTACACTAGATTTCAATTTCTCGATTGCCTCCAAACCCGATCCTGCGCAATTTTAAAATAATTTATTATATACGTGATTTTTATAAAGTTCAATATTATTTATTGTATGATTAAATTAGGTTTTTGTAAAGGTAGAATTAGTAATTTGAAGTATTTTTTTACTTTTATAATCCGCATATTATTTTGCTTTTATCATTTTTATCTAGTAATGAATTATTAAATAAAGACAAATTCTGATATTAAAAAGAAATTCAATTTCATATTTAAAAATTCATATACATATACATATACTCAAGTCTTCAAAGTTCTTTTCAAATCCTTGTCTGTGGATGACGTCAAAATTACAAATTCCAAAATGGCGAACCAACGTGGTCTTAAATTTACAAAAACTTCAGATGTGACGATTTTTTTTATAAAATTCGGTTCTAGAGGATATTTCGGGACACTGAAATTTTGTATTTAAAAAAAATGAGAATTTCAATTTGAATCTAAATCCAGATTTTCAAAATTGAAAATGGAGAATTCAATATGGCGGCCGCGAATTTAAAGAATTGATATTTTGCCTAATTTTGATGAAACTTGTTATAGGGGGGTTTTTCGGGTCGCTTAGTACAAATTTAAAGTCATATTTTCAAAATTCAAAATGGCGGATTCAATATGGTCACAAAAATTTTCGGACAACTTAAAATGATGAGAAGTTTCATGAAATTTTCTGATAAGGATTTTTTTATGAAAATTAACACACTTAAAGGAAATCTAAACCTAGATTTTAAAAATTCAAAATGGAGGGTCCAATATGGTGGTTACAAATTTGAGAAAAATATATGAAGATCTTAGAAATTAATTGAAGAAAATGAGAATAACTAAAAATTGGAGAAAAAAATTGAAGGAAGATCAAAATATAATTGAAATTCACGACATTTAATAAAAAAAATTATGGAAATCAAGAAAACAAATTAAAATTATTAAACATTGAAGAAAATAACTCAAATTTTAGGGAAATACTAAAAATAATGAAAATAATTAAAAATTGAAGAAAATAAAATAATTAAAAAGTCGTTTTAAAACATGTAAAATTGATGACAAAATATCTAAATTTGAGATAGTAACTGAAAATTTAGGAAATTAATTGAAAAATAATTCAAATATAAAAAGATGGAGGAAATAATTGCAAAATAATAAAAAGAAATAAAAATTGAACAAAATAATTAAAAATTGAGCTGTTTATATTCGAAAGTTCAGAAAGTTAATTTATTTAATTCTGAAATTATGAAAATGAATAAAAATTGAAAATAATAATTGCAAAATTAAAAAAATAATGGTAAATTAAAAAAATTTATTTAAATTACCGATGAATAACATAAGTTTAGGAATAGATAATTAAATTGATTGAATGTCAAGGGAACAATAATCAACATTGAAAAAGTGATTGAAAAAACTATAAACAAAATAAATGAAATTTGAAGAAGGTAAATTTGAGATTTAGGTAAACAATTTTAAAATAATTAAAAATTGCAAAAATTAATTGAAAAATAATCAAAATAGTACAAAATAACAGTTAAGGTAGTTAAAATCGTCATAGAAAATAATTTTTAAAACTTGAAGAAATTTTTAAATCTCTTCAAATTTAGTTTATTTGAAACACGGATTAATTAAATTTCTAATCAATGCAAGTCGATATTAACTGAAATTTGAGGAAATTAAAATTGCTATAAATTACAAATTTGAGAAAATTGTAAGAAGGTGAAATATGATTTAAAATTTTTAAAGAAAGAAACATCTAGTCACAAATATCAGGTGCGAATAGAATGAGTGAATGAATGAATAAAACTTGTAATTTTTTATATTGGCGACCCATTTTCCTTTTTGGCATAGGGCCTTTGCCCTCCCAGTTACGCTACTGACTGTCTGAAGTTTTAATTCAAAAATTTAGTGGGTCAATGTGCCAAGGGAATTTTTACAAAAATAAATACGTTTAACACAAATCTGAAGTAGGATTTTAGAAATTCAAAATGAAGGATTCAATATGGCCGCCACAAATTCACAAAAACTTGAGATGTTGACTAATTTTTATGAAACTTGGTACTGAGTGTTTTTTGGGTCGTTGAGTACAAATTTGCAAAAATAGTTTCAAAATTCAAAATGGCGGAATCAATACAGTCCCCAAAATTTTTGAAAAATTTCAGTTGTTGACTAATTTTTATTAAATTTGCTGTTGGAGGTTTTTTCGAATCTCTGAGTACAAATTCAAAGTGACATTTTTAAAATTCAAAATGGTGGCTTTAATATGGTTGACAAAATTTTTGAAAAACATCACATGTTAAGGAGTTTTTGCCAAAGATTTTGACGTTTTTTTAATAAAATTTGGTATAATAAAAGTATTTAAGCAATCTGAATGCAGATTTTAAAAATTCAAAATGGCGGATTCAATATGGTTGTCAAAAATTTTGAAAAACACCAGATGTTAACGAATTTTTGCTAAAGATTTTGAAAAACTTAAGATTTTGGCGTTTTTTAATAAAACTTCGTATTAAAAGTTTCTCAGAGCATTTAATCCGATTAAAAGTATTTAAGCAATTTGAATGTAAATTTTAAAAATTCAAAATGGAGAATCCAATATGGCGGTCACAAATTTTCAAAAACTCGAGATGTTGACTAATTTGCATGAAACTTGGTACTACGAGTCTTTTTGGTCGCTGAGAACAAGTTTGTAGTTATATTTTTAAAATTCAAAATGGCGCATTCAATATGATTGACAAAAATTTTGAAAAACATCAGATGTAACTAATTTTTTTGCTAAAGATTTTGAAAAACTTAAGATTTTGACGTTTTTTAATAAAACTTGGTATTAAAAGTTTTACAGATCATTTAATCCTATTAAAAGGATTTAAGCAATCTGAATCCAGATTTTAAAAATTCAAAATGGAGAATCCAATATGTCGGCCACAAATTTTCAAAAACTCGAGATATTGACTAATTTTTATGAAACTTGATACTAGGAGTTTTTGAGGTCGCTGAGAAGAAGTTTGTAGTTATATTTTTAAAATTCAAAATGGCGGATTCAATATGGTTGACAAAAATTTTGAAAAACATCAGATATTAACGAATTTTTTTGCTAAAGATTTTGAAAAACTTAAGACTTTGACGTTTTTTAATAAAACTTAGTATTAAGAGTTTTTCAGATAATTTAATCCGATTAAAAGTATTTAAGTAATCTGAATGTAGATTTTAAAAATACAAAATGGAGAATCCAATATGTCGGTCACAAATTTTCAAAAACTCGAGATGTTGACTAATTTGCATGAAACTTGGTACTACGAGTCTTTTGGGTCGCTGAGATAAAGTTTGTAGTTATATTATCAAAATTCAAAATGGTGGATTCAATATGGTTGCGAAATTTTTTAATAAATTTTAGATGTTTATGGATTTGGATGAAACTTGGTACAGAGGAGTTTCTTAAGTGAAAATGTACATTAATTTCGTTGGCAAATTTTTACGAAACTTGCTTCTAGACTGTCTTTTGACCCGCTAAATAATAAACGATGCTTCTAAATGATAGATCTGCAGTTTTCCGTCATTTTTCATTTTTTACTTTATATTCTTTAATCATTTGAAATAATCACTGAAAAGCCGCCAAAGCTCGCGTTTATATAGTCGCTAGTTAACATTAAATTGGTAATTGGAAAAAGCAATTTTTTCATTGAGTGAAATGAAAATATATAAGTGCAATGTAGTGGAATGAGTGGGTAATCAGATCCTGGACAAGTGAAGCTAACAGATTCCTGATGGCCTCTATGGATCCATGAGCTCGTATCTCAGTATCTGATAATTGGAACGATAATTACGCGATGATTAACAGAGAGGGCTCCCGCACATCATGCCTCCTACGGCTCCTCGGGATTCAAGATCCTCTTGTACTTTTGAGATTCGAGATACGAGATAACCGCGCGCAACGCACGGCGATGACGCTTTTTTTATTTTTACTCTCTTCTTTTTTTTATTCTTCATTTTTTCTGCTTCCTCTTCATCTTGCCCCTGTATCATGTCATGTAATGAATAATTTGTTTCGACGTCAGTAATCTTTAGCCTTGAAACCGTGTCATTTTTCAAGTGATCTTTCAGTGTCCTTATTTAATTATTCACAACGATTTGTAATTGATCCAAGCACGCCGCTATATATTTCACATTTTCACTTGGCAAAAACAATCAATATTTAACATAAAAATGCATAAGTAAGTGAATTTAAGTCATTATTGGATCATTTGCATATTTTGTGGTAAGAACGATTGAAAGTAAGTGAATTAAAGTCATTATGAAATATCATTTTCATAAATTGATTTAGTTTATTTAATCTTGATTTCGTTGTGTTTTTTATTCGATTTCAAAAATGAAAAATACACAAAATAGTGATAATAGAAAAGTCTACGAAAAAAAGTTAATTACAAAACTTGAAATAAGTTGTATTATTAAGTGTAGAAAATTAAAAATATATCTCAATTAAGAATTATAATCAGACTTTTTATAACAAGTTATGTTTTATTTTGCAAAAATTTATATCTGAAAATTACATTTTTAGGAAATTTGTAATTTAGAGATAGGTTTATTTGATAAACGATAAACCTGTAAAAAAGTTATGCTAAATCGTATTTTATTATTCAGAAATACAATATTTAAAAATGTTCATTTTGTGGAATGTTTAAAACAGAGTTGCTACGTTTTCAAAATTTCAATATTCAATGATTTCCAGGTTATCAAAACCATTTTTCATCAAATTCCATGATCAAATATAAATTAAGTAGCAATATTAACACGCGCCCAAGAGCGCAAAAAAGTTTGCATTGTTTTTAGTCATTTAAAACTATAAATTTTTGCAAATGCAATAAATAATGAAAATTACGAGAATAATTACAAAATTAAAGAAAATATCTGAAAAATGACGAAAATAATGAGAAATTGAAAACAAAATTCAAAAAATGGCTAGACTAATACACAGCCGAATAAAAAAATTAAAAAAATCAAAGAATTATTATAAAATTTTAAGAAAATAACTGAAAATTGACAGAACTGCAGGAAATAGTTAAAAATTTTCGGAATAAAATTCAAATTCGAAGAAAATATTTAATAATTCTAAGAAATAATAGAAAAATGACGAGAATAATTACAAAATTCAAGAAAATATCTGAAAACTGACCAAAAAAATTGACGATGAAAAACAAAATTTGAAAAATGATTAGATTAATAGACAATAAAAAGAAATAATTAAAAAAAATATGCCAGAAATATTAAATTAAGAAATTAAGAAATTAAGAAAACAGAAAATTTAAGAAAATTATAGGAATAATTGTTGGAAATAATTACAAATTGAACAACTAGATTTAAAATCGAAAACATTGAAAAATGGAATTGAAATTTAAAGAATATAATTAAAAATTGAAAAGAAGTAATTAAAATAAGCTGAAAATTGTAGAATATAAAAGAAAATAATTGAAAAAAAAAATTAAAATTTGAAGAAAATAATAAAAAAAAATTAAGAAATAAATTGAAAATTTAAGAATTCAATTCAAATTTGAAAAAAATAATTGATAATTGAGAAAAGGTAAAATTTACTGAATATTGAATAAAATAATTAAAAATTGAAGACTGGGATTTCAAATTAAAAATAATAATTAAGAAAAGAAAATAATTAAGAAGTGAAGAAATAAATATAAGATTAAGGAATTAAATTAAAATTTTAAGAAAGTAATTATGAATAAAAATTAGAAAACTGTCGAGAATAATTGAACAAAACATAATATTAAAGAATAATTATAAACTACAAGAATAATATTGTAAATTGAAAAATTTGTAAAAAATAATTGAAAATTGCAGAAAAAATAAAAAATTGAAAGGAATAATTGAAAAATGACGAGAATAATTGAAAAATTGAAAAAAAATATCTTAAAAATGACTAAAAAAAATGACGATTAAAAACAAAATTTGAAAAATCATTAGATTAATGGACAACTAAAAGAAATAATTGAAAAAAATATGCCAGAAATATTAAATTAAGAAAACAGAAAAATTAAGAAAATTATAGGAATAATTGTTGGAAATAATTACAAATTGAACAACTGGATTGAAAATCGAAAAAAATTGAAAATTAAAAAATGGAATGGAAATTAAAAGAATATAATTAAAAATTGAAAAAAAGTAATTAAAATAGCTGATAATCGTAGAATATAGAAGAAAACAATTGAAAACTGAGAAATTAAAATTTGAAGAAAATAATAAAAAAAAATTAAGAAATAAATTGAAAATTTAAGAATTAATTTCAAATTTGAAAAAAATAATTGATAATTGAGGAAAGGTAAAAATTACTGAATATTGAATTAAATAATTGAAAATTGAAGACTGCGATTTCAAATTAAAAATAATAATTGAGAAAAGAAAATAATTAAGAATTGATGAAATAAATTAAAGATTAAGGAATTAAATTAAAATTTTAAGAAAGTAATTATGAAAAAAAATTAGAAAACTGTCGAGAATATTTGTCAACAGAGCATAATATTTAAGAATAATTATAAACTTCATGAATAATATTGTAAATTGAAAAATTTGTAGAAAATAATTGAAAATTGCGGAAACAATTAATAATTGAAAGAAATAATTGAAAAATGACTAGAATAATTGAAAAATTGACAAAAATATCTGAAATCTGACCATTAAAATTGACGATTAAAAACAAAATTTGAAAAATGACTAGATTAATAGACAGCAAAAAAAATGAAAAAAAAGAATAATTATAAAATTTTAAGATAATAATTGAAAAAATTGTAGAAAATAATTATAAATTGTGGAAAATAATTAATAATTGAAAGAAATAATTAAAAAATGACGAGAATTATAATTGGAGAAAATATAAAAAATTGAAGAAATAAATTCAAGATTAAAAAATCAAATTAAATTTGTTAGAAAATAATAGATAATTAAAAGAAAAATTACTAAATTACTAAATTAATTAAATATTAAAAAAAAGACTTGAAAATTGAAAAAAAATTCGAAAGCTGAATTGAAGAATTGAAGAAAATAATTAAAAATGGGAGAAATAAAATGAAAATTTAAATTAAATAATTAAGATTTGAAAGAAAAATCACAAAATGACGAAAATGGTATGTTATGGTAATGTTAATTCTATTTACAAAAATAGCACGAACATAGAAAAGATTAGTTAACTGTTTATTCTACTCTATTCTTTTTTATGGCTTTTTTTATTAGTAAATATAGGATTTTTTGTTTTTGTATCAATCATCAATAAAACCAAATTCAAACATTAAATCTGCATTTTTTTAATACACTTCGAAATATTTACAAAAAATTATATATTTTTGTTCTCAAAAAAAGTGAAAAAAGATGTAAAAAGGTGAAAAGTCATAAAAAAAAGGCGAAAAAGTTACAAATCATCAAATAAGGTGAAAAAGGTGACTAAATTGAAAAAAGGTGAAAAGGTATATATTCCATATATCACAGAATTAGAGACTTCTAATATCGTTTTTAGGCATAAGAATACGTATTCTTCATATTACTAACATTTTAATAAAATATAAAGCTTTATTTTAATTTTAAAGAATTAATTACATCTTACTTTTGTTTTTAGATATAATTTATGCTTGAATCTCATATTAAATGTCAAATTGAGATATTCATTTTTTTCCGTGTGTATTAAATATTTATTGTATTTGTTTAAACAATCTAAATTGTTTCAAAAATTTTTTTTTTATTCAATTCCCTTAGAAGAATTTTGCTTTCGACTTTCTTCATTAAAAAAATATCACGAATTTTTCCGTCTGCAATTTTCAAGATTTTTTGCTTGTTTAAACAATTTATATTTGTAGAAACAATTTTACTTTCCCATATTAGACGTTTACTAATTTTTTTTCAATAACTCATAAAGGAAGATTTTTAAATCTTTTTTACCTCATACTTACCCAGAAAGTTATTTCCCTTAATAAATAGCATATTAATTTAGAAAAAGATTTAAATCATACAGTATTATTATTCAGGCTAAATAATAATAAGATAGGTATAGTGCGATAGCAGGTAGCTTAAGATTTAAATTTAGTTGGAATTTTTTTATAAAAGTTAAATAGGGTTAACTGGAAAATATAAAAAAAAGTACATTGTTATGGGAAAATTGGCAAAGTAAAAACATTGATAAATTAGAAAATTGGAAAAATTTGTAAGCTGGTAATTTGGGACATTGGAGATTTATAATAAATTTATAATAAACATACTGAATGATAAAAATCACGAATATATCATTGAATAGCTCCGGAAATATTAATTTTATTTAATTTCCAGTTAAGAGGATGCTTTATCCTCGCTATATTTTGTCGTTAAAGATTTTATAATAATTTAATTTGAGAACCTGATTACATTATAAAAGCCATAAAAGAAGTTCATTAACGGTTGAAATATGAAGGAAATAGTGGGATTATTGTGCATTTTGACTTATGACTCTGCCTTTCAGAATTCTATAATAAACAAGGCTCAATTATACCTGGCTTCTTAATTAAATTAGGAATCCAGGCTTGGCCGCTGTCTCTTCGGGGCGTGTCGGAAGAATCAACTTCAACGTCGAGTTCTCCACCCGGGACGAGAACTCTGGCCTGGAATTTTGTGTGGATGGAGGAGAGAACCATAAAGGAAAGTCTGTAAAAAATCTAAATTCCAGAATTTAGACTGATAAGTAAATAATTACTTTATCTCTTATTACCTTCTAATCGAATTTAAGGAAAATTGAATGACAGGTTGAAAGCAACACGGACTTTGAACTTATCTACGGAAGCTGTAAAAACATTCCTCTGGACTTTAAAAGTAAATATGTTTCAAAATTCTGTCCCTAAAATGAATTTTAACGATTTAGAACATGCTAAATGTTTTTAATGTTTGATAAAAACGAATTTTGTTTCTAAAATAATCTTCGTTTTATCTTTAATGGAATTTTTGTATTAGGTTGTTTTGAAGGTATAGAAAATAATAAAGATATAAAAATGTTTAACTGGTATTTTGAAATTAATAATGTATGTGAATAAAAGAAGCAGAACAATGTATCGGAATGTTGTAAAAGAGAAATTAATAATATAGAATAAGTAATATTTATTTATTTATTTATATAATATTGTAAATAATAATAAAAAAGTTCTAGTCGAGTTTTCTTCCTTTGCTTGTTACTAAAATAAGTTGCATTTGCTAATAATATTTTAGTTTTAATAATTATTTTAGTTTACTAAAATAATTTAACTATAATGTTTTTTCTTCATTTGTTGTTAATTATTGAATTTATAGTTAGTTTTCAACAATTTATAGTTACTTTTTACAAATATCTAGTTATTTTGTCGTCTTTAAGCAAAATGTACATTTCATAAAAATATATTTCCTTCCTAAGCTATCTTATGAATTTCTAGTATTATTTATTATATTATATTATATTATATTATATTATATTATATTATATTATATATTATATTATTATTTATTATTTATTTATTAAAGAAATAAAGAAAAAATTTAAAACAACAACACAAGAATGAAACAGTGACATAATTATAAATAAAAAAACTCTTTTCAAAAAATTAAACTATTTACGGGCATTTTTTTAAATTAAAATAATAAATAGGAAGATTAATTTAAAAAAAGGTTTAAATATATTATTAAAGAGAACAAAATTTTAAAATTAGAAAAATTAGAGAATTATTTTACAATTGAATAAAAAAAGAATTAATATAATTTTGTAAAATTTAAAAAAAATTTTAAAGAAAAAAAATTTTATGAAATACAAGAACCATGTTTAAATGAGAATATTTAGTACAAGATTAAATTGACATAATATAAAAAAAAGCTTTAAAAAAAGTAGAAAATAGGGAAATTTAAAAAATGTAGATAAAAGCACCAAATAAATGTTTTCAAAATTTCGTACAAAAGCAAATTAAAACAAACACATTTTTATAATATTACACTTAAAATAAGTCCAACAATAAATTTAGAAAAATAAAGAAAATTTAATAACTTTATGGAAGAATAAGTAAGTTCGCAAAAAATCTCGCAAGAAATGGACAAGATGTGAAAAAAATTGAATAAACTTACAAAAAAAATGAGAGTATTTATTTTTAAAAATATGGAAATAATTATGAAAATCAACGAAATACAAAGTTCAGTTAATGTTATAATAACGAAATTGTGTAAAATAATATTGAATAAATAATTTGCATAAAAAGAGGAAAATTAAAGAGAATCCTAAAATAAAAAGACAAATAAAAGAAAAGAAGCAAAAATATTAAAGTAGAAAAAAACTTGAAATTTTGTAAAAATAAAAAATTAGACATCCGGAGAGTTGTAAAGTTTTTTTATTTAAATCATGATTATAATGCAAATTTTCCAAAGATTTAAATCATAATTTAAATCACGATTTGAATAAAAGTAATTTAAATCAGGAACAGCCCTGTTATCATTATTATTCTTATTTATTTTTCACATTTTCTAGTTCTTTATTCACTATGCAGATTTCTTTTATTAAATTCAATTTATGTTTTTAAATTTCCAGTTATTTTTCATTAATTTTTAGTTATCAGTTTTCCTTTTCAGTTATTTTGTATATTTATAGTAAATTTTCCTTATTTTTTACTTATTTATATTTGTTCTAGTAATAAATATTCTTTAAATTTTATATTCGACTTTTTTGGTCTTTTTTAATTTCTAATATATTTTCATCAATATTTTTCATCGATTCCTAAATTTTGGTTAAAATTTCATCATTCTTCTCTTTTTATCAATTGTATTTATTAATTGTTATCATCTGATTTTAATATATTGATTAATTTTTTCATTAATTTAGTTATTAATTATATTTATCTTAAAGTTATTTTTCCTTTACTATCATACAGCTTCTAGTTATTTATCTTTATTATCTCTAGTTACTTATTTACTTTTTAGTGACTTTCTTAAATTTATAAATACTTTGATTCTTTTATATATTTGTCCCTTTTCTAGTGGTTTTAATAAATTGTAGCTATTTTTTAATAAAAAACATTTTTCCACTTCCTAATTTATTTTCAAAGTTTAAATACTTTTTCTTTATTTCCGAATTATTTTATTCTTTCTATTTTTCTTTTCTTTAAGTGATTTTTTCCTTTGCTACCTATTATTTCTTGTTTCCAAATAGTTTTCACTTTCTAGAAATTTCTATTAATTTTTTAACAATTTCTAGTTATTTTGTCACTTTCAAGTAATTTTACCTTTTTCTCTGTAAATTTCTTTCGTTTTGTAATTATTTTTGGATTTGATAGTAGTTTTTGTTCAGTTTCCACTTATTTTTTACTTTATAATAATAATTATTTATCATTTTTGAGAAGTTTGTTTTAAAATTAACGTAATTATATTTTATTCTTTTTACTATTTCTTTCTTAAACTATTTTTACTTTCTAGTAATGTCTAATTATTATTTTGAATAAATTCTAGTTACTTTCTTGATTGTCTGGTCGTTTTGTCATTTTTAACTTTCACGTAATTTCACCCTTTTTTTAGAAAGTGTTTGTTTTTAGTTTTTTTCTATTTTTTAGAAATTATATTTCAACTTCTTATAGTTACTCTTTCAAAAAATTAGGTTATTAATAATTATATTTATATTATAATATATTTTAATGATTGAAAAATTTTTTTTATTGATATTCTTTTTGTTCGTCTTCTTCTAATAATTTGGAAGGATGTAAAAATTTGTATATTGTAATGATAATTATATTATAATTAATTATCTATTCTTCTTCCGGCTAACTGTTTTTAATTTGTAATTATTTTTTTTCTTTCTAGTTACGTAACTACTTTCTATTTATTTTCCAATAACTTTTAGTAATTTTTTAGCAATTTACCTATTTTTCTTCTCTGTCTATAATTTTATTTTTAGAGTATTTCCTTTTTTTTTATTTTCTAGTTATTTCTTTGTAGCTTCCATGTTTTTTTATCTTTACAGTAATTATTTTTCAATTGCTTGTAAATTTTAGTTAATTTTTAACATTTTCTAGATGTTTTCTTAATTTTTGGGAGATTTTAAGTTTTCAAGGACTTTTACATTTTTTTCAAGACGCCTTCATTTTTTAGTTACTTATAGATTTTATAGTAATTTTTCTTTACTCTTTATAGAACCATTTAATTTATTCTTAATTTAAAAGTTATTTTTTTCTCTTCTTGGTCTTTCAACTTCGGGGATTTATTCATTTACAAATCCTTTGACGATTTCGCAGTTGCTTTTTAATTTTTTACACATTTTTCATAAATTTCTAGATATTTTTTCACTTTACAATAATCTTTTTACATTTTTTAGTTCGTTGTCTTTAATGTAGAATAATGTTTTTTCCTTTGTCATTTATTTTTACTATTTCAAACATATTGTTTACTTTCTAGAAATTTCTACTTATTTTTTAACAGTTTTTATGCATTTCCTTTATTTTCTAGCTATTTTGTTACTTTCAAGTAATTTTCGAGATGTTGCTTCCATTTTCTAGTTTTTAACATAATTTTCACAAAATTCTAGTTTTTCTCACACTATGTTTCCTATTTATATCCTTACCTGAAATTCCTCAAAATAATAAACTGACATTTGGGGCAAATAAAATACCTGCAATTTTTCTCGACTGTTGGGAATAATTAATAATTGTTTGCGAAAGGAAAAGCAATGGAAGCTGCCAGTCATTATTATAAATTTGAGAGGATAATCTGACTCGTGCATTACCGAGGTAATTAGCATCATCGTGATCCAAGAAGCGTTCCCCAAGCACAGCAGGCACTGGTAATAATTAGCTTTTGATTCATCAATAATTCAATCGCAGTCATTTTAAAGGGAGACTCAAATCGTTCTAAAGAGGCACAAATTTTAATTGACATATTCAAATAGCAGGGGAGCATTAAAAGATTTTCGCACATGCGATGGCCGCTGAGTCGTAAGCAGCGATATTTACGATCTGTGCAGTGAAACTTTTATGTTCCTCCTTGACATCCTGCCTGACTCGACAAGACGTAAGAGACTCGGGATTTGGCTAACATTGTCGATTGCACTTTATATGTGTGCAATCCTCTCTGTATTAATAGTCATTAAATTCTTCAATTCTAATGACTTCTTGAGCAATACAATTTACAACTTTTTTCTCTCTTCAATCAGTGCCTACACTCAATTGTACATTTTCTAAAAGATGCGTTCTTTAACTTAATACAATATACATTGTTTTGATTCTAATATTTAGAAAATTACAACCTTAGAAAACAATACATAAATAAAAAGCATATTTTTTCAATTTTTTTTATAAACTTATAAAATGTTTATAAATGTACGAAGTTACAGACATTTATAAATTCCGGTCACTGATTTATCGATCGTAATAAATGTATATAAAGTTACTAACAAAATATTCATAAATCCATACTTGTAATGTCTGCAATTTATGTATTTTGCACAAGTTATGTGTACACATGATTTATAAAATATTTCTTAATTTGTGCATCCTAGCAAGAATGTTTATTCTTTGATTAATAATATTTTTTTTTTCGATTCATAATTAAAAAAAGAACACGTTTTTCCGAAAAGGGTTAATGAAACTTAAGAGCAGTTTGTTATATCAAGATATACTCTAATAAAAAAGTGTTTTTAAAAAACATTTTATGGCATATCAGAAAATTAAATATCGGCATCAGTCGCTCATTTACGACCCTGGTGAATTTTGGATAACGGTCGTAATTCATCGCAATGAACTTAAATTCATCGATGGTCACTAAATGGTGAAAAGAATAAGGCCTTTCACGGGCACAACGTTAAGAGGGTCGTCGAGTGTATGGCTTATGTCTTATGAATACGGGATGTGGAGGGCCTTTAGA
This sequence comes from Ganaspis brasiliensis, assembly GCA_037103525.1. Classification (NCBI taxonomy): domain Eukaryota; kingdom Metazoa; phylum Arthropoda; class Insecta; order Hymenoptera; family Figitidae; genus Ganaspis; species Ganaspis brasiliensis. Next base: position 155,664 of record JAZKLR010000175.1, on the reverse strand, counting down.
GAAACTTTCGTTTCGTAATAAATTGGAACGAAATCATAAAGAGCGGGAATTTTCTGACTCGAGAAACACTTACTGCTGCTGGTCGTTAAAGGATAAAAGATGGGAATATTATACCGGAATAAGGTCCTTGATGGAGACTCTGCCAATGACGTCGATCAGCTGGCTCCTCAGCAACGGCCCGTGAAGGCATGAGGATCACAAATCAAGTCCTTATAACTCGGCTCGAAGTGTCTCAAAATTACAACTGAGTCCATTCTCATCTTAAATAACTATTTTACCAGGGGGAATTTTTAATCCTAATTAAATTATTAACAGGAAATAATTTTATGAGGTTTTTGTTTAATTATACTTATACTGACAATCAGAGAGAAGGTCTTTTTGAAAACAAAAGAAAATCCTCTTGTATGAAATTTTATAGAAGCAATTAGATTTCCTCTTGAGGAAGTATTATAAGACGTTAGTCACAAAATGATTTTCATTTTTGTGGAAAAATATCGGCTTTCATTTTTTTTCCACTTTAAGTGACAGTTTAGGTTGTGTCAACATGGACAAAATTCTTCGAGATTGGGGATTTTTTCCCCATTTCATAAAAACTATACAGTGTAAGTCTCATTACTTTTTAAAAACTATTAGCTTAATTAAATTATTTTACTAATAATAATGATAATGTAATTATTTCGTAATTTAATAGTCAAAGAAGTCGATTAAGAAATTTTATCTTGCATGCAAAAAGAAGATTTTCAAATTTCTCAAAAGGATTGTAATGATTTTACTATTTTAAATAAAATTAATATTTAAAGAGTCAGGAAAATTACGAACATGAAAATGTTGACATACGAGGATCATTAAAATTTAAATATAAACAAAAACATCAGAATTAATCATAAACTTAATTTATTGAAATTCAGTCAATATTACGTGCTTACTATCAATGAGACATAATTTGTTTTCATACACTGGCTCGAGCCCCGATTAATCATTCATCTTTATATTACAAAATATATCAAGAAATTAAAAGATATTTATAATATTGAAAATTATAAAAGAATCATTCAGTTCATACGGATCAAATTAAATAAAAATGCACCGGTGAAACTTACACACGGCCACAATTCTTATACAAATATTAAATAAATTAATGACAATCACAAAAAATAAATTATCAAACTTATCATTGAGGTGCTGATGAAGTAGGCTGAGATGTGAAAATCGTCCTGACGGAATGGAGGTCACGTGGGCTGTAGATTCACCAAAATTCCTTGGATCTGGGTTACGCCACACTATATATTTAATTGACATAAATTAATACAATTAATTTTACACGTTCAACGCAATTCTTTTACAAAGAAAAAATACAAGAATATAAAATATGTTACAAAATGAAAATTATTAATAAAATTACCTCTTTGCCATCGGCGTCGGGCGTAGAAATTTAGCGCAGAATTTATCAATGTTAATTATTAAGTGTGACGAACAAAATGAGGCAGAAAACACTCTGTCGGAACTTTTATTAATTTGAATCGCCCCTCCCTTAAATAGCCCTTTCCAGACGATTTCTACCTCTCAGTTCTATCACATTAATTTGTTAAAAAGTACGATTTAAAACTCGTCATTAGCCTCCGTGAGACCCGATTATTTTCTTAAAATTTTAAATTAAACTCGACAAGCAATTACCATCTACTTCCTTCAGGATTAAGTAAAGCTGTAGTTTTAAAGCTTTTAAAATGCAAAAGACATCAAAAGGAATCAACTGTTAATTTTTGGGTGAGTGACAGTATAACATTTGTTTAAACCTTATACTTTCTACTTTCTAACCTTATACTTACTAATTCTAAAATGTAACCATGTAAATAAACGTCAATTAATTATTTTATGTTAATAAAGAAAGGAAATAATAATGTTTAATTATTTGTTAATAATTTTACATGGCATTATGCAGATGATATCTTATAATTCAAAAGTATTTTTCATTATTTTTCAAATTTATAATTTTGAGGAAATACCAGGTCCTTAGTGTTAAATTAAAAAATGCCATCTGTCTAAAATCTTATCAAATTATAATAAAATAAAAATCTACTTTATCATTAAAAGAAATTAAAAAAAAATATAAGACTATTAATATTTACTTATATGATTTAACAATAATTAGTATGTATTTATTTCTTTATTTACATTTATTAAATTTACAAAAAAAATTAATTACATTATTAATGATATAAAATTAATGTACATAATAATTTTCTATAATTTATTAGTTACATTATTAACTAAAACAAATATTAATTTTTTTGTAGCTTTTAATATTTATTTCAAAATGCCCAAAAAAATACTCTAATCTTGAACTATTCTTAAAAATTAATTTAATTTAATTTTAATTTATAAACTTATAACTTCCATGTGTGGGCCATCCGAGTTTTGAAACATTACGCTGCACTTTTGCCCGATATTCTAATTTCATAGAGATTACTCTTCCTGTTAGTTTCTGACGTTGTTCTGACATTTATTTTCCACCTTGCGTTGTCTAGGTACTGATGAAAACATCTTTTACCTAAATATAGAAAACTCTAATCAGGGTATCTGCACGAGGTACTAAAAAACATCTTCTGGTAGTTCTTGTTCGAAATCAAAGAAATGACAACATTTATCGGGCACAAGATGTAGCCGTCAACATTATAAATATTTCAAGTGATCCAGGTATGAAATCAACATCTTCTAGAATTTTTTAAAGAGGTTAAAATTTTATATATCTTCTAATGTTTTTAAATGGATGTCGTCAAGGTCATCTAGGGGATATATAAAAGATCTACTTTTTTAAAAAGGTAATCCTCAAAGTGTATTCTCAAGATCTAAACTTAACAAAAAAAAAATCTTTATGAAAAAATAAAAAGTATTATTATCGGTATAGTGATGAAACATCAAAATAGGGATGTTCTTCTAAGAAACGGTGTAATGTTATATTAACGAGCCAGTATCATTGTGACACATGACTTAATTCGAAGATTGTTAGGTATATTGTATAGAATGGAAATGTTATTTTGTACAACTGCTAAATGTTATTTTGTACAATTTCGACAAATGAATTTGTTATTTTGTACAATTATTTAAAAAATGGACTTTATTGTAATCCCAAAGTTTTTTTAGCTTTTTTAAAAAATTGTACAAAATAACAAATTCATTTTTCAAAATTGTACAAAATAACAAATTTATTTTTCAAAATTGTACGAAATAACAAATTTATTTTTCAAAATTGTACAAAATAACATTTAGCAGTTATACTATAAAATAACATTCTTATTCAGTACAATATAACAATCTTTAAAAATAGTTTTGTGGCAAAATGATACTGGCTTATATTAACAGACGCAGATATCTAAAATAATTTATTGAACATGATGTACAACAAAATAAGTAATAGTATCTTAACCGTATTTTTATCAAATTCTGTTGTATAAACTAGAAAAGAGAAAATGTAAATTAACATAACCCTTTAACCTATTTAACAACTCATTCTTTACAAATATCTATCTTAAGGGTTGTATTAATTTTACTTTTTTAATATCATTTTAAATTATAAATTTCAAGAATAGCACGAGCAAAATGTTAAAATTACTTTTATTTACCTTAAGCAGAAATAAAAATATTTGAATCCTACGCACCAAGAAGCAAAAACGGACTTACATAACATCCATTACCTAGATTATTAAATTTTTAGTGCCAGGATGATGTCGCCTGCACAAATTCTTCAAAAAAAGTATGAACTTTCGGTTTACAAAAAAACTCTTTGGAGAAAATACTAATTTGACACCTAGATCACTAAATTTATTTGTAAGAACGGCGGCAACATTTTGCACATGATAAATGCATTATATTTTTTATACTTCAGAAAAAATTCCCATGAGAAATTATTTTTTTATGACCTAGATTAATAAAATTATTTGTTATAAGATAACAACTTCATTTTAAAAATACAAGAAAGGATGTACAATTTTAGTTTCCCTAAATTTTCCTTGAAGAAGATGTTGATTTCACACCTAGAGCAGTAGTATATCTACTTGGATCAGTTTCTTTTTTCTATTCTAGTTACCTTTTTTAAATTTATTTCTAGTTGTTTTCTTCGCATTATACTTTTTCTTCGTTTAATGATTATTTGTTAATTTTTTAATATCCACGAATTTTTAAACGATTTCTAGTAATTCTTTTTACATTCTAGTGAATTCTTGTTTTTTTTCATTTGAAAGTTATGTTCTTAACTTTCTATTGATTTTGTAATTTTGATTAATTTTCCCTTTTTTTTTTAATTAATTCTAGTTATTATTTAATTTTTGTTGTAATTTTTCTTTACTTTCTTGTTATTCTTGTTTAGATATTTTTTTTAGCTTAAAGTCATTTTTTTATTGTCTTGTGTTTATTTCATCTTTGGGTATTTAGTTACTTTTTGTATATTTATATTTTTTCGTAGTTTGATTTTAAAAATTTTAGTTATTTTTCATAAATTTGTAGTTACCTCCTTCACTTTATACTTATTTATTTTCGAAATCTTAATTAGTTAAAAATTACTAATCATTAGTAAAATCGTGGCTGATTTTTTGTTTCAACAATAATTAGTGAAAATAATTAATTACTATTAAAAAAATAACTTAAAAAAAGTTAAGTTTGATTGCTTGAATTAGTAAACAGAGTTGTACTAAAATAATAGTCATTTTGACATAATCTGAAATGGACTTAACTAATAATTAGTAACTTTTTAATAATCGATTAATACAAATATCACAATTTACATAAGTGGCTGAGTTTTTGCTTTTAGTTATTTTTAACTAATTCAGATTTTGAGAGTATAGTTAATTTTTTACATTATTTTAATTATTTCACATCTCCTAGTTTTTGTTCTTAAACTTTAAAGAATTTTGTTTGCTTTCATTCCTATTATTATTGATTTTTAAATATATTTTTTATTTTTTAGTAATTTAAAATTATTTTCTTAACTTTCACGTGATTTTGTTATTTTTAAGAAATCTTCCCTTTTTTCTAGAAGTTTCTTTAATTTTCTAGTTACTTTTTGTTTTTGGAGTAATTTCTCTTTACTTTTAAATTATTTCATATTAAAATTTTTCTTTGTAGCTTTCAGTCTTTAATTTCTGGTGTTTCTTTCATTTCATCTGACTTTTCAGATTATTCCATCTTTCAAAGTTGTTTTTGAAAATATCTAGTTATTTTTAATAAATATTTTATTAGTTTGTTTTAAATGAATAATATTTTTTCCTCCTCAATTTCTTTATTTACTAGCAAATTACTTTTAGGTTATTAATCTTACGTTATTTTTCAACAATTTCTCTTTAGTTTCTTAATTTTTTGGTCGTTTTTCTTTAACTTTAATTTCTATTTTCCCTATTATCATTGCTTTCTAAAAATAATATTTAGGTAAAAATAATAAAAATTATTTGACTTCTTTTTTGTCCTATAAAACAATGTTTGCTTCCTAGTAATTTCTAGTGATTTTGGTTCCTCATAAAAGAAGGTTTGTGATCGTTAAGCTTTTCATTTTCCAAAAATAGTCTAAATCGACTTGTATTTATCTAAAAAACCTAAATTTTCATTTTTCAAAAAAAATCCGGATGTATTTATTTTATTTAAAAATATTGTGCAAGGTAAATTTTTACCTCGTCACAGTGCATATACACTTATTGATAAATTGGAAGACTTTTGACTTATTGAGATTTAGAGAGTTAAAATACTTTATCTTTTCTATAAGTAAAAAGAAATTTTGATCTATTGGAGCCAAGACGTTTAGGTTTGTAATTTGTTTTTCATTAGGTGGAAAATAAAAAAACAAAAACACTAAACACATGAATTAAAGGACAATCTGCACTGTAAAAAATTTTTGTGGAAAATTCCCTTAAATTCTGTTGACGCTTTTTTCCACAGATAATTTGTGATTATTTCCAAACATTCGGAAGAAATTTTTACCTGCAAAAGGATCGACTTTATTATGACCAACCCTTTTAAATTTGAAGGATTAGTACCTGCTGTTTCAAAATGTTTAAAATAAAAATTAAAAGTTTATTTTAACATTATATTTATTTTTTATGAACTTATAATACTTTTATGTATCATTTATATAACATATCTTTTGGCATCTAAATTCAAAAATGCTGTCTATTTTTTTTTTAACATTAAAGGTTTGCGAGATAATTTATAACTTTTGCAGATATAATTATTTTACAATAAATTTTAGATATTTGTAATCATGAAATATTACAGATTATAAATATGCTTTTTAAAAACTTGAATTGTTAAAATTACAAATTTTTTAAGTCATAAAATTTTAAGCCATTGGAACAATAGACCAAAGGGTCTATTGTTCAAGTAGAGTGAGCAAGATAATATTCGAAACTTCCCAGGAAATTCATTTAATATATTTATGGCTTTTTTCAAACTCAGGTAATCTATACATCTATAATGAGGGATAAATACTTAATATTTTGGGAGATCTATAAAAAGTTAGGGAAAAATCCAATTTTTTTTCGGTAAATGAATTTTTCCTATGAGATTTGGGAATTTTCCCTAATTTTTGCAAGGAAAAAATCCCAAAATTTTTTACAGTGTGCGTTTATTCTAACGAGCAACGTTTCGTCAACATTTCGTTGACCTCCTCATGCTGTAAATACAATATATTACACTTAAGTAAATTTTTAACACAAACAAACCCCATCGTATAAATACACTTAAAAAGTTTTTACCTCTAAAGCAGAATATGTCAAAGAATTTTTAAAAATAAATTATCACCAAATGGTGAAACGTCAGACGGTGTGTTTACATTAAGAGCAAGAGACAAACTGTCGAAAATGAAAATATAAATTCAAGAAGGAACGAAAGTAATACAAAAATATATATAGATATAGACAAGTACAAACATCAAAATAGAAATTAAATTAATAGGAAAACACGATGGAAAACAAATTATTCAACGGAGAATTTTGATTGTAAAGGATGCTTGTAGTCTTTGTTTAAATTGTCAAAGTATTCTTTAATGTTAGTACTACTGGGGTCGTGATTAATAAAAATCATTTCGGAAATTGTACGCTTCCGCCAGTCCCATTCGTAATCTATCTTTATCTTTTCTATTAGTAATTTGGCATATTTTGCAACCAACCTTGTTTTATTTGTAATTGGAAATAATTGATTAAGTATAAAGGAACGAGAAAAGTAATAGATAATATAAAATTAACCGTTTCGCTTACGAGGGCAAATAATAATAAACACCATAACTAGTAATGGGGTAAAAGATATATCGACTGGTAACAGGTGGCTGACGGGAAGACCACCCCGTTCACCAATTCTGTTGATCGCTTAGTTTAGTTCTCGTGGACTCGCTGTCTGTGAGTTAGTTAACGAATGGGCTTCTGGTTCCTGTCGTTCCCAAGGACTGGAGCCTAATTTAATAACTGCATTGCCTTGAGGTTGTCATCGAGTCATTTCTAGCAGGAAACTCGAGTGTATTCGCTATATTTAGAAGTCTCTCTTCTAATGGTCGTAAATAGCCTGTAAAATTGTTACAAAAGAAACGCATTTAATAACTAGGTAATCAACTTGCCATGTGCACCAACAGGATGCTCATAAGTCTTACCTTTTTCGCTTTTTCTACTGTCATTTCCGTCACGCTTCCTTCGATATCCTGAAATCGTTTCTCTCTTCTCCTTTTACCATTTTCCATCCACATCATTTAAGTGCCCGACGATTAGCCTATACACAACTAGAACGTGCACCTTTCTCACTTCCATCTTCAATTTCAATTTGTAATACAATCCTTTACCTTGAACCAGTTATTGTCATGTAATTTCACTAATGTTGATGGAATGATGAAATTAGAAAATAAAAATAGTTTTCATGTTCTAATGCTTTATATGTCAAGGTGATCTTTAGTTTACGATTCCATTTTTATAATCGTGTAAATACATTTTATAATCTCGTAAATTCATTACTATTTGTAGCATTAATGATTTTTTTTATATATAGTCTGTGAGAAAACGATTTTCTTTGATTATGAATTATGTTGTGAATTATTATTACTGCTTCTTCTATTTTTCTTCTGTAATATTACTTTTGTACCATTGGTGTTGCGTTGCGGATGACAAATAAATAAAAAATGTCATCATTCCTTCAATCAATTAATATTAAGGATCTCAAATTAAAATAGAGAACTGAATAAGTCATGATACATTTATTTTGCATAAAAAGATACATGATTTGCGAGTGATCGTCTTGAGAATTCGATTTACGTTGTTTTCATCAAAAACTCTCGTTTTGAACTAACTGTAGAAATTGAAAATCGGTTATACAAGGGGCGTTTCGAATACAAAAATTAAGAGTGGGGGTGTCACTAATAAACAATATTTCGCTCAGGTAGGAGTACCAGAGATTGATCAGGATTAGAAATGGAGGCCCCGAAGGGCGTCGTGTTTAGGTATAAAATGGTAATATACCTAATAGCCGCAAAATCCGGTAGTAACTAACGGATGAATTTTTGAAGTAATAAAATAAGCAGATGTTAAAGATTTTTTATAATATACAAAATACTCACACTTTACCAAAAATCACGTACAAATTGTAAATATTATAAATGGTTTGGTTTCTTTCGCAAAGAATACTCGAATTTCAAACATATTATATTCTTTCATCTAGACATTGTTCAAAAGATCTCAAACAAAAAGATAAAATTGTTTTACATTTCAACAAGCAGTATCCTATTTAAACTTAATATACTCATTCTTCTTCATACCATTATAAACAAAACACAATATCACACACTTGACAATATTGAGAAAAAAAATTTACAAACTTAAAAAGTGTTTATACTCGAAACTGCGTTGTAGGTTTATGGGCAGAGATACAAACATTTTCAGCCGTTGAACACCATGAAAAAAAACCGGATGTCTTTTGAAAGAAAAGGTATGTGCCTCTAATTTAAAGTAAAATATTTGACAGCATTTCTTAAAGTGAAGTTTCTCTTTGCATCTTATCGAAATTTAGGATGATGTGTTTAAAAATTGACAACCCTTTTTTCAGCCTGAAATTACACCTATGCGTCAGTAGCAGGAATTGACGTCTGGTTTGTTGGAAGCTCCTGTGTGAGCGGACAGACCCTTGGACCATCGGAATAACCAACTCTGCGGACAATAACATGGGACATGTTATTTATGTGTTTGGTGAAGCGACACGGCGTGTGGGTGTTGAAGCCCGGTGAGCACTACAGGAGTCTGGCAGTACCCTGTGCTCAAAGACCACATGAAACAAGCCAACAAATTCGACAAAACTTGAACCTTGACCTTTACAAATTTGCCAGTGACCACTGCTACACAAAGAATGCGATCGGTATTTTACAACCAAACATCAAATGTTGCCTTAATTACAAAGTTGCGAAATTGTGTTGAATGTTTTTAGATCTGATTGTTTTTAAATGTAAACCAGGGGATTGATTATTTTTTTTTAAATTTTAACGGCTGTAACCAGTTTTAGTGCTTATATTTTTTAAATATGGTCAAACAGCAGTTTTTTAAATTTGCAATTACAGCAATTAATCCTATGTAAGAAACGAGTACTGAAGGTAAGCGTTAAAAGTTAACGGGAAAGGAAACTCTTATAATTGGTTTCTTGAGTTAGAGAGAGAAAACAAAGCGTTAGAAGTTAACGGAAAAGGAAACTCTTATACCGGCTTACTTGGTAAGAGAGAGAAGGTAAACGTTAAAATTTAACGGAAAGGGAGACTATCTCCTCATTAAATTTTAATTTTAATTTCTCTCTCTCTGAAATTTTACATCATTATACAAATATTCTTCAAATTTAAATATTTCTAAATACAAACAATAAACTACTTGCTAAGTCCATCATTGTTCGAGCGAACCCTTGCATAATGAAGGTTACTGGTTTTAGGAAAAGAGACAAAATTTTTGAGCTATAACAAAATGAGAGATAAATACATTTAGTGCGTTGTATTGAAAGATATTAAAAAGTTATTAATAAATAGAACGGAAATATGTATAACGTGAAAATGAATAGTGCCTTTCATTGTGTATTGTTTATTAAGCGTTTAACAGAAATGTGTTTAATGTGAAAGTGTAAAGTGTCTATTAATGTGTTTTGTTTATTAAGAGTTTGTATTGAGTAATTTTAAATACTTGATTATATTGTTACATGCGAATAAGTGAACGAAAAGTGTCAAGTAAACATATGAGACATTGAAAGAGATGAGGTAAAGAGATGAGACGGTTGGAGGACAAAAGTTCCAATAATTCTTTGTTCCAGAGGCCAAAAGTTTCAATAATTTTTTGTTCCAAAGGCCAAAAGTTCCAATAATTCTTTCTTCAAAAAGCCAAAAATTCCAATTATTTTTATTCAAACTTCGAGTTTGAAAACTGGATTCACGGCATTTTACTGTTTTGTTTGCATGTTGCTCAATTCGTTTGTCATTTAACGTCGTTGTAAATTTGATGACATAGGATAAAGAGATAAATTAATTTAAAGTATGGTTATCATAATTTTTTGTGATTAATCTTCATATTCTTCATTTTAAGATGACATCAAGTTAAATTAATTCCAATGTCTTTTTATTTTATTTAATATGATACAAGTTCCTAGGGCTATAAGCCCTCCAAGGAACATAATTTGTATAACAATGGCATACATGGAAAAAAGGGAATAACTTAAAATCTATATATAAAGAAAATTTAACTTAAAGTATCTGGATAATCGAAACCAAACAAAGAGTGCTACAACGATGTCATATAAAGTATATAAGTATCAACAATCAATGAGGTACACCACAGAAGCAGGGTCACAATTTAATAATTGTGTGTACAATTCAGAAAATATAAAATGTATGTACTTTTGGGACTCCGCCTCAATGTCGCACTGAGAATATATATGTAGATATAACAACATATGCATATATATCATACACAAAAACATAACAATTATATAACATTATATGACTACAGAACATTTATTATATAGTCTAAATTTGACCGACGTGTGGTAATGAAATATTGAATGAATCAAAGGGTTTACAAAATTTACAAAGTTAATAAAGTTTGTGCACGGAATAGAGTTAAATGGTAATATTATAGAGAGTAATTAATTATAACTAACAAACGAGTTGTAACTACCTAATTTATAAAAAGCAGTATATAACATTTTACCAGAAAGAAACTTCAAACATTTCGCTATTATTCTCAAACAAAAACGAGAAAAACACTTTTTTAAAAATGTGTGTGTAATATTAAAATTTGTAGAGCCATTACAATGTAAAGTTTATAGAGAGTGGTGCTGAATATTTGGAGAAGAAAAAATGTTTGGTTACACAAACATTAAATCGTGATTATAAAGCAATTATTTAATCAATAAGTAAAAACATTAATAATTCTATACAACATTTTTAAAAAAAATATAACTCCTAATCATATTTTTTATTGGAAAACTGACTAAAAACTAACTATTTAAAATTATTCAAAGAAAAATTTAAGCATCTTCCTCCTTTCTATTTTAGATATATGTAGATGATACTTTTACTTGTGTAAAAAAAGAACATTTCTATGCAATAATTCAAAATTTTAATTCATATTATAGAAATTTACAAATTATTTCGGAATTAGAGAATAATAACAAAATTAATTTTCTAGATCTAACTATTATTAGAGACAATAATATTCTTATCACCGATTGGTATAAAAAACCAACGTCCTTAGGACATCTAATCAACATCTAATCAACAGAAGCAAAATATTATTTTTAATTCTGGCTGACTGAGCGATTTCTCTTTCATATAAAAAATTTCATTGTGATAACATGAAATCAATTGTTGATATTTTAAAACTTAACGACTACCCGGTGGATTTTATAAATAAACACATTAGGATACGCTTAAATAAATTGAAATATTTGACAATAGGAAATAATGATAAACACAAAAAAGCAATTTTACACAGACAACTTCCAAAAATTTCATTACTATTTGACGATACAATTTTTTTTTTTCAATTTGTCGCATGTTCTTAAAAAGAACAATATTTGTACTATTCCCCTTTTAAAAAAAAAGTCTTAATTCCATTGTAAAATTGGGTAAAGATGTCAGTAAAAAATGGGACCGCACCAATGTTGTTTACAAATTTAATTGTAAAGATTGTCAAGCAGTTTACATTATCGAAACAAAACGTGCTCTAAAAGAACGTTTAAAAGAACATAAAGATAAAAAAAAATAAAAATTCCGTAGTTTTTAAACATTCAAATGACTGCCATCATGATTATGGTTGAGATGGTGCAAAAATATTGGATTACGATTCTAATCCTAGAAAGAGAATATCTGATATGTTTCATATTAAATCCACTCCTCACACTATTAACAGAAAGAAGGACGTAATTTATTTAAATAAAAATTTCTTTCCTTTAATTAGAAAGTCAGATTTATTATAGTTCTGTCTTTAAGCATTTGATATTTAAATGCTCGATCTGTTTAGTTTTTGTTCTGTCTCACTCTTACTTAATCTGTCCTCGTTTGGTTTGTCAGTTTGAAGGGACAATATTTATATTAATTTATTTAGTTTTCGATCAAATGTCGATCGTTTCATACCATATTATTCAAATTTTATAAATTTAAGAATGTTTTTTTTATGTTTTTTTTTTAAACAAAAATATCTATGTTATTGTAATTTATATTTAAACTTTATTAATATGGTAAATATTGATATGTTAGTTAACTTTAATTGTTGGTGTAATAAAAAAATGTTCTTTAAATAAATTACAGCCTGAAGAGGTCGGCAAACCTCGCCGACAAAACGTCGCTATTGTGACTTCCTAAAAATTGTGATTATACAGTTTTTTATTTATAATCAACAACCATCTTTTGATCGTTTACTTCTTATACACAACATTTTTTATTTATATAGTTATAAGTGTATTGCTAAAATAATCAAAAACATATGTTAACATATTTTGATGTTGGTTTGATTAGGAAATTGAAATTATACATACACTGTAAAAACAGGTGTCTTACAAGTGTCTAATTTTAAGACATAAGACGTTTAGAAAGCGTCTTACACTGTTAAAAAAATGGTATATGCGCTTACAACTTTACACCGGTGTTAAGAAATCGGTGCGATTTTGGCCGTGCACTACACCCGCCGAGTGTAAACTTAAAACAAATGGGGATTTACAACCAAGCGGTGTAAACGGACTATCAAATCGCACCAAAAAGTGCGATTGTCAGTTTCTTTGTCTAACTGTCCCTCTCTTCGCCCCCTTTGTCAACATCTGAGAATAGCCATTTTTACGTTTTCTTCTAATTTTCGTTTTCACTGAATCCACTAGCAGACAACTATATATATGGCATGACTAGAAGTTTCCGATGCGCGAACGCGCATCAAAAAACGTTCAAAATTAAAACAGACCATTATTAGTAAACTAAATGATTACTAAATATTTAAATATTATAAATCCAGTTTATCAAAAACATAATATACCTAATGAAACTTAATATATAAAGTGAAAAACAATAAAACACAGAAGTAAATAAAAACAAAAAAAGATTACTCGACGACATAACCTAAACAAAGTATTGAAAATAATGTCATATCAATTTATTCAATTCTCTAGTCTATTCTATGTGGCATATAAATTTCCCGAATATTATTTCAGCTTCTTTAAGATATTTTAAATTCAGAATTGTATTTAAAAACAATTGGAATTTATTTTTATAACTTAGAAAAATAGGAACAGGTTTTATAATAGAGAAAAATATCAATTGTTGTAGAATCGAATGTTTTTTACAAAATGTGTTCTATGTGGCAAATAAATATCAAAAATACTGTTTTAGTATTTTTAAGATATTCCAAACTCAAAACTGTATTTAAAAAAAATTGGATGATATTCCTATAATTTATTAAAACCAAAGCAGGTTTTAGAATAGAGACAAAATATCAATTTTTGTAAAACAGAACAATTTTTCCAAATTCTATTCTAGGTGGTATATAAATTTGCTAAATATGTTTTGCAATTCCTTAGGCTGTGTTAAAATAAGAACTGTATTGAAAAAAAATTAGATTATATTTTTAAATTTTATCGAAACAAGAACAAGTTTTAGAATAGACACAAAATATCAATTTTTGTAAAACAGAATATTTTTTCCAAAATTTAATCTATGTGTCATAAATTTCCCAATTATTTTTTTAGATTCTTAAAGATATTTTAAATTTAGAATTGTATTTAAAAAAATTAAATGATATTTTTATAATTTATATAATACATTTCTGAATTTAAAATATCTTAAAGAATCTAAAATAATATTTAGGAAATTTATGTGCCACATAGAATAGAATTCGAAAAAAATATTCGGTTTGACCAAAATTAATATTTTGTCTCTATTCTAAAACCTGTTTTTGATTCCATAAATTATAGAAATATCATATAATTTTTTTTAAATACAGGATTAAAAATTAAATATCTTAAAAAATAACAATTAAAATTTGGGAAATTTATATGACACATACAATAAAAATTAGAAAAGATATTCAGTCATACAAAAATTGATATTTGGTAAATTTATTAGCCATAGAATTGGTAAAAAATATTCGATTCTACAAAAATTGACATTTGCTCTCTGGTCTAAAACCTGATTTTCTTCTCATAAATAAGAAAAATATCAGCTATTTTTTTTAAATATTGTTCTGAATTTGGATTTTCTTAAAGATTATAAAATAATATTTGCGAAATTTATTTGCCATAGAATGTGTAAAAAATATTCGATTCTACAAAAATTGACATTTGGTCTCTGGTCTAAAGCCTGATTATCTTCTCATAAATAATAAAAAAATATCAGCTATTTTTTTTTAAATTCAATTCTGAATTTGGATTTTCTTAAAGATTATTTTATAATATTTAGGAAATTTGTTTTCCATAGAATGTGTAAAAAATATTTGATTCTACAAAAATTGATATTTGGTCTCAGGTCTGAAACCCGATTTCGTTCTCATAAATTATAAAAATATCATTTTTTTTTATTGTTCTGAATTTGGATTTTCTTAAAGATTCTAAAATTAGGAAATTTATTTGCCATAGAATGTGTAAAAAATATTCGATTCTACAAAAATTGACATTTGGTCTCTGGTCTAAAACCTGATTTTCTTCTCATAAATAATAAAAAAATATCTGCTATTTTTTTTAAATTCAATTCTGAATTTGGATTTTCTTAAAGATTATTTTATAATATTTAGAAAAATTCTTTTCCATAGAATGTGTAAAAAATATTTGATTCTACAAAAATTGATATTTGGTCTCAGGTCTAAAACCCGATTTCGTTCTCATAAATTATAAAACTATAATCAATTTTTTTTTATTGTTCTGAATTTGGATTTTCTTAAAGTTTCTAAAATAATATTTGGGAAATTTCTTTTCCATAGAATGTGTAAAAAATATTTGATTCTACAAAAATTGATATTTGGTCTCAGGGCTGAAACCCGATTTCGTTCTCATAAATTATAAAAATATCATTTTTTTTTATTGTTCTGAATTTGGATTTTCTTAAAGATTCTAAAATTAGAAAATTTATTTGCCATAGAATGTGTAAAAAATATTCGATTCTACAAAAATTGACATTTGGTCTCTGGTCTAAAACCTGATTTTCTTCTCATAAATAATAAAAAAATATCTGCTATTTTTTTTTAAATTCAATTCTGAATTTGGATTTTCTTAAAGATTATTTTATAATATTTAGGAAATTTCTTTTCCATAGAATGTGTAAAAAATATTTGATTCTACAAAAATTGATATTTGGTCTCAGGTCTAAAACCCGATTTCGTTCTCATAAATTATAAAACTATAATCAATTTTTTTTTATTGTTCTGAATTTGGATTTTCTTAAAGTTTCTAAAATAATATTTGGGAAATTTATTTGCCATCGAATGTGTAAAAAATATTCGATTCTACAAAAATTGACATTTTCTCTCTGGTCTAAAACCTGATTTTCTTCTCATAAATAATAAAAATATCAGCAATTTTTTTTAAATATTGTTCTGAATTTGGATTTTTTTAAAGATTATAAAACAATATTTAGGAAATTTCTTTTCCATAGAATGTGTAAAAAATATTTGATTCTACAAAAATTGATATTTGGTCTCAGGTCTGAAACCCGATTTCGTTCTCATAAATTATAAAAATATCATTTTTTTTTATTGTTCTGAATTTGGATTTTCTTAAAGATTCTAAAATTAGGAAATTTATTTGCCATAGAATGTGTAAAAAATATTCGATTCTACAAAAATTGACATTTGGTCTCTGGTCTAAAACCTGATTTTCTTCTCATAAATAATAAAAAAATATCTGCTATTTTTTTTTAAATTCAATTCTGAATTTGGATTTTCTTAAAGATTATTTTATAATATTTAGGAAATTTCTTTTCCATAGAATGTGTAAAAAATATTTGATTCTACAAAAATTGATATTTGGTCTCAGGTCTAAAACCCGATTTCGTTCTCATAAATTATAAAACTATAATCAATTTTTTTTTATTGTTCTGAATTTGGATTTTCTTAAAGTTTCTAAAATAATATTTGGGAAATTTATTTGCCATCGAATGTGTAAAAAATATTCGATTCTACAAAAATTGACATTTGCTCTCTGGTCTAAAACCTGATTTTCTTCTCATAAATAATAAAAATATCAGCAATTTTTTTTAAATATTGTTCTGAATTTGGATTTTTTTAAAGATTATAAAACAATATTTAGGAAATTTATTTGCCATCGAATGTGTAAAAAGTATTCGATTCTACAAAAATTGACATTTGCTCTCTGGTCTAAAACCTGATTTTCTTCTCATAAATAATAAAAATAGCAGCTATTTTTTTTTAATTCAATTCTGAATTTGGATTTCCTTAAAGATTACAAAATAATATTTGGGAAATTTATTTGCCATCGAATGTATAAAAAATATTTGATTCTACAAAAATGTATATTTCGTCTCAGGTCTAAAACCCGATTTCGTTCTCATAAATTATAAAAACATCATAAATTTTTTTTTATTGTTCTGAATTTGGATTTTCTTAAAGATTCTAAAATTAGGAAATTTATTTGCCATAGAATGTGTACAGAATATTCGATTCTACAAAAATTGACATTTGGTCTCTGGTCTAAAACCTGATTTTCTTCTCATAAATAATAAAAATAGCAGCTATTTTTTTTTAATTCAATTCTGAATTTGGATTTCCTTAAAGATTATTAAATAATATTTGGGAAATTTATTTGCCATCGAATGTGTAAAAAATATTCGATTCTACAAAAATTTACATTTTCTTTCTGGTCTAAAACCTGATTTTCTTCTCATAAATAATAAAAATATCAGCAATTTTTTTTGAATATTGTTCTGAATTTGGATTTTCTTAAAGATTATTTTATAATATTTAGGAAATTTCTTTTCCATAGAATGTGTAGAAAATATTTGATTGTACAAAACTTGATATTTGGTCTCAGGTCTAAAACCCGATTTCGTTCTCATAAATTATAAAAATATCATCAATTTTTTTTTATTGTTCTGAATTTGGATTTTCTTAAAGATTCTAAAATTAGGAAATTTATTTGCCATAGAATGTGTACAAAATATTCGATTCTACAAAAATTGACATTTGCTTTCTGGTTTGAAACCTGATTTTCTTCTCATAAATAATAAAAATAGCAGCTATTTTTTTTTTAATTCAATTCTGAATTTGGATTTCCTTAAAGATTACAAAATAATATTTGGGAAATTTATTTGCCATCGAATGTGTAAAAAATATTTGATTCTACAAAAATTTATATTTGGTCTCAGGTCTAAAACCTGATTTTCTTCTCATAAATAATAAAAAAATATCTGCTATTTTTTTTTAAATTTAATTCTGAATTTGGATTTTCTTAAAGATTATTTTATAATATTTAGGAAATTTCTTTTCCATAGAATGTGTAAAAAATATTTGATTCTACAAAAATTGATATTTGGTCTCAGGTCTAAAACCCGATTTCGTTCTCATAAATTATAAAAATATCAGCAATTTTTTATATATTGTTCTGAATTTGGATTTTTTTAAAGATTATAAAACAATATTTAGGAAATTTATTTGCCATCGAATGTGTAAAAAGTATTCGATTCTACAAAAATTGACATTTGCTCTCTGGTCTAAAACCTGATTTTCTTCTCATAAATAATAAAAATAGCAGCTATTTTTTTTTAATTCAATTCTGAATTTGGATTTCCTTAAAGATTACAAAATAATATTTGAGAAATTTATTTGCCATCGAATGTGTAAAAAATATTTGATTCTACAAAAATGTATATTTCGTCTCAGGTCTAAAACCCGATTTCGTTCTCATAAATTATAAAAACATCATAAATTTTTTTTTATTGTTCTGAATTTGGATTTTCTTAAAGATTCTAAAATTAGGAAATTTATTTGCCATAGAATGTGTACAGAATATTCGATTCTACAAAAATTGACATTTGGTCTCTGGTCTAAAACCTGATTTTCTTCTCATAAATAATAAAAATAGCAGCTATTTTTTTTAATTCAATTCTGAATTTGGATTTCCTTAAAGATTATAAAATAATATTTGGGAAATTTATTTGCCATCGAATGTGTAAAAAATATTCGATTCTACAAAAATTTACATTTGCTCTCTGGTCTAAAACCTGATTTTCTTCTTATAAATAATAAAAATATCAGCAATTTTTTTTAAATATTGTTCTGAATTTGGATTTTCTTAAAGATTATTTTATAATATTTAGGAAATTTCTTTTCCATAGAATGTGTAAAAAATATTTGATTGTACAAAACTTGATATTTGGTCTCAGGTCTAAAACCCGATTTCGTTCTCATAAATTATAAAAATATCATCAATTTTTTTTTATTGTTCTGAATTTGGATTTTCTTAAAGATTCTAAAATTAGGAAATTTATTTGCCATAGAATGTGTACAAAATATTCGATTCTACAAAAATTGACATTTGCTTTCTGGTCTGAAACCTGATTTTCTTCTCATAAATAATAAAAATAGCAGCTATTTTTTTTTAATTCAATTCTGAATTTGGATTTCCTTAAAGATTACAAAATAATATTTGGGAAATTTATTTGCCATCGAATGTGTAAAAAATATTTGATTCTACAAAAATTTATATTTGGTCTCAGATCTAAAACCCGATTTCGTTCTCATAAATTATAAAAACATCATAAATTTTTTTTTATTGTTCTGAATTTGGATTTTCTTAAAGATTCTAAAATTAGGAAATTTATTTGCCATAGAATGTGTACAAAATATTCGATTCTACAAAAATTGACATTTGGTCTCTGGTCTAAAACCTGATCTTTTTCTCATAAATAATAAAAATATCAGCAATTTTTTTTAAATATTCTGAATTTGGATTTTCTTAAAGATTCTAAAATAATATTTGGGAAATTTATTTGCCATTGAATGTGTAAAAAATATTCGATTCTACAAAAATCGACATTTGGTCTCTGGTCTAAAACCTGATTTTGTTCTCATGAATTATAAAAATATCATCTATTTTTTTTTAAATACAATTCTGAATTTGGATTTTCTTAAAGATTCTAAAATAATATTTGGAAAATTTATTTGCCATAGAATTTTTAAAAAATATTCAATGCTACAAAAATTTTTAATGGTCTGTAGTCTAAAACCTGATTGTGTTCCCATAAATGATAAAAATATCTTTTTATTTTTTTAAATACAGGTTTGAATACAAATATCTTAAAGAATTTAAAACAATATTTCAGAAATTTCTTTGCCACATATAATAGAATTTGGAAAGAGTATTCGGTTTTACAAAAATTTATATTTTGTCTTTATTCTAAAACCTGATTTTGTTTCCATAATTTATAAGAATATCATTAAATAGTGTTTTGAATTTAGAAAATTAGAATATCTTAAAGAATATTTGAAAAATATTTAGCAACTTTATGTGTTATGTTGAATAGAATTTCAAGTAAATATTGTGCTTTACAAAAATTGATATGTTGCCTCTAGTCTTAAAACCGTTTTTGTTTCCATAAATTATGAATATATTTTTGTTAATTTCTTCTTAAATTTTGTTTTTATTTGAACATATGTTCAAGAATTTAAAAAATACTTAGGATCTTTAAGTGCCACATAGAATAGAATTTCAAAAATATATTCTCTTTTACAAAAAATTGGTATGTCATATAGTCATATGTTATGTTTGCGTTGTCAATTCTGTTGAGCATAACCATTAAAACGTTTGTGGCTTTGTTGTTTAGCTGTGTGTAATATCATTTGTGCTCTTGACAATTTTAAATATTAACTTGAGTGAATGACTTTTGAGTAAAAATGTGTATTGATAGTTTAGAATTTGTGTTTTTATGGATGTGATTGTAGGTTATGTGTAATCGCGAGTGGCACTCGCACCAATCAGTGTTGATGTCTCATGTGTCATAACAACTTTGCACCGTAACACTGGCGTTGCAATTTAAAAGTGTAACTTACAAAAAATCAACACTTTTAAGGATGCATTGCATTTTCTTCGCACTTTTTGGTGTAAAGTGCGTTTCTTTTTTTTAACAGTGTACAGGCATTTTTAAGACACTATCTCAATGGTTTAAAATTAAGACACCTCAAAATGTCTTAAAAGTGAGGACAAAATAAGACACTTGTTTTTAGAGTGTATTGCGAATTTGAATTTAAAGAAAATAAATCAATGTAATATAACGTTGTTTTTAAAACTAAAATATATTTTTTATTACTAATTCATTAATTGTCAAATATACTATAATATTCATTACACTGTAAAAACAGGTGTCTTACAAGTGTCTAATTTTAAGACATAAGACGTTTAGAAAGCGTCTTACAGGCATTTTTAAGACACTATCTCAATGGTTTAAAATTAAGACACCTCAAAATGTCTTAAAAGTGAGGACAAAACAAGACACTTGTTTTTAGAGTGTAATTGTTCAAATTAAAATGACTCAAAAAAGATTTTACTAAATTTTCTAAAAAATACTCAAATTTTGAAAATTCAACTGCAGTTTTCAAATTTTCGAAAATCATTCTAGGAGAACGACAAAAAAAATCATTAATTTGATGTAAAATCTTTTTATAAATCAAATCTTCGTTCACTGTAAAAACAGGTGTCTTACAAGTGTCTAATTTTAAGACATAAGACGTTTAGAAAGCGTCTTACAGGCATTTTTAAGACACTATCTCAATGGTTTGAAATTAAGACACCTCAAAATGTCTTAAAAGTGAGGACAAAATAAGACACTTGTTTTTAGAGTGTTGTAGTTAGACTTTTGTTATGCTTTTACGTTTATCAAATTACAAACCTTATGTAACAAAAATTTTGAAAACGTTTCTGTCATTTGTTGTTCTTGTCACATTTTCAAAATTTGAAAAAATACAGTTCAACTTCCGAAACTGCAATAAAATCGTTTAAAAATTTAATCATTTATTAGTTGTTAGACCCTCGTTAAAGTTTGCTCTTTGTTAAGTTTCCAAATTTATGAAATTAAAAATTTTTATATAGGTATTGCTGACTGTCTTTGTCCTAATCAGTTGTTCAAAATTTTAAAATATTCAGTTAAATTTACAAAATTTTAGTAAAATAAAAATCAATTCTCTGTTGCTGTTAGACTTTAGTTAAGCCTTAAGGTTTATGTTCCAAAATTAAAAGAATTAAAATTTTTAAAATAATTCTGTCCGTCTTGCCCTAGTAAAATTTTAGAAAATTTAAAAAATACAGTTAAATTTCTGTAATTTTAATAAAATTGTTTCTAAAATCAATCCTGAGTCCTTGTTATATTGATGTGAATTTTTACGTTACGAAATTTGAGAAATTCAAAAATTGAAAATAATTCTGTCAGTCGTTTTCCTATTAAAATTTTCGAAACTTATAAAAAAATTAAATTTTTCAAACTTTAGTAAAATTCTTTTTTGAAATCAATCATTGGTAGTTATGTTAAGTTGTTAGATTTATGATTTATTAAGTTTACAAAAATAATTTTTTTTATTAGAGTTAGAAATATCTTACTTGGTTTATCTTCGTCAGTTCCTTTTCTATTATGTTTATTATTTTTTTAAATACATTTTCCTCTTAAAAAATACTTTGTCCTTCACTGTAAAAACAAGTGTCTTATTTTAAGACATTTTTGTCCTCACTTTTAAGACGTTTTAAAGTGTCTTTATTTTAAACCAATGAGAAAGCATCTTTCAAAATTATTTACCAATGAAATAGCTTGAAATAACCGTAAGACGCTTTCTTAATGTCTTGTGTCTTAAAATAAGACACTTAGAAGACAGCAGTTTTTGCAGTGTTGTAAAAAACTATGTTTGCCTCTTTTCCGTAACTTACCAATTAATGAATATTTTATTATTTGACGATTAATTAATTAGAAATAAAAATAATATTAATAAATAAGCTTATTTAATATTGCTTTACTTTTATTTTAAATTAAAGATTTGCGAAATTTATAGTTTTCATTTTCTAATCTAACCAATATCAAAATGTAAACATCTGTTTTTGGTTATTTTATTAATACATTTACAACTATATAAATAAAAAACATTATTAGAAATTAATAGATTAAAAGGTTTAACCTTATTCTTTTAAGCTGTTTGAATAATAAATTAAAATTCTTTTGACCTATAAGGCTTTTTATTTCTTCATTTGTTATACAAATATTAGCATCAATTTGACTCATTTCAAAATAAGATCTTATTCCCTCATCAGAACTGTAAACATATATAACATTAATTGAAAAAAATTTTTTAACATTAATTCAACGACGAATACAAAAAGGATTATAATGTCTAATTTTATTTAGTGACAAACATCGTACCAGCACTATTAGTTTCAACATTTTTTTATTTTGATTTTTTTATTATACATAAATTTCGTACTTAATAATTTTTCTGGAACAAAATCTAATCTTAATCTTGATCTAATCTAATCTTACTCTAAACTGTTATATTAATTAATTAAGTAAGTAAGTTAAAGTAATCGGACTCAAATTTTTAACACCTGTTCTTAAATATATGGATTTTTCACTTTTTACAATGTAAAACATTTCTAATATTTTTCTTTTTTGCAAATTACTTTCTGAATCTAAAATCGTTACATTATTAGATAAAAAATTAAATTTATGTTTATAATTTATTGCATGTTTGACCAATATATTCTGTATCACAATCTTTGCAAAATATTTTGTGTACAGTATTTATTTTTTCAAACTTTGGAATTTCATCTTTAGGTTATTTAAATAGTATTTCTTTAAACCTGTTTAAATTTTTAAAAACTACCAAGATATTGTATTTTTTTAAAATTCTATAAATAATAATTGGTGTGAATTCGTGAATATAAGGTACACTGATTACTCTTGAAAAGTCTAAATCATTTAGACTATCATTATTGTTATTTTCACAAGATTCTATTCTTTTATTTATATATTTATTTAAAAAAGTTTTTCGATAACCATTTTCCTTTAAAGTGTTAAGAATTAATTTAATATTGCTTAGATAATATTCTGGATCTGATAGTTTGATGAGGGTATAAGATCTTATACCGAAACACGTCAAATTGATGCTAATATTTGTATAACAAACGAATAAATAAAAAGCCGTTTAGAACAAAAGAATTTTAATTTATTATTAGAAATTGTATTTTCTTAAAATTGTTGTAAAGAATTAATAATTTTTTTACTTATCGATTAAATAATTGTTTTATAATCACGATCTAATCTTTGTGTGACCATTTTTTCTTTTTCATACATTCAGCACAATGTCACTACATTTAGAATGCACTACAAATTTTAAGATAATTTAACACACTTTTTGTCATGTCTTATACTTTATTAATTACATTTATTGCTAATTTAAAAAACTACTACACTATCAGATTAAAACACTACTACTACGATTAAAATTACAAAAAACTTGTAGTAATAACAATTGACCGCGAATGTGAATGTGTATTCAAAATTAAATGTGACTTTACATTATAATCGTCCCCCAAGGAAAATTGTTTTTTCAATGTTTGCATTTGATTTCTTTCTTCAATTTAGGCACCGAACGAAATGAAATAGTAAACATTAACATTTAAAACTCGAAACTGTACAATCGTAAAGGAAAAATTATTACGCAATAAATGGAAGCTCTCTTTGGATAATTTCAGCAAAATATAAATTTCTAGCACCTTTGGAATAAAGTATGAATTAAAATCGCAAAAAATGGCCGAAATTGCAAAAGTAAGAAACGTGAATCAGAGATGAAGGTCACTAAACATGAGGCAGGACAGAGGGGCGTTGCATTTGAATGTGAATGACAGTCGTGCATCAGACTGGGTTATAGTCATAGAGACACGACTCATCGTAATGCAAAGTATCTCTCTCTCCTTTATTCGCAATCATAATCTCAAGAAATTATTGGCCCATTGAGACCTCCTGCCTCTTAGCGGGCGCACTCGTCCGTTTTTCATTCATGGGCCTCGCGCGTTACTTTCCACCGGACGATTCAACTCAACGGGGAGTACAAATTGGTACCATGCCAAAACTTTAATAATCGATTGAAAAAGTCACCTTTTGATAAATACAAATTGGATTTAGCACACGAGCACAGATTTGCATAACTAGTCGTAGAAGGTGGCTCTTAAAAGGTCTTCATCTCTCCGGCCTCTGTGAATTATTTCAGAAAAAAAGAAGGTAAACGTTTCTTTGGATATGGTCAATTTGCGTTTATCAAATTTATTAGTGGATTTATTATAATGGCCCAACTGGCATAGACTTTTCAAAAGACATAATTAAATTTTTATTGGACAATCAATAATGTCCTGTTTCGGGTCTCTTTTATTAATCCTTTGTTGTGAAAATCCGATAAAGGAAGAATATGCCACGGATACCAAAGAATGTTGTGTGAATTCAAATTGATAATATTATACAAAGTGAATATTATGCAATGAATACAAAAGAATGATAGTTAAGAGAAAAAAAGGATAATAAATTTAATTGAGAGGGTAAGTAAATAAAGAATGATTATGTATTTTTTGTTTTATTTTTTACCGAGTGAGGATAGGAATTTTTTTGTAAGGAAAAAAGATTAGTCAGTGAAACAAAGAGAAGAAGGAAATACAAAGAGTAAAAAGAAATACAGGAAGATAGAAAAGAATGAAAGATTAAAAAAGAAAGCAAGAGATTCGAGGTCTGCTAAAATAAGAGTATAATTATTGGAAATTAAAATTTTAATAAAAATAGACTTTTTTGTGTATTGGAATGGAATCTAATCAATGGATTTTTTAATTCTCAGCAGGAATCGAGACGTCCCGCAGTGACGCACGAGCCAAAGGACTATTACCAGATACTCTACCGCTAAACAAATAAGAAAATAATAAATTTCAGAGGCTTCTTGTTCGGAATTCTTGACGCGACCTTATGGGCTTTTATGTCTTTCAAAGCTTCAATTATAAATGTAATTTACAATAATTATCTTGATTTAATTTTTTGGAATTCGCATTTCTAAAGGAGTTTTAAAAAAAGTTCTTTTTGGAATTAAGGATGTTCAACCCAGTGATATAACCTAAAATTAAAAAATTGTTTTTCAGGTAAAATGAAAATATAATTAAAATTGATTTCACCTAATTTTGAAAGACCCAATCGTACTTTTAAACAATTTCTTGGTTGAGACAAAAAAAGTTAACAAAAAATAATTATTTAACATTTTGTGTTTTATCTTTAAACTTTGTGAACAATTGTAATTTTCATCGAATTTTGACAAATAATGGCTTATTTTCTTCGTTAAAATATTCTCCACAAGTCTTTTCGGCGGATTTTGTTAATAATGTTTTGTTAAAACAATATTAAACAAATAAAATTTTCCTGTTGTATATTTTTTAAACCAAAAATGTTTCAATAAAATATAACGTATAAACTTAGAGAAAATGTTTCAAAGATCAAAATGAGGTATTATTTGTAAAAATTGGATGAAAATTACAATTTTTTACCAACTTTATAGAAAAAACACAAAATGTTAAATAATTCTTATTTGTTAACAAATTTTGTCACAATCTAATTTTTTTAAGAAATGCACAACTGGGTCTTTCAAAATTATGTTAAATCAATTTTAATAATATTATTATTTTAAGTGAAAAACCATTTTCTAGTTTTAGGTTATGCCAATCGGTTGAACATCTTTAATGGAAAGTGAAGGAACAAAGATATTAAAAGACGGAAAATTTTTATTAAAAAGAAAGTTTAAGAGTAAATAAAACTTAATGTAGCAGGAAAACTGGTATTGGAAAAAATGTCAGAAAATTTTTTTAGAATAGTAAAGGGATCTTTTACCATGGCTAAAAATTTTTATTTTAAAGTACTGAATTTTTTTTAAGTTGTTCGCTTCATTGACACATAACCTCAAACTAGAAAGTGGTTTTAGATAAAAAAAAAGATGGAGTTAATCAAACAATTTTTACTCAAGTTATCCGATTTCAAAATTTTTTCTACAGACAAACAGACAGACAGATATTTTTGTAAAATCCATTTTTTCGGAATCAGGAGGTCTCAAAACGTCGAGAAATGTGAGAATTAGGAAAAGTTCAAAATTGGACAAATTAAAAACCATCTCATTTATGATGAGAATTCAAAAAATATTAAAATTGATTTTACCAAATTTTGAAAGATCCAGCTGTAAGTTTTTTTTTTAGAAAATATTGGATTATGCCAAAATTTGTTTTTAAACAATAGTTACTTCATATTACGCGTTTTTCTTTAAATCTAGTAAATATTTGTAAGTTTCTTTTCAATTTTGAGAAATAATAGCACTCTTTTCTTTTTGAAGTTTAAAATATTCTCTACAATTTTATTTGTTGGATTTTGTTAAGCAATTTTTTTAGAACTATTTAAAATTAAAATAAAAAACAAATTGTTAACAAAATATAGAAAAATTAAATTTAATTTGTTTAATAAGCTTTAAATAAAATATTATATTAACCAAATTCAACAATAGAATTTGGATGATATTTCGAAGAGTAAAAATGAGCTATTTGTTAATTGTCAAAATTGGATAAACATCATAAATATTCACTAGACTTTAAAAAAAAAACGCAAAATGTTAAATAAAATTATTATTTGACAACAAATTGAGACAGAACCTAGTTTTTTTTTCTAAAAAATGTACAACTGGATCTTAACACAAAAGGTGTATAAGGTTATGTAAATGGAAATAATCTTTTGAATTTACAGAGTTTTTCAATTTCTTTGTAATTTACAGCATTTTTAAATTCCTTTAGTGTAAAGAATTGATAATTTTTTTAAATTTAAAGATATTATAAATAACTTTAATTCAGAGAAAGTATAAATTTCTTTAGTAAATGGAATTTATAAATTCCATTAAAATTTAGGAATTTACAAACATTTTTGATTTTTGGGTCGTTGATTACAGATTTCAAGTCGTAATTTCAAATTTCAAAATAACGGGGAAATATTTGGTGCTAAGGGTGTTTTTCATTTAATTAATGGATTTGTAAAGAAGGTTTGCATTTACGAGTTTTTGGGTCACTGATTATGAATTTACAGTCAGAAGTTTTATATTCAAAATGGTGGATTTAAGATGGCGAATAAACTTTTAAATAATGAAAATGTTTTAATATTAATATTTAGGGGTTCTTGGATCACTCTAAATCTGAATTATTGAAAAATCTGTCACTAATATTCGAATTAGTAGAAATATTTACTAATTTTTAGTCAAATTTCACTATTTGAATTAGTAGATTCAAATTTTTTACTATTGTATTAGTGAAAAATTACTAAAAATTAATAGAAATTTTCACCAATTTGAATTAGTGGCCGATTTTTCACTAATTTAGATTAAGAGAGATTGCTGGTAATGAATCTATAGTCTGAATTCCAAATATCAAAATGGCGGAAATAATGTGGCGGGCAATTTTTTTAATCATTGAATTTGTATTAAAAATTCGTAAACAACGGTTTTTGGAAGCGCTGACTATTTCGAATTTTGAATTTGAATTCATGAGTTAAAAACTTCGAATTTCGAAATTTAAAATGGTTGTTTCAATTTGACGAATGAATTACAAATTTAAAAGAATTGTTAGATTCTTTCAAATTTTAAATGTAGGATGTCTTGGGAATAAAATTTAAATTCCAAGATGTCGAAAAATATGATAAGCGCATTTTTTTAAACCTCTGAATTTAATTAAAAAAAATTGTATCTAGTTTTTGAGACCGCTGATTATTATGGATTTGAAATCCGAATTTCAAATTCCAAAATCCAAAAGGACGGATTCTAAAATTTTTGGATTTTTAAATTAATTTTTAAGGTGTTTTTAGTATTACTAATAATAAATGTATAGTTTAAATTCCAAAATTTAAACGGGGAATATATTTTATTTGATTTCAGTATCTCATCAAGAATCTTGGGGTTATTTTTTTCTAAATTCAAAATATTCGATCCAAATTAAAAACCACAAAAATAACAAAATTGTATTTATTTTCATGCCATGGAGTGTCTGATTAAAAATTTAAAGTATCTTAACTTCTAAACTTCTTTAATTCACAAAATCTCTGAAAGTAATTTTCTGGTCTTTTTTTTTTTAACATTTTAACACTCATGTGATGAATTTCAAAAGAAACTGCATGCATTTTGGTGGAGAAGGCGCAATTTGAAATTGATCGGCGGGTGCAATAACGAATTACGAATCGCGTCGGGATTTCGCAAAAGCACGAAAGTCCGATGATGCTACCGGATGGGAGATCGGAAAGAAGAAGGATTCAGGAGAGTAAATGACAGAGTCCGGCAGCCGCCTCGAGCCATGGATTATTATTTTGATTAATTTCTCCCGTCATTCGGTAGCTAAGTTCGCCGCCGCCGGGCCCTTCTTGGAACGCGGATCGCATCTCCTATCAGCCGAACAAGCTTTATATGTACAGACATCCTTTCGAACACGTCCCTCGTTCGTTGATGCTAATTTCGTAAAAGGAAAGATTACATTTCGAAATTGGTAGTGCTAATGTGGCAAGAAACATACTTCTTCACATTTCCATAAATGTAAACTACAATCTCATTGTGACGAAAATTTATCCCTCGTATCGTTAAAATCTCATTTGGCGCTATGAACGCTGACATTTTATTATTGAATGACTCATAATTTAATAGTAAAGTAAATTATTTGATTAAATTAATTTTTATAATTAAATTGGTAGCTGGAGTGTGTCAAAAATAAAACTTGAAGAATCCGCATTGTTGAGAAAGGGAACAAAATATGAACTGATAATTGATTTAAATTGACAAGACACTGAAGAGAAATTATTGTGAAGTAGAAGAGGATGAAGAAAATTATAAAATTAAGAAGTTACTGAAAAAGAGAAAAATTGCTAGAAAGTTACGAAATAACTATAGAGAAAGATGAGAAGAACTGTAACTAAAAGGAAAAAATTAGAATTTATGGAAAATAAGTAGGAAATTATGGAAAATCTCTAGGGAATGGAAAAGTGACCCTGAATTAAAAAAAAAAACAAGAAATAAGAATAAGTAAGTAGAAACGAAAAAATCTTGAGATATTATAAAAGATCACTAGAAAATGGAGAAAAATCTGAGGAAATTGAAAGAACAATTGGAAGTTGATTTAATTTAACCAGAGAAGGAAGAAAAATTCGAAAACAGAGATAAAGTACTACAGAATTAAAAAGTCACTACATACTGATTAAAATTACTGAAATATATTCAAAAAACCTAGAAAATGTATAAAAATTACTATCATTATTATTATTCTTTTTTTTTTACAAAACAAGTTAAGGAGATGAAAAAATACATGATTATTATTCTTATTATTATTATTATTAAAATAATAATAATTGGATTGTTTAAAATTAATTAGAAAAGAAACGAAATTTTTACTATAAAGAAAAATATGAATGAGAAATCAAACCAAAATAAACTGAAAGAAGAGGAAAATAATTACTTGATATAAGAAAAAACGGTTACTAGAAATTTATAAAGTAAGTAAAAAATGAAGAAAAATATTTTTAATTAATTACAATGATTAGACTTAATTTAAAAATAAAACAAAGAACTTAAAAATAAAAGTATAAAGTATAAGGATAACAGAAAAATAATTACAAAATGACAAAAATAACTACCAAATAAGATAAAAAGACCGCAAAGTAAATATAACTGTAAAAAAAAGATATCTAAAAAATTAAGAACAATTACTTTATGAAATGAACACTAGAAAAAATATATATAAAAAAGTAGAGTTAGTAGAAAAAAAACTAGTATTTGAAGAAAAATAATTGATAGTTGAAAATCGACAAAAAGTACCCGAGTTTTAATAAACTAGAAAGTGTAAAGAATACCTATATTATATTGCTGGAAATTACTATAAAGTCTAGTAGTAAATAATTAGATAAAGATTTAATATTACTACGAAATAAATAGTAACTGGAAATCGAATAAAAATAACTAGAAATAGAATAAAAATTACTATAATGTGAAAAAACAAAAAGTTGAAGAAAAAACGATAATATGTAGGAGAATTATTAGAAAATAAGAAGAATAAGAAGAAAACAAAAGCTGTAAACTGAAGAAGGCTTGCTAGAAAATGAAATAATTACCCGAAAATAAATTTTAACTGCGAGTTGACTAAAAATAACTAGAAATGGATTAAAAATTACTATAATGCAAAAAAATATGTAATAATATGTATAAGAATTACTGGAAAATAAGCACAAGAAAACAAAGAAAAGACAATAAAATAAAGAGGACTAACTCGAAAATGAAAAAATAACTGGAACTTGAAGAAGAATAATTGGAAAATAAAAAAGTACGAGACTTTGAAAAAATAACTAGAAAATGCAAAAGCTAATTATATATATGTATATTGATCAAAATTCCTAAAAAGTTTTGAAAAAAATCTAAAAAAAGTAATGAAATTACTAGATAGTAAAATAGCAAAAGTAACTAGAAACGGAAGAAAAACTACTATAAAATAAATTAGTAACTGGAAGTTGATTTCAAATTTAAAGGTGAGACTAGAAAAAGATACAAAATAACGGTAAACTGAAAAAATTGTTTCAAAATTGCAGAAAGTAAACTGTAAAGTGAAGAAGCATTAATAGAAAAAAATAAAAATGATAAATTAAAAAAAAATCTTTAAAAAAATCATTAAAAAAAATTTTTAATTAAGAAGGTTCCAGAGTTTAAAAATATATAAAAAGTGTAGAAAATAACTATATTAATGAAAATTGCTAGAAGTTATTGAAAAATAACTAGAAAATGAAGAAAAGTTATTAGATAAGAAACTGATTGAAAGTAACCAGAATTGGATAAAAAATTACCATAATATAAGACAAAAATGACAAAATAGAAAAAAACTTTAAACTGAAGAAGAATTGCTAGTAAATGAAAAAAAAACTAGAAGTTGAATGTCAATAATTAGAAATTAAAAAATTACTAGAGTTTATGAAAATAATTAGAAAGTGTCAAGACGATCTATATTTGATGACAATTACCTGAAAGTTTTGAAAAATATCTAGGAATTGCTTTAAAATTATTAGAAAGTAAAATAATATTTAAAAGTTGATTAAGAATAACTAGAAACGCAAGAATAATTACTCTAAATATAAAGCAGAATGACAGATTAAAAAAACTAAATTGTAAAATAAATTAAACTGTAAAGAATTAAATGAAATTAAAAAGTAAAAATTTGAAGAAAATTAATTAGAAAATAAAAAAGTACTAGAGATTTACAAAACAACTAGAAAATGTTAAATTTTACTATATTTGGTGACAATTACTTAAAAGTTTCGAAAAATAACTAGGAGATGTTTTTAAATTAATAGAAAGTAAAATAATAATAATAAGTAGATAAAGAATAATTATAAACGGAAAAAATTACTTTAAATGTAAAACGGAATGTCAGGTTTAAAAAAAATCTAAAAAAGATATTTAAATATGAAAAATAACTATAAGTTGAAAAAAATAATGCAGAATTAAAAGAGTATACGAGTTTTGAGAAATAACTAGAAAAAAATGACCAGAATATAATGCCATCGAAAATAACCAGAATAGCTTGTTCCCTTTCAAGGCAGTAGACGTCAGTTCATCTGGTTTCGATTTTTCTTCTTAATTTCTTAAATTTTAAGCATAAACGTAATATCTTATTATATGTATATCTGTTAATATATTATCTCATTTGAATCTTTCGCGCGTTTCATATTCCGTTCCGCTAGCTTGAGTTCTGTTCTAAAATCATACACGGAAAAAATTAGTTCTAGAATAATTCTAGAACTTGTTCAAGAATTGTGTATACAGGAATAATTCCAGAGTTTTTATTCTTAATTCATTAAAATATTTCGATATATTCGAAGAGTTTTTCTAGAAGAATTAAAATGAATTGCAAAAAGACTTCCGAAACTATTATTAAGAACTCTTGAACTCGTTTTAAAAAAAAAAAATTTTTAAATTCGATAAAAAAATTTCTTTTAAGGATATTTGAACTTAGTTCCTCGAAACTGCAAAATCTTCGCCTTGTCCAACTGAGCTAAGTACGAGATTGAATACCTATAAAATTCTAGAATTATAATTAAATTCTTCTGGACGAATTCCTGAAAAACTCCTGTATCCACAGTTCTTGAATAAATTCCAGAATTATTCTAAAGCCTTCCCGGTCATTTTCCCGAAACCAATTTCCCAAATGTCTTTTTTCCCGAATGACCTTTTTCCGAATGCTCTTTTTCCTGAATACTTTTTTCCCGAATTTTTATGTTCCCGAAAATAAAAATTTTAATTTTTATTCCTAAATATAAATATATAAAATATATAAAAGTTCTAAATATGTATATAAAAATGTGTGTAAATAGTAACAGGAGTATAAAAGTTGTAAGTATATATGTAAAAGTTTGTTATAAAGAAACATTGTATGACAAATTGCGCAAATAATCTAAAATTTTGTTATCCTCTTAAAATTGTTCATATTCTCCACAGATTCCCTGAATTCTTTTTTGTAATGCTAGCCATTTCTTTTTTGGGGCAGCTTTTACTTTTCTTCCTAGACTGAACTCCGCAATGGCTACTTCAGTGTCGGCTTGCTTTCTGGATTTCAGTCAGAAGAGAATACAGATCTGGATGATGCTTAGCGACAACAATGGCAAACCGATTGTGCCAGCCTTCACTGACATTATTCGTTCTACTGGTTCCTTCAAGAGCAGATGCATAATGATTCCACATGCGAATAGGATATCGAGGCGACACAGCTCTTCTTCGTCCTCGAGCTGGCCGTCCAATGACGTAATTTTCTCCAAAATAATTTAATATGGGCCGAAGCTTGTCTTCCAAATTATTTACAAGCAACTGAAAAGCGTCCTTCATGTCATCTAACCAAAACAATTGTTATGATCCCAAATTGTTTCCCATTTAAGTTTTCCATGAATAAATTAACAAATAATTGAAAATCCTAGATAGATAAAAAATTAATTGGGAAATTGTTCGGGATTGAGTTTTTTTTCGAAAATTCATAAAGCCTACCGTGCTACGAGTAATGAATTTGGTTCGAAGATTCGAGGATGTTGATCAGGTTGCAGGAAGAGAAGCTTCTTCGTAAGTCTGCGAGCAGAACGCTAATTCAGTCTAATTCCGTGGTCCATGGTGATTTCGGCTATCTCACATAATCGGCCAGACCCGCCTCGCGCCACGAACCGAACCCGTAATGGGATGGAATTAAGAGGAGACGTGCCCTTCGCTAATCTATTAATTCCTACACGCGAGATTGCGTCGGGCGTCGAAAGAAACGAGTTTTCACGAAGGGACCGTAATGTGCGCAGCTCTCGATTTCGTCTTTCTTTTTCTATTCCTGTTTCACTCTCCTCTTTCACTCACAACAAGACCCCAAGAACTTTCTGTTAGATTATAATTTTTAGTAACTAAAGTTTTATGAAAATGATCTATTCACTAATTCAATCTAATTAATTAATTATTCGACTACATAAAAATGACGTTGATTTTTAGCAAAGACGAAAAAACACAGGTTGAATCAGAACTTTTAAGAAGATGGTTAACGCATAGTTTCCGAGATTGAATTAGGCTTGGTAAGAAGATTGACTTACACATATTTTTTCAGTGCAGAGTTACCGGGGTTGAATTAGAATTGGTTTGGTCGAAATAAACACAGATAATGAATTATAACGTTTAGTTTTTGGTAACTTACTTGTTTTTCGAAAAACAAAGTTCCTTCATAAGCTTCCGCTATTGCCGTAACATTGTAACGATTTATGTGTTATTTTTAAATTTTTAAACCGCAACATTAAATAAATAAATAAATTAAATAAGATTTTAGTGATAAACTAATGGACATAAAATTTACAGGGTGTCTACTCACCGGGAATTCCGGGAATTTGCCGGGATTTTAGTTCGACCGGGAAAAACCCGGGAAATTGCCGGGAAAAAGAATTATATCCGGGAATTTCTAAAAATTTCATGCTAATTCGTTTTCGTAATTCTTTAAATTCGCTTGAAATTTATTACTCGTATTCGAAGTCTCTGATTGTGAAAACGATGTCAAATTTACCGATTTTTCAACATTCAAAATTGACAGGTCCAATATGACAGACATATTTTGCAAAATTGCTCAAATTCACTTCAAACTTGTTACTCGGTAGTAATCCATGTCGCTGGTTACTAATCTGAAGTTAGAATTTCAAAATAGTAAAAGTGTAACAAGTTTCAAGCGAATATGATCATTTCCAGGGCTGCCAGTGACTTACTTTTCTCATTTTTATTCATATTTTCTTTAAATCACTCACTATTACTCACTTTAAAAAAAAACCACTTTTCTCACTTTCTTAGTAAAATAATAATAATTATTAATTATTGAAGAAAATATCTTCTGCTTAAAGCCAGTGATATTATTTTATAGAAAATATATGTCTATTTTCTATAAAATAATAATAATAATTATTATTATTATTATATACAATTATATTCTTCAAATATCAATAACATTGAAATTAATATTGAAATCTTTTTCAATTTTTTGATTAATGTCTACAAGTTTTTAATTTTTAAACCAGTATTGTCAATTACTTTCGTCGTCTTTCAATTATTCCATCAAATTTCAATTATTTTTAACATTTTTCAAGTATTTTCTGCATATTTGTATTAGTTTTAACATTTCAAAATTATTTTCATCTAATTTCAATATTTTTTATATGGTTATCAATTTCTCAATTTATTACACAGTTTTCAATTTTTTTCTACGATTCAATATTTTTCTACAAATTTCAGCAATTTTCTTTTATTTATTTATTTATTTAATCTTTAATAATTTTATTATTATGTAATCAATAATTTTTTAATACTTGACACCAATTGCCAATTATTTTTTACAAGTTTCATTTTTTTCAAATTTCAATTATTTTTTTTAATCTTACACCAATTATCAATTATTCATGTCATTATTAAATTATTTATCTCAAATTTTTATTATTTTTGGTATTTTTCATGTATTACCTTCAAATTAAATTTTTTTTGTGATTTCTCAATTTATTTTCTTCAAATTTCAATTATTTTTGTCATTTCTCGACTATTTTTTCCTATTTTTAATTATTTTTGTAATTTTTTAATTGTTTTTTAAAATTTACAATTAATTTAATAATTTCTCAATTATTGTCAATATTTTCGACGTTGTTTTATTACTTTCTCCAAATTTTATAGGTACTTATTTTCTTAAATATTTAAATTATTGTCATGAATTTTTTAATTTCTTATTTCAATTTTCATTTATTATTGTCAATTCTCAATTTTTTTCAAATTTTAATTATTTTTATCACTTTTCAAGTCTTTTCTTCAAATTTTTCATTCTTTAATTAATTTTTAATTAGTTTTGTCACTTTTCAATTATTTGTCTTAAATTTTTATTATGTTTGTTATTTTTCATATATTACCTTCAAATTTTTATTTTTTGTGATTTATCAATTATTTTCTTCGAATTTTTGTTATTTTTGTTATTTCTCGATTATTTTTCCCTATTATAATTATTTTTCTCATTTTTTAATTACTTTTAAAATTTTCAATTAATTTAGTCATTTCTCAAGTATTATCAATATTTTCGACATTTTTTTATTACATTCTCCAAATTTTACTTATTTTCTTATATCTTTAAATTATTGTCATGGAGTCTTTAATTTCAACCTTTAATTTACATTTAATTTTTTTAATTTTTTATTTTTAATTTGAATTATTTTTATCATTTTTCAAACATTTTCTTCGAATTTCAAATTTTTTGGTATTTTGCAATTATTTTGTCATTCCTTAAGGGGTTACACCACTGTAGAATTTTCAAAAAATCAATTTTAGTTTTATTAGCTTAAAAGATGCTTTAAACCTTCTAGAATACAGGGAAAAAAGTTTGGTGCCTGTTTTTCATCAGATTAAATTTTTCAACAGCTTTGCTTGGTGCTACGAAGCATCTCATGCAAAACATGCTTCGGGAGAACGTCTCTAATGACGCCATTTTGAAACATTTTTCAGTCAAAAATATTTTTTTTGTTCACTGTAAGACAGACCTAAATACATCCTAAAATATTATTATTTTCTTACTTTTCTTTCTACAAAAAAAAATTCGCAAAAAAGAGCTTAATTTTAGTCGTCAACAGTAGTGTGACGCCAACGCGTTTTTCTCGAAACACATTTTTGCAAATCTGCAAGCAATATAACTCAAACAATTTTTATTAATTTAACTCTCAATTTTTATCATTTATTTAAAACAACATTCCGCACAGAAATACGTAGCCGATTTTTAATATTTTATAATTTCGATTTTTTAGACACAATTAAGTACTCATTTTTTTGGTCAAAAATTTGACTTTTATTTGAATTCTCGCCAATTTAACAAAAATGAATATTTTTAAAATCCCCTACGTATTTCTGTAGCTATTCTAATGTAGATTAAGCAAATGTTTTTTATTTTGTTACAGAATAATTTTTACGCCCTGTGTACTGCTTGCAGTAGAGCCATTTTTAAAAACACAGTCTAACATAAGTTGCTCTAACGCCGCCATTTTGTATTTTTTTGAATAATTTTTTTTTTTTCTAAACTTTAAAAGATGTCTAACAATATCCTTAAAAAGAATTATTCTTCTTCTGTTCCTTCTACCAAAAAAAAAATCGCAAAGAAACACTTTTTTTTTGCCGTCTACAGTGGTGTAACCCCTTAATTATTTTCTTTAAGCGTCAATTTTTATCTCTAATTTTTCAATTATTGATTTCTAATTTTTATTTTGTTTCTCTATTTTTAAATTATTTATGTCATTTTTTACGTCTTTTTTTGAAATCATACATTTTTTACATAATTTTAAATTAGTTTTATCATTTTTTATTTTTTTTCAAGGTAAAATTATTTTTGTCATTTCTGAATTGTTTTTTTTTCCTAATTTTATTTACTTTTATTATTTTTCAAGTATTTTTTTTCAAATTTCTATCAATTTTATGATTTTTCAATTATTTAATTATTTTCTTTAATGGTCAATTTTTTTCTCCAATTTGTTAATTATGTATTGACATGAAATTTTTATTTTGTTTTTCTATTTTTCAATTATTTTTGTCACTTTCCAAGTCTTTTCTTCAATTTTTTAATTATTTACTTAATTTTTAATTAGTTTTGTCATCTTTCATTTTGTTTCTTCAAATTTCAATTATTTTTGTCATTTTTGGAATTATTTTCTTCAAAGATCAATTTTTGCTCAAAAACTTATGTATTACGCACCTACTTTTTTCACTATTTTAATATTATAGCTATTAATCATACATAAAAGAAATCCGGGAAAAATGTGATTTTAGATCCGGGAAAACCGTGAATTTGAAAATCATGTTTCGGTAGACACCCTGAATTTATATATCCCTATAAAATATTTAAATAAAATAACTGAATTAAATAGTATGTCCAAATAACAATTTATTTAATAACTTCTCCGTCCAAGATAACAAAGTTATAAATTTCAATAATTAACACACGCAAATTTTCTGCTGCACAGGAAACGGTATCAAATTACGCACACAAGATATTAATACAGAGGAATATACAAATAAACAATAATATAGAGAAAAACCATACAAGTCCAATTATTTATAACAAATAAAAATAGTCAAAAGATACAATACAAACGATCCCCGCAACTCTATGCAAGTGGCATTCGCTCTTAATTCAATAAATAATTTTATAAAATAGAATATAATCAGATACTCATCCAATAACCGGAGAGGATATTGAGGAGACGGCTCGACATCCTTTAAGTTCATTCCAAACTTCTGATCTGAACTTTTCTTTTGAAAATATCGTCCGTTGGACGTGAGGATTCCTGTGTAATTTTATCCATTTCTCTTATTAAGTCCTATGTCTCCAAAGTGCGAAGATCAAATGATTAACTTTCATTTGAATTTCCTCGATGATACGATCAAACTCGGCGAATTCTTATTTGCGCCCCACTCTCGGCCAACTACCGAGGAACCCGGAAAAGGACAAGCAAATTTAATATCTAGACAATTTATATGGAAATTTAAATGGATAGCGTTACTCAGGGAATAATTGAAACAATTTAATTATTACAAATTGACACGAGGTACATTGCTTCAACATATACTCATAACTGTATTAAATCTAATTATTTTTCTTCTCGAACTCAAAATGAGCACATTTGAAAAATATTATTTTAATCATTATGGAATTAATTAATGAAGGTAGATTAGGAACTTTACCCTTTAAATGAAGTTATAATTAGGATATAAATTAAGAGAGGCTTAATAAAGCAACAAAAGTGGTATTCCGAAAATCGTGACGTGAGTCATTGTGGAATGCAAACGGGTTCGAGACTGCAGACAGGCTCTTATCTCGGTCCAAGAGGGAACATTTGTCCCGCGTCAGCTTATCACTGCTACTTCTTTCAGTCACCCCGGGTTGCAATAAGTAAATACATCCATCTTCGAGTTCATTGGAGAGAGGGTCCAGAGTTCTCGTCTCAAGACGTAGTCAATATGATAACAGGACCGCCCGTCTCGTTCTTACCTAAACGCATCCTCAGTATTTTATTACTCTGACTCTTGAAAATGAATTAGGCGGAAAATAAAACTCGAAACGTTTCCCTATTTTGACAAAGGAGATAAATTTAATGAAGGTCAGGTGATAAGAATTAATACAGCAGTATTTGAAGTTCATCCTAGAAAGAAAACTAATAAGCAATTTTTATTCAACTATTTAATTTTACAATTTTCTTCCACTTATCATTTAGCCTTCTCATCAACGCCTAACGGATAACAGAATCTAGAAACTTAAGTTAATTTTTTCTATATAGTTTGTTTCTTCTTTCTTTATGCAATTTGGATTATTAATTACACTATCACGTAGAATTTTAAGTATTATATAAATACTTGACGATCATGGGTATCCAAAGAACGTCCTCATTACCTCCTATGACATTCCGGCACATTTAATAAATATTCAAATTTCATATTCTTCTTCTTCATTTATGTTTATTGGCTTGAGGTACATAGGTAACACCAATCATAGAGTTTCGTCAAAAGAATAAGCTCCACTTTTCTGATCTTCTGAAGAAAACTGAAGTGGCAAATTATTATAATTAATTACCGACTGTTGACTAGAAACGTTAGTTATAGTCTCCAAGAGAAACGTAAAAATGGCAAATTATCATATGTAATAATTCTGAATGCATAGCTAGAAATAGTCAAACTTTATCAAACCCCGAAACGTATGACACTACACCAAATTGTCAATTATTTATAACCTTAAAGACAACACAATTTGAAAATACAATTTATAAAAATTATTGTAATGTAAAATTGCAAAAATAATAAGAAACCTTGACAAATAAATGTAAATTTACATTTTTATATTTAAAAATATTACAATTCTTGCAACAACAAAAAATCGAAACTGAAATTTATTGATAATGAACATTGATGTGTATTAACCAATGGGAAACTCGAAAAAGGTGCTACCAGTCTGAAGTTGACCATAACATTCATTCTTTTTAGGATTACGAGATTTAGAATAGGAAAGGATTGTAATATCAATTTTTGATTTAAATCGTCTTTCTGTTTTGTTTAGTTTGTAAAGAACTATCTGTGTCATAAAGATTGAAACTTATCATGAATTACTGGCACCCTTTAACCTTTAACGTTCCTCTATTGCTAGAGAAGACTGTTTGTTAGGAACGATAAAAGCAGACAGTATTCTAAAAGACCAGGACCTGAACGCAATAATCTGTCGTGTCGAGGCGCCACGACATAAATTTCTCTCTATCCAATCTTCTAAACTTGATGATTTCTACTCATCTTCGTCATCAAATAGTTTTACGATCCTCTTCAGAATAGTACGAAGCCCTCGAGAGCAAACAGGAATATTAAATATCAAATAACTATATACCTTTCTCTTGTTTTACAATTGGAAATATATATTTTTATCGGATCATCTTTTAAACATCGTTGATGCAAACATATTCAAAATTTAGTTGCAAATTTTTTTCTTTATTTCTAATATTACATTTTTTTAAATTTTCTATAACACGTTTTATAATTATACAAAAAATTGAACACATTTCTTATCGCTCTAAATATCTTTAGTTAAGATACAAAATTAAAAATTCTTATGAGGCTTCGTCCACAAATCACGTAACAGGTTTTAGGGGGAAGGGGGTTCAGTATCTCATGTTTTAAAAATTTTAAATAATTTGTTTGTTTTTGTAGTTATTTTTTAAACTAGTCTTAATATTTCATTCCAACCACTTAATATTTAATTAGCATTGTTATTTGATTATCAAAAGCAAATCCGGAAAAATTGTAGTTTACGAACCGGGAAATCCAGAAAATTTTAAATAATTATTCGCTAGACACCTTGATAGTTGATATCGAAGAGCTAAAGGCAACAAGTAGACAAGTGGATCCGACGCTGGTGCTCATTATGATGATTGGCAGATTCAATTAACGGGCAGGCTAACTCCTCCGCGGTTGGGTAGCCCCGGCTTAACTTGGGCTAAATATTATTAATAATAATCAGCTCATTACTGGCTCCATTAATTATCTGGTTATGCGAGCCAACAGCGAACCAGATTCGACCGGGTCAAACAAGTCGATCCTCCTGGAATCACTTTGGCCCACCCTTGATCTCATAAGTAGAAGGAGTCTACAAGCGAATAATTTGTTGCGTCCAACATGATTGCACATCATCGAACCTGCAAGCCATTACTCTTCCTCACCAAAGTTTCATAACATATGTACCACTTTTTATGACTCGTTCTCAACCAGATAATGTTCCTAAATCAACCGTAAATTATCGTACATTCGCTACCCAGCGGTATCATTCTAATAACAATTACAAATAAGCTTTAATTCTTCTATAAAGAGGTTCATTAAGTACAAATTGTTTGTATTGACTTCTACACTAAAATTTTTTTTCGCATACTGTACGCAAAGGTCGCTCTAACTGAACAGAATCCCGTTTGGAAAATAGCTGATTAGCGTGCAATTCTACATTCGTGGTCATTGTTCCCTCCTAGGTGAGCTCCTATATTAACTTTTGTTTATTTTAATGATGGAGTCGGTTCTCAAATTATTTTGTTAATTTTCGAGCCAGTGTTCAGTGCGCGTAACTGTCGAAAAATAATTGTGCTATGCGGACGGTTATTTAACCTTTTTTGAATCTTCTTAAATTTAATATTTTGAATAAATGTGTTAATTTTTAATCTGATTTATAAATCGTGGTTTTGTTGCTGCTCCTTATCCCCCAGTCTCTGTAAATTTCTGTGTTAGTCGTGATTTTATTTGAATTTAAAAATAATTTGATTAGTGTATTAAATATATTGTATTCTCTTTTTTGTTTAGCTATTTAACATTACAATAACTTGGCTCTAGTTTATTTAATTATTTGTTTTGATTAAACATTAATTTAAATTTAAAATTTAAATAGGAAACATAAACTAGTAAAAATGCGTCATAGTATATATGTATATACAATATATAATTACAATATTAAACAAAATTATTTAACTTCTATTTTTTGCTCGTATAATATTGAGGAATAAAAAATTGCAAAATTGTCTTTAAAAAACTGTTGTATTTTTTTAGCAAATATTTATAATTTAAAAAAGTCGCCTTCAGCTCGCATCTTAAACTCTCGCACTTTCGGTCGACAATTTTCCGGAGCATCATTTAGACACAAAACTTATTTTGAAGATTGTTATATTGTACAGAATGAGAATGTTATTTTGTACAACTGCTAAATGTTATTTTGTACAATTTTGAAAAATAAATTTGTTATATTGTACAATTTTTTAGAAAAGCTAAAAAACTTTTGGGATTACAATTAAGTCAATTTTTTACATAATTGTACAAAATAACAAATTTATTTTTTAAAATTGTTCCAAATATCATTTAGTAGTTGTAAAAAATAACATTTTCTTTCTGTACAATATAACAATCTTCAAAATAAGTTTTGTGTCAAAATAATACTGGCTCAAAAAATTCAGATTTATGCCAAAACTACTGAGAAAGGTATGAAGTCAAAAATATATACTTGCTTGCTAAAATTATGAGTTTGAATATCTACATCACTTTCTAAATCTGAATAAATTGAAATTTAATTAATTTTTTGCTTATTCAATCAGTGAATTAGTATAACTAAAATATCACTTGAAATCGTAGTTTCTCTGTTAAATTTGATTTAAAACAAGCAAGAATGTACAGGGGTCGAGACAGACCCATTTGTTGGTCCAAAGGGTGTCGGAACAGGTGTAAGACGAAAGGTTAATAAGAAACAAAAGGCAAAAGTAAAATATTTATTATATTTTTGAAAAGAAGTTCAATTTCAGAGCCGTAATTTAGGTTTTTAGCGCCCAGTGCGACATAACTATTTTGGCACCCCCCCCCCCCCACTATATTCCTCAGAAAAATAGAAGTTATAAAATATGTTTAATAAGGGGCAGTTGACAATTTATTTCATTTCGAGTAAATTTTCGGAATTAATAAACAAATAATCAAAATAATATAAAATTTGTGAAAATCATTACAAATTGAAAATAAAAAATTAAAAATTGACGAACTTTAGAATAACTAAAATTTGAAGAAATTGATTGCAAAATGATAAAAAATATAATTCAAAATTGAAGAAAATTATTAAAGAATAATGAAAGTAATAAAAAATCCGAAAACATATTTGCAAAGTAATAAAAATAATGAAAAATTGAAGACAATAATTTTAGTTTGTTAAAAATAATTGAAAAAATTACAACATGTTGTTATAAATAATAAAATAAAATAATTGCAGAATGATGAAAATAATTGTAAATTGAAAAAATAACTAGAATTTGAGATAAATAATAAAAAAAAATTCGAAAATAAATGAAAAAATAATTTTATTATTTTTTCATTTTTTCCCTAAATTATAAATTCAATTTCCGCAAATTTCAAATATTTTCTTTATTTTTATCAAATAAATTGATTGATGAAATTTTTACTTTTAAACTAAACGGCACCGACGGCACCACCCTAGTTACGGAACTGTTCAATTTTATTATATATCGGACTTGTAAGTTTCGAACGCAAATCTTTTAATAAAATAGAAATTGCGGCTTTAATTTTTAAGCAAGTGCTTCAATATTTCAGTAAAAGTTACCTTAATAACTATATATTTTACTATAAATGTAAAAATTTAATATTCTAATGTTGACTTTTGGCCGTTTTTGAATGCCTTCTGGCCCACTGTGTAACGCTTTTACGCCATCATGGGAAGCACTTTTAAAAAGTTAGAAAGGAGGGTTGGTTCAGTTTGATTAAACACATCAAAATGGTTTTTTACAGCTTTTATTATTTTATTAATATATTAATTCATAAATGTGAAGTTTCTTGATCTAAAGTTTAAATTTTATAAGCCATATTGGATTTC
This sequence comes from Ganaspis brasiliensis, assembly GCA_037103525.1. NCBI lineage: Eukaryota > Metazoa > Arthropoda > Insecta > Hymenoptera > Figitidae > Ganaspis > Ganaspis brasiliensis. The sequence continues at coordinate 111,684 of JAZKLR010000175.1, read as the reverse complement.
GGGTGATTTTTTACAGCTGTTATTATTTTATTAATTTATTAATTCATAAACGTAAAGTTCCTTGATATAAAGTTTATAAATTTTAACCCATGTTTGGTTTCGGACTGTGAAATTACGTCCTGAACGGACGTAATTTAAAATGACAAAATTTCATAGTATATTAGAGCAAGTTGGCATGGTACAGTGGTTAGAGCATCGGACTTTAAAAGTAAGGGTCTCGAGTTCAAATCCTGCCGCACGTAAATATTTTAATTTGTAAATTTAAGAATAATTTCAAACAACTTAAAAAATTATTTGTAAATATAAAAAGTATAAATTAAATTAAGTAATTTCAACCAAAATAATACATCAGACATCTCATCTAATATTTATAAGGAAATATCTGGAACATTTCAGAACGTTTTTAGAACGTCCTTTTAAGACGTTGCTAGACCAGACATAAGACGTTCCTCAGACGTTTTAAAAATGTTTTTATTACGTCATAGGAACAAAAGGGCAATGTTCCACAATGTTCGTAAATATAAAAGAACGTTTTAAAAACATATTTAGAACTTTCGGTTGCCCACTGGGTAAATTTAGGGTAAAGTCACACAACTTCGTTTTGCATTGCGTCGTAATAAGAAAGAAAAGGACAAAGCATACGTCTGTCTTTTTCTTTCTTATTACAACGCAGCCATGGGACTCCTAAAAGTTTCTTCACATTTTTTATATTTTTTGGCGTTGAATTTTGTCAGTAGACCATGAGTGCAAAAGAGTTAGAAATATACATACTGTTGTCACTTTTACTCGAATGGTCTAATGACAAAACGCATTATAAAGCGGTAACATGGAACTACTCAATAAAACATGGCTGATTATATATAATTATATTGAATATACCTATTCTAATTCCTATCAAATATTGTATAATAATTGTAATAATAATCTACAAACTTTATTAGCAACCTTTAATTCTTACCTGTAGTTACTTCCGATTCCCTAAAACTTTATAAGCAGTCGATCGTTTCTTTTTACCAAACCAATCCGCCATTTTCTGTATACCTGCTGGTATCTGGCATACTAATACACAATACATATTTATATGATTATTTATAATATATATATATATATATATATATATATATATATATGTTGCAAGCCGTTAGCCAAAGGCCTACACAGGGATACAAGAAATGAACACAAAATTTTATTTAAAATCGACATTTTTGATTTTAAAGTCAATAGTTCCAATCGAAAGCTGAGATTTTTTCTTATGTGCATACCAAATTTTAGAATGACGTTTTTTTTTGTTTAAAAGACTTACTCTGCTTTCTTTTAAAACCATTTATTTTAAATTCAAAACTATCCATTTCAGAAAAAATCGTAAATTCATGTTTATTTTTGCAAAATCAAGGTTAAAAATAAAAGATGTCTTTATTTATTGACTAAACCTTCTTTCTACTTCTAAATGGTAGAAATTGATTAAATTTTTATCTTTACTTATAAAACACCGAGTGATAAATATATATGGGACATTCTACGTCACAGGGAGACCCCCCACTGCCCAAAATTGGTTTCAACGAAAAGTAGCTTATTATAGCTTAAAATTTAGCTTATTTTATTTACTTTTGAGTGCGAAGTGGCACCTTTTAAAATTGGAAATAGCGGACCCAATATGGCGGACAATTCAAAATTTTTTTTTAAATAACCGAATACGCTTGAAAATTTTTACTTTGTGGTTTTTTTTGTCATTAAATATAAATTTAAAGTTATGTTTTCAAAATCAGTGATGTCGGATTGTTAACAAGGGTTAAAAACCACCAAAACTCACCCCACGGGAAAAAAATATAAATTAATTTTTAAGATAGTATATTAAGCAATAAGGGGTTGCTTACGATACTTTTTATTCCAAAGGCACAAAAGAGGTGCTTTTAAATGCTTGTAGGTTAGGGTCGAAATGCGTTCATTTGTTTGACCCTATGAAAATGGCTTCCATTTTTTCCCTGTGGTGGAAAAAATGCATGGATCAGCTGTTCATTTTTTCCCGGTCGAACAAATAAATGCGTTTCGACCCTGCCTACAGGCATCTAAAAGCGCCATGTTTGTGCCTGTGGGATAAAAAAAATTTTGCTCTACAAAAAAATTTTGTTCGCCCACTAAAAGGATGAAAGTTACGTAGGAAAACACTCTTAAATCATTCAAGGTGATAACAATGGTAACCAACCCCTAAAAGTCAATAGGAAAAAAAAAAAAATTAAATTTAAAAAAAATTATTTCTGTACAAAAAAATTTTGTTTTTGCACTCAATGCATGGAAGTCACGTGGGAAAACACTCTTAAATCATTAAAGGTGATAACAAAGGTAAACAACCCCCACAAGTCACCCCAAGGAAAAAAATAGAAATTAATTTTGAAAAAATTATAGCTCTACAAAAAAATTTTGTTCGTGCACTTAATACATGCAAGTTACTTAAGAGAACACTCTTGAATCATTCAAGGTGCTAATAATGGTAAACAAAACCTAAAAGTCACCCCATAGGAAAAAAATCGAAATTAAATTTGAAAAAAATTATTTCTGTACAAAAAAATTTTGTTCGTGCACTCAATGCATGGAAGTTACAAAAGAAAAAGCTCTTGAATCATTTAATATAATAACAAGGATTAACAACTCCCTAAAGTCACCCTTTAAGAAAAAAATTAAAATTAAATTTCAAAAAAATTTTTGCTTTACAAAAAATTTTGTTCGTGCACTTAATGCATGGATGTTACTTCAGAGAACACTATTGAATCATTCAAGACGATAACAAGGGTTAACAACCCCTAAAAGTCACCCCTTAGGATGAAAATCAAAATTAAAAAAACAATTCAAGAGTGTTTTCCCGTACAAAATTTTTTTTTACAGAAATAATTTTTTTAAAATTTAATTTTGATTTTTTTCCTAATGGGTGACTTTTACGGCTTATTAACCCTTTTTATCACCTTTAATGATTCAAGAGTGTTCTCTTGAGTAACTTCCATGCATTCAGTGCACGAATAAAATTTTTTTGTAGAGCAATAATTTATTTCAAATTTAATTTTGATTTTTTTCCTTATGTGTGACTTTTGGGGGGTTGTTAACCCTTGTTATCACTTTGAATGATTTAAAAGTGTTCTCTTAAGTAACTTCCATGCATTGAGTGCACGACCAAATTTTTTTGTAGAGCAATAATTTTTTTCAAATTTAATTTTGATTTTTTTAATAAGGGGTGACTTTTGTTGGTTGTTAATCCTTCTTATCACCTTGAATGATTCAAGAGAGTTTTCTTTTGTAACTTCCATGCATTGAGTGCACGAACAAAATTTTTTTGTACAGAAATAATCTTTTTCAAATTTAATTTCGATTTTTTTCCCATGGGGTGACTTTTAGGTTTTGTTTACCATTATTAGCACCTTGAATGATTCAAGAGTGTTCTCTTAAGTAACTTCCATGTATTAAGTGCACGAACAAAATTTTTTTGTAGAGCAATCATTTTTTTCTATTTTAATTTAGATTTTTTTACTAAGGGGTGACTTTTCGGGGTTGTTAACCCTTGTTATCACCTTGAATGATTTAAGAGTGTTCTCTCAAGTAACTTCCATGCATTCAGTGCACGAACAAAATTTTTTATTAGAGCAACAATTTTTTTCAAATTTAATTATGATTTTTTTTCTTAAGGGGTGATTTTTAGGGGTTGTTTACCATTGTTATCACTTTAAATGATTCAAGAGTGTTCTCCTACGTCAGTTCCATCCCTTTAGTGGGCAAACAAAATTTTTTTGTAGAGCGAAATTTCTTTTAAAAATTAATTTCTTTTTTTTTCCTTGGGGTGAGTTTTGTTTGTTTTTAACCCTTGCTAAGAATCCGACATCACTGATGTTAAAAATCTAACTTTAAATTTATATTTAATAATAAAAAAAAAACCACAAAGTAAAAATTTTCAAGCGTATTCGGTTATTTAAAAAAAAAATTTTGAATTGTCCGCCATATTGGATCCGCTATTTCCAATTTTAAAAGGTGCCACTTCGCACTCAAAAGTCAATAAAATAAGCTAAATTTTAAGCTCTAATAAGCTACTTTTCGTTGATACCAATTCTGGGCAGTGGGGGGTCTCCCTGTGACGTAGAATGTCCCAATATATATGTAAAAACATGTATTAGAAGCAAATTCGTTTGTTTTATTTTAAAATTCTGATATTGTTTAGAAAATTTACCAGACTGAAATTATTGTTACTCGTAAAGTAACAGAACATCCTAATTTTTTATTTTGGAAATAAAATCTTAGAAGTTTTATCTAGAATCTTATGAAATTTATTAAAATCAGTACAGACAAACGCGAAAAAATTACTATTTGCTGCAACGTTTTAAAAAACTTTAATTGTTTATAACCATTGAAAATATTCAAGTTTTAAAATACCCTTTATAGGTTCTACTAGTCTCATCACGGACTATCAAAGCATACACGGAAAAAAATAATTTCTAAAATATTCAGAAACTTAATACTTGAGTTTGGGGCAGGGAAGGAAATTCAGTACTAATTCAAACAAATATATTTCAGGTAAATGATGAACTAGTTCCTAAAAAATTCTTATAGATTAGATGAAAAATAAATTTTATATTCTAAACTTCTGTCGGTCTGATTTTAAACATTCAATTTACCTGTAGACCAGTGTTTTAAATAACAAATTTAAAATCTGAAACAGAAAAATCCTAAGCTGGAAGACTTGAACTCGCGACCCATCACTCTAATACCGCCCGCTGTATCCACTAGGCAGTAATACGTAAAAGTCAGGAACAGGTTCGGGTAGTATCTACTAAAAAATAAAGCGCTGAAGCCTATATCAGATCCTGCATTACAGTTCAGGGATTTCTTCTGAACTTTCGTAAATTGTTAATTAAAGGTCATCAAGAATCGTCAAATTTTCTATATTGCCTAAAACTTATAAATAAATTCTGTACTTATTCATTAATAATTTTTAACTGTGTATATGAATGAAAGAAACTCCCGGACATAAAAAAATTAGAGGCTCAGTGCAGGAATTATCACCCATTTTCCAAAAATTTTTCACACTTTTGTTGAATTAATTAGTGATAACGTAACGGAAAAAAATTATCCCTGATTTATATTTTTGGAACTTATTTATAAATTTGGGTCCTCGAGAAGGGCTGTCTTTTATCCCTCAAAAGGCGAATTTAGTAATCTTCACTAAGAAATATAAGGTCCTAACATTGAAAGGATATTTTATATTTTATGGAAAAGGAATTGCATTTGCTAGTTCGACTAAAAATCTAGGAGTCATTCTGGATTGTAAGTTGAACTGGAGAGAGTATCTGGAGTATCAATGCAAAAAAATTTGGACTGCCTTTTGGATCTGTAGAAGGGCGATACGATAATCCTGGGGGGCTAATGCCGAACGTAGTATATTGGCTTTACCGGATGATTCTAAAACACAAATTTCTGCACGCTGCAATTGTCTGGTGGCCCAGAACCAAATTAGCTACGGTTAAAGGTAAACTGGAAAGTCTCTAGGCTATGATTTTTAGGGGAATCACAGGAGTTATGAGAACCACGCAAACTGCGGCGTTAGGACTTATTCTCTCAGAAGAACATTTACATATCTCAGTTGTTGCTAAGGCGGCGCTCACTAAGATAATAATAACAGGGTGGATGCTCTAGCTAGAATAGGGTCAGAAACACCGATGACTGGACTAGAACCAGTGTTACACGGAAAAAAAATAGTACCCGAATTATTCTAGAATTCCCTTTCGTGGTGTCACCTTGTCGTGGTGAGGGGGTTTAGGACCGGCCAGGCGCTTGTCCTCCGGTCGCCATCCCTAGACGAGCTGTTTGGCTCTTCCTAGGACTCACCGAATCCCAATGTCTAGCGAGTTTGGGCACCGGGGAACGAACGGGACCCTGTTAATTCGGGTACTCACCGCTCTTGTACTTTGTGCACTAACTGCCTGTGCGGATGATGTTATTTCGGATTCCAAATGGGGGCTAACCATCTTCGTCAGCGGTGGACGACTTGGATTCTGGGAGGAATGGGACACTCTTGCCAGCTTGGTATCCCAAGTTGTGTGGAGTAGTCTCGATCTGGTGCTGACGGCCGTTGGACCGGTTGTCTGTCCGATCTGACCAACGGCACCCCCAAACCAAGGTGTTTTTACCGTGCCGAGGGATGAATGGCAGTAGGGTTAACAAATCCGAAGCGGAGCAGAAGAGGTGGCGCGGAAGGGGTCCAACCCAGAAGAAAAGCTGGGGCCTGGGCGCCGAACGCGCGGCTCTCGTCAGTGAAGTGGCTGGAGGTGTCGCACACGGGGACTCTGGGACACCGGGCGAACTCCCGGTAGTATCTAGTCCTACCCCTGCAAGCGGGGCTCTGCAGGGGCCGAATTCTTTTCCCTAGCTTCTCGTGGGAACAAAATGACGGACCCAAATAAGCTAAAATTAAAAAATTTAAATCTTGAGACCAGCCAAAAGGATATGGTGGCTGAGGCTAAGGTCCCAGCTGGTGCTGAAAATTCAAAGGTCCCTATCCCGGCAGCTGGTACTGTCCCATCACCTGGAATTTCGGGCTCTTTGGTGTCTGCTGAGCCGGGTGATAATTCAACTAAACCTACCGACTTGGCTGGAAGGCCTCTCGGAAAGAAAAACCTCCCCGGTTCTGTAAAGAGACGGTGAAGGAGATTGAAGCATGCACATGCCCAAAAAGGAGAGACAGCTGGTCCCTCCGGTGATTCGGGCGGTTCCGCTTCTGGGGTGGATGGCGATCCGGGTTTGGGTAAACCAGACGGATCTGAGTCTACCAAGAGGAAAAAAGGACCTGACTCGTCTCCCCCGGGGGAACCAGCGGTCTCTAAAAGACCAAAACAAAGCCAAACTGCTGTCTCTTAAGAGACACAGGGAGGTATTAGTGCGGCCATCAGGGCAAATCCCCTGACGATGGTGGTTACTAGGGAGCAATTCGGGCTCTTTAGAAGGGCCGTAATGCCGCTCCTTGTAAGAGAAACGGCTAAAAGATTGCCGAGGTTTGAGGCTTCCTTCTGCAGGGGAGGAGTCTTTATTTTCGTCGCTTCCAACCCAGCGGCTAAGGACTGGCTCACCAGTGCGGTGGAAGATCTGAAGCCCTGGGAAGGGGCGACGCTTCGTGTTAGTGGGGTGGAGGTACTCCAAAGGATGCTAAAGGCCACCTCATGGATTCCGGGCGTGCCGTAAGAAGTGAAGGAGGTACTAAAGGCACTGGAGGAGTACAACCCTTTACTAAAAACTTCGTCTTGGCGAATAGTCAGGACTGAAGAGACTCAGGTGGCTGGAGCAGCTGAAGGGAATAAATTCCTCTTAGTTGTGCAGGTCCCTGAGAGTCAGGCGAGGGCTCTAGCAGTCCTCGACTACAGGCCATTCTACCACCTGTGCAGAGTGACTTTTAAAGTCACTGGCCGGGTGGAGAATGAACTTGGGACGAGTGAAAGAACTGATCAGCTACCGTAATGGCAACTGATGCACTCACATTTACTCAAATTAACTTGCATCATTGCAAAGACGCCTCAGCAGTACTGATGAGAGGTATGGCAAGGATGCACACATGTATCTCGTTGATCTAAGAACCTTGGGTTTGTTGAGATACCATTAGAGGGCTTCGGGGAAAGAGTTTCATTTGTTACAGGGACCCCAAGGCTAAGAGACCAAGAGCGTGCAACCTGGTGAAAGGTGTATCAGTTACTCCTTTGTTGGACATGTGCACTGGAGACTTAATGGCGGTGATCACTGACTTTAAGGGAATTGGAAGGACCGTCATTGGATCGGCTTACTTCCCCTACGACGGCAGGACCAATCCACCAGTAGAGGTTGCAAACTGGTTGATTACTGTACGGTAAGGGGGCTTCCCCTGGTGTTGGGGTGCGATGTTAATTCGCACCACACACTATGGGGGAGCTCTGATATTAATCAAAGAGGTTTGAATTTGTTGGACTATCTAATTAATACTAACTTAGATATCCTAAATACAGGTTCAACACCGACTTTCAGGACTAAGAACAGAGAGGAGGTGTTAGATATTACACTCGGCTCTGATTCCATATCCAATAAGATAAGAAAGTGAAGAGTATCGGATGAACCTTCACTTTCTTTCTGAACCTTGTCGACAATTGGTGCCGACGGGTCAACCTGTCCGTAAATCCAAAGAAAACTGAGGTTGTCGTCTTTACGAGACGCTATAAGTGGAAAGCAACACGCACGCTGAGGCTCTCGGGACAAGAACTTCAACTGACAGCGCGAGCAAAGTATCTAAGAGTCATCCTGGATAGTAAACTGGCCTGGAATAAACACTTAGAAGATAAGTGCAAGAAATTCATGGCAGCCCTCCGGGCTGCCATGTAAAAGAGCCAACGGGCATAGCTGGGGTTCAAAACCAGATACACTAATGTGGATCTATAAGGCGATTCTGCTCCCTACACGGAGGGAAATTTGGGAGAAAAGCCGCACCAAGAAGGTGGGCTGCTGTTTCTTCTTTGGGAGGAATGCGCGCCCAAGAAAATACAAGGCAAATTCAGTAGTAAAAGTCATGGGTGAGCAGCTGTCCCACAGCTAGTGCATTAGATTTCACCAGTCAAAACTGTGGGAGAAATGCGCTCCCACAGAAGAGACAGCAACTATTCCAAATTTTTCTCCGTGCAGGCTAACTTATGCATCTGTGGTCTGGTGGAGCAGAGTCGAATTGTTGTCGACTATCGGTCGACTTGAAAGTGTAAGGGGAATGGTATTGAGGTGCATAACGGGGGCGTTGGGTACCACTCCTATAATGTCCCTGGGTGCACTTTTAGGGCTGGAACCACTACACCTTACCATCAAAGCAGAGGCGGTTAAATCTGCCCTGAGAGTAAATGATGGACTTGGGAGGAAGTATGTCAGGGAAAGGGTTACGTGACACTTACCGCTAGTTTGGTGGAAAAATCTATCTTCAAAATGAGAAGGGATAGAATTTCTTCGCAATACCTTTTTGATAAGAAATATAAAATTAGCTTACCAGCAAAAGAGGACTGGAAAAATGGACTCGTGGTCCTCCCCACTGATGGCGACATCTGGTTTACAGATGGAGTCAAAGGGGAAGTGGCTGCGGGTGCAGGTCTATAGCATGAAACAACTATGGAGGGCTCTGCATTTAAGCTTGGGTCCACTGTAACTGTTTTACAAGTCAAGATAACGGCACTGCTCTATGCGGCCGGTGAGACCGCGGAGCTCTGTCGTGGTAGGAATATATTTTTCCTGTCGGATAGCAAGGTCCGACATACTGTCCTTGAATCATTACTCAACAACATCTCATCTAGTTTGGGAGTGCCACTGTGCACTAAATCACTAGCTGAGACTAACCGCGTCACGCTCCTATGGGTCCCAGGTCCCTCTGGAATTAGGGATAACGAGATGGCGGATCGACTTGCAAAGGCGGGTAGCAGGAGCCGCACTGTTGGCCGTGACCCGCCTGCAAATGTCTCTAATGCAGTGTTGGCCTTAGAATTCAAACAATGGTTACGCGCAGAACACCAAAAGGAGTGGAATGGCTATGCTAGTGGCAGACAGGCTAAGTCACTTCTTGGTAACACTATCAACCTGAAACGAACTGCCGACTTCTGTAAGCTCAGCAGGATAGATGCCAAGACCCTAACGCAAATATTAACTGGCCATGGGGATCTTCGCTATCACCGACACAAACTGGGCATCGTCAATGACCCCGAATGTCGGAAGTGTGGAATGGAGGATGAAACCTCTACTCATGAACTCTGCCATTTCCCTTCGCTAACTAGCGAACGACTTCACCTCATAGGAAAACCATTCCTTGAGGAAGCAGATATCGCGGCCATGACTCCGGCTCGGGTTCTCTCCTTGTGGAGGGGGCTCTGGGCTTAGGATTAGATGGCTCGTTTTTTTTTTTTTGCGTAAAGGGATTACCCAAGCGCCTTTGGTTGTACAACCATTCCCCTTCTCTTAATAATAATATTCTAGAATTTGTTCAAGAACTGTGGATACTGGAAAAATTCCAAGGTTTTTATTATTAATTCTTTGAAATATTCTGAACAGTTTTTCTAGAATAATTAGAAATTACTTCAAGAAGACTTTCGAAACTCGTATTAAGAATTCTGGAACTCGTTATAGAAGAGAAAATTTTTAAAATTCGATAAAAAAATTTGTTCCGCGAGTACTCGAACTCAGTTTCTTGGGACTACAAAATCTCCGCTTTGTCCAACTGAGCTAAGTAGGCGGTTGAATTACTAAAGCGTGAACACAAATTTGAGTGAACTAAGCGCTATATGCGACGCGATCTGAAAAAAGGGACCTTAGTGGCAAATCGGGAATTTTACAGGAGAGCGAAAAGAAAAGACGAGCGCACATGGCGCTCTGTATAAATCGTTGATGTTTGAATTGTCATAAGTTGGAAAATAATTAATAAAAACATTTTCTGACTTTAAATAATGAAAAAGGAAGTTTTATTGAATTTAAATCAACTATAAACCGAAAATCAATTTTTTGCCTCTAAGGTCCCTTTCTTCAGATCGCGTAACATATGGTGCTTAATCCGCGTGCTTCGTCTTCTATAACAGTTCCAGAACTTTTAGAACGCAGCTGTAGAGATCTTCTGACCGCGTCGCTAATAAAAATACTTTCAATGTCATTGTAGAAATACCTACAAAATTCTAGAATTATTATTAAATTGTTTTCATCCAATTGCCGAATTATTCCCGTATCCACAGTTCTTGAACAAATTCTAGAATAATTCTAGAGCTAATTTTTTCCGTGTATATGTTACGGTTAAAGTGCATAATTGGCGAATGACCAATTGACCAATTGAATTGGGCATTAAAAGGTAGGTGAATGTGAGAAAAGCATACATTTTTTTTTGGTTTCTGTGCACTTTAAGGTAGTATTATATTTTGCATCGATAAAAAAATCGACTTTTTTTATTTTATTTTTGTGGTCTACATTACCTCAAGAATATAATTCCTAAATTGCAGATTAAAATTCGAAGAAATAAAAAAGTTATACACATGTAAATGTAATACTTATGCGAATCGGCTCATTATACACAAAGATCGGATGTTTCTGTGAGGCTGTAGCTTCTCTGCCGATTTATAGTTTATTTTTCTTATCTTGACTTTGGCGCCCTCTAGTACTTTTATAAATCTATTATAATATTTATTTATTTATTATTTAATTTAATTTTTACAGATTATTACATTATCATATTTTATATTAATTATTTATAAATTAATTAACATCACTTGATTTCAATTTTTACCGATTACCACATTTACCAACCAACGCTAGTCCTCTTCACATTCACCAATTCACCTGCTAAATGTACATAATTTCTTCCATAAATGTCAGATGATTCACCAGACTTTGCACTTTAATCGGCGTAACATATACATTTTTCAGAAGTTGAAAAATGAAGGACATAGTGGTCCGAAAAGTAAGAAAATGAAAATGATATACATACTGCGTTAATCGATTTAACAAACTCATTATCCATGAGATATTTGGAACGTTTACCGCGAGCAGCGCGAACCAACTCTTCCTTCGAGGCGTACTGAGAGGGTATTAGCGGTTGGCACCCCTGCGGTTTGATTTACGGGCGCGCACTAACGAGCCTGCAACGCGAGGTACTTACACGTTTCGGAGACGAACAAGCAGTAGGTAAAGGATGAACCGACCAAGTGGAAATGTAACTTGAACGAGCGATCTCCAGATATTGCCCGGGGGCTGATTGGCCCGTATTTGGTTATAATTAAGGCACCGGCGGCGGCCATTAGCGACCACGCATCGAACAACATTGTTCCAGAAGGACCAAGAGAGCCGCGCTACGTAAATCAAATTGTGCCTCCTATTTCTCTTCCCTTTAAGTTCCACTCATTTGACTCCTCACCGGCAGTAACGACATTCTGCTTCTGCAGGACTTTCGCTTATTCACAATGAGGCGATAATTTTAAATAAATATTGTAAGGAATTAATTAAATAGCAATTCCCCTTTCTATGTTGATCTACTCCGCGTCAATTTTCTTTCAAATAAGGTGGTAGGAGCCTACACTCTAAATCTGAATCAGCAAATTCTCACTGACTGTCAGCGTATAATCACTGATTAAAATAGCTATAAGTATGACACCCACATAACACGTAATATTCCAGGGACATTCCTGGAATATTTTTTTGTGACATTCGGAACATTCCAATGGAATTGTGTTGGTTCATTCCTTCCTTGATATACTGCCAGGTCTCACCGATATATTTTGGTAAGCAACGTCGTGTTATATATTGTATATTATTTATTTAAGCACATAATATTTTATTAAGTTTAACCGATGTTTATGTTTTCGTATTGTTTATTTACAGTTTTGTAATTATCTGAAGAGGTCCATTGTAGATGGACGAAAAGCTTTACATACATTAAAGCGAATAAATGTGGATTTTTTCGAAAAATATATATACATCTTGCACTGTTTATTATTTTAGTTTTTCGTCTTAAAACAAATTAAAAATTCTAAACGCGACGGGAGGATGCGAACCTTAAACCTAATACCTATCTAACGATTAACTCTCGCAGCTATTATCGGTATGAAAATAAGAATCTAAGCCGAGTAGATATACTTTTAATACATATCTAAAATAGTTGAAGTTCATCCAGCTTTATTGTAGAATTTTCATACCGATAAAATAGCCGCGAGCGTTAATCGTTAGATAGGTGTTAGGTTTAGGGATCGAATCCTCCCGTCGCGTTTAGAATTTTTAATTTGTTTTAAGATATATGTAAAAATAAAATGATAAATAATTCTAATAAGAATTAATAAATTTAAAGACAAAATATTTTTTTTTGCTTTAAAAAACTTATGAATATACCAATGAAATATTCCAGAGACATTACAATTTAATATTCATGGAATGTGCTACTGAAACAAAAATAATTTTTAATATACTAGGGGAATATTCCAGTAATATTTAAGTGTAATATTCCAGAGACATTACAATTTAATATTTATGGAATGTTTCACTGAAATATTTCCTGATTCGGACATAGCAACGTTCCAGTAACGTCACTGCAATATTCCATTGGAATGTTCCGAATTTCACAAGAAATCTATTCGCGACGATTGTAAATGTTAGGCTATGTAATAAAGCAGGCAGTTTTTAAATATCACAAACACGATGTAGTATAAGAAGCAACCTTATACTAAAAAGAAAAAAGTTTGAGAAAACTAAAGAAATAAGAATTTTTGTAATAAAGCTTAATAAATTGAATGTAAAATGAGCCATATTTGAAGTCATTTGGTTAAAAATGTTTTGAGTTACAAATTGAAAACAAAAATTTTTTTTTTCATTTTTACCTCCTGGGCTTAACCCTGCGAAAAATCTAAGAAAATGTAATAATAAATATTTTTTAATGTAGAAATATGCAATAGGATTTCATTTTTAAATAAGCTTTAGAAAATAAAAATAGTTAATCCGTTATCAAATTTTCGATTAAAATTCGAGGATATTTTGATCTGATCACTGTTCCGATCGAAATCCAATTGTCGCTATTGATTCTCGCTTGGTTTTCAAACTTTTTTAAAAATTTTGTTCCAGCCTATTTTGGTCCAGAGAAAAACAATGAAAAACAAGAAAGGAAAAATTAAAAAATCGTGAAAAAAAAACTTTTATAAATCTATCATTAAATTTATTATCATTATTAACTTGACTGAAATTTAAGAAAAATAAATGAAAAATGATTAAAACAATGAAAAGTGTATACAATAACTTAGATTTGACATAATAAATGGAACTTTAGGATATAAATTGAAAAAAAATTAAAATTAAAAAAACTAATTAAAAATTCAGATAAATGATAGAAAATATAGGAATTCAATTGAAGAATGAAATTTAAAAATAAATAAAATTTCAAGAAATTGATTACAAATGATAACATTAATAATTGGAAATTAAAGAAAATTATTAATATTCGAGAAAAATATTTTAAAATCTAAGATATTAATTGAAGAATAATAAAAGTTATAAAAACTCCTATAAAATATTTGCAAAGTAATAAAAATAATGCAAAATTGGAGACAATAATTATAGTTTGTTAAAAATAATTTAAAAAATTACAAAATATAGTTATAATATAAGAAAATTATTGCAGAATAATAAAAATAAATCTGAATTAAAAAAATAACTAAGACGAAAGATAAATGATAAAAAAAAGTTAGAGAATTTATTAAAAAATATTTGAAAATGACAAAAACTAATTTAAAAATGATAAAAATAATTGAAAATTGAAGAAAACAATAAAAACTTGTAAAAAAATAATCGTAAAAATTACATAATACATTTGAGATAAACAAGACTACTTGAAAAAGGATCAAGATAATTTGAAACTAAAGTTAATTGTGAAAATTTAATAACACAAATTAAGAAAATTACCAAATTTATTTGATGTAAAAGAAAGTGATTCAAAATCCAAGAACATCATTGAAATACTTAAAAAATACAAAAAACAAAACTCATATTTTGTAAAAATAGTTGAAAAATGACAAAAGCAATTAAAAGTTAATAATTAAATAATGAAACTAATTTGATATTGAAAGAAATAATTTAAACTAAAAAAGATTTATTTAAAAAAGTTAAGGAAAATAATTAAAACTTGCAGAAATTTGGAATTTAAAAATTAGGGGAAACATTAAAAAATAATGAGAATCATTGAAGAACATTTTTGAAAAATGATAAAAATAGTTAAAATTTTTAGATATTAACTGCAATCATAAAAAAATAATTTTAAAAAATACTGAATATTTGTAAAGTAAATGTATTACAAAATGATGTCAAGAATTTTGAATTCAGGAAAATAATTACAACATTATAGAGATAATCGAAAATTTTTTAAACAAAATGAAAATTTCAGATATATTATTGAAATTTTCGGAATTAATCAACAAAGATTCAAAATAATATAAAAATTGTGAAAATAATGCAAATGAAAAAAAATAATTAAAAATTGACGAAGTATTTGAAATTTAAGAAATAAAATTCAAGAATAATTAAAACATTAAAAAGTGGATGCAATAACTTAAATTAAAGATAATAAGTGAAAATTTAAGAAATTTATTGAAAAATAATTAGGTAATATATCTAATTAAAAGGTGAAAAAAACTAATTGTAAAAATATAAAAAAAAATAAAAATTAAAAAAAATAATCGAAAAATGAGATAAATAATTGAAAATTTAGGAATTTAATTGAGGAATGGAATTTAAGAATAACTAAAATTTGAAGAAATTGATTGCAGAATGATAAAAATAATAATTCAAAATTGAAGAAAATGATTAAAAATTAAGAAAAATATTTTAAATCTAAAAAATTAATTTAAGAATAATGAATGTAATAAAAAATCTAAGAAAATATTTGCAAAATAATAAAAATAATAAAAAATTAAAGACAATAAATTTAGTTTTTTAAAAATAATTGAAAAAATTACATGTTGTTATAAATAATAAAAGAAAATAGCTGCAGAATGATGAAAATAATTGTAAATTGAAGAAATAACTAGAATTTGAGATAAAAAATAATTCAAATTAATTAAATTGCAAATAAATCAAAAAATAATTTAAAAAGACAAAAATTAATTAAAAAAAAATATTAATAAAAAAATAATTGATAGAAATAATTGTTAATTGAAGAAAATAATAAAAGTTTGTAAAAAATAATTTAAATAATTACAGAATATATCTGAGATAATAAGACTACAATTTCAATTATAGGTATATTATAATTCTTCAAACTTCAATTTATTTTAAATGTCATTGTTTAAAAATTTAATTAATCCTCGCTTTGAGAATAATAAATTTAAAATTATTTAAAAATTTCTTTAATTTTTAAAAATTTTTTCTTTTATGATTTTAATTATTTGCTACAATTTTCATCTATTTTTATCATTATTTAAAATTTTTCTTTTAATTATAATTATTTTCATTATTTTTGTATTTTCCCCATAAATTATAAATTCAATTTCTGCAATTTTCAAATATTTTCTTTAATTTTTTCAAATAAATTGATAGATGAAATTTTTACTTAAAAATTAAATTTTACTGAATGAACGAATTATTTCCTTCTTATTAATAATTTTTATATTTATTAATTTTAAAAGTTGCATTAAAATGATGTTTTAAATACAGTAAATAAACAATTTTTTTCTAATAAAGTATTTGCAATTAGTAACATTTATAATAATCAACTTCGAACTGCCTAAAAAAAGAAATCTAATTTTTTTTATTAAAAAAAAATATATAAAAAAAGGTTGCGTTTCTCCAAGTTTGCGCCCCCCGAGGACTGCGCCCGGTTCCACGGCACCGACGGCATTACCTTATTTACGGTACTGCCTACAGGTATTAAAATATTTAGATAACTAGCAACAATAATATGATTAAAATTAGTTATAACATCTCAACATTATGAATGAATTTATTATTTTATTTTCATTAGAAGGAATAACTTGTAAATTTAATAAAACACACTACTTTTCACTAAAAAGATGCCTAACAATATTAATAGAATAATGTTTACGTTTTTCTAATTATGAAAGACAAAAGACGAACAAAAAAGACATCGATAAAATAAATAAGTCATTTATTATATTTGGAAGCTGAAGTCAGACTCCTTTTATGAAATTTATTGTGTTCTTCTTTCTGTAATAAAATAATATAAAATTTATTTTTAAAAAAGAATAATTACCTAAACCTAAACCTAAACATCAAAACATTTTAAAATTCAACATTAAATACAACCATTATAAAACAAGTTAGAATTTTTTATATTATAATTTCGTCATTGTCACAGGTTACCTTAAAAATTATAAATTAAACAAATTTTTTGTTTTTCAAATATTATAAAATTAAGAAAGTAATAATTTCACTTTTTTTAAAAGATTATTTACCATTGTTCAATAACACACTCACTTTTTTAAGAAATAAATTTATATTTAATATAATCTTTTAAAAACATTGTTTTAAAAAGTGTTGTTAAAAAAAAGTTTTGTTGTGAAATTAGACTCATGTTCTGATGCTTAACTTTCAGGGCTCTTTCAGTTTTACCTACGTATGTACTATCACAATCATTACAATTAAGTTTATAAACAACATTTCTATACTCTAGTGTTTCCAACGGATCTTTTCCTAATTTAAAGAAAATATTAAAGATAGAATCATTTCTAAATACTGTTCTAATATTATATTTTTTTAAAATTCTTTTTACTTCATAAGAAAGATTATTATGATAAAAAAGCGAAACTAATATGTAATTCTATTCAAAATCAAGATGCTTTGTTTTTAATTAATATCCCTACTTTATAATATAATATTATATATTATTTTGTATTTTTCTTTACAATAAAACGATTTCAGAAATGTCAATAATGCCTCTATTCTCAATATCTATTTTAAATAAACGACGAACAATTCGCCATTTTTAATTTGCAAGTTCGCGAACTCTCGGATTATCATCAATTTTTACCATGAACTCTTCGTAAATAAAACTTGAAATTACATTTTCCAAACTGTCGAGAATAAGACGAATTACCATCAATGTACATTCTCAATTTTCCAAACAGAGAAAGTTATTTCCCAGTACTCACCCACACATGTGCTGCTTAACTATAATACTATTACGAGAATAATGATGATAATTTACCGCTTACGTAAAATAAGCATCAATATCGCGCACTTTATTGCGCAAATCTAGCTTGCTACCAAGTCGGAGACGAGAGACCGCAGCATTTCGTCTTCGGTGAAGGGTTAACGTGACGAGGTCGATGTTGCCGAACTTGGTAACAATGTTCCTCTCGTCTCATATAATTGGCGCTATGGGGGCTCAGTAGGGGCACCACACGGTGAGGCCAGGGGCACTCGCCATGGGATGAAGAGATTTACAATGTTCCCGGCCGTAAAATAATCAATAAAATCTGCACAAAGTAAAGAAACGGATGTGCGGCGGTGATTTAGTGCGGAGCGCCGCGCCCCCGGTCCTCCAACTTCCCTTCAGAAATTGCGAGTCGTCCTTAAGCTTGCCTTTTTTCAGCATCACCACTTTCACTCGATATGAAAAATTCCCTATTTATATAACTCCTCTGCGAAATTTGTCTATGCTAATTTATTTTTGCAAGCAAGAGGGATATTTCTCACGCGCAAATATCCTCCTTTTTTTGCACCTTCGAATTTGTGGGAAAGGGGCGTGGACAAGGTCTCTTGAAAAATTAATGAACGTCCAAAGCAGAATGTTAAAATCTCGTTGGACGATGATCGATGGATCATATCCTTTTTTGCATTCAAGCCTTAATCGTCGTTTTCTTATTTTAACGTTTGTTTTTTACTGAATAATTGTACTCGGAAATATTTTAATTCGTGTATTCAAATTAGGTTAATTGTGATGTTTTGGGTAAATGGGGTTAATTTAGACTAATTGATTCAAAATTGAATGCGCAAATTTTTTTGCTTATGTATTTAGTTGATGATACATAGGCAAATTATTGAAATAATAGAGAGATTAAATGGTGAGAATTGAGAGGATTAGTGAGATTGGTTAGTAATTAATGGGAATAATAAGATAGTTAATTGATTTATTAGTTTAGAAATCAGCATGAGATCAGGACTCCCAATCAAGGGTTTAGTGGATATTAAATTAATTGATTTTTAAAATTATCTGCAACTCTCTGCTTCGTTCGAAAACTTTTCAGAGTTTTCGGAACCTCTCGGCTCTGCTCGGCATCGTTCGGAATCTTTCGGGTATAATCGGAAGCATTCGGCAACTCTCCACATTGTTCGGAAGTTTTCGGCTCCACTCGACAACTCTCGGCTTCATTCGGAAACTTTCGGGACCTCTCGACCCAAATCCGAAGAGTACATCTATTCTAATATCAAAACTATAATCGATAGTTATATAAATAAATATATAATAGATAAAATATTATTTAAATATAAAAATACATAAATTAACTAATTCGAAAAACAGTATTTTACAATGAATTGTCAAATATCATTTCTCAAATCGGATTGAAAAATTCTTTTCCAAAAAGTAAAGTTGCAGAAATCAATAATTAAGTTCTTTATTCACTGTAAAATACATTTTTCAGAATAAGCTAAGCTGTAAAAAATTCTTATTGAAAAATTTTTCCCTGGAGGATTTTAAAATAGGGATCGCTCAAAGGCTTGTATCAGGAGCCAAGTTGTGACGAATTTATGAGCACCTTACGAGCTGCCTTCCTCAGCTGTAAGAAGCGATAAAGCAAAGGGCGCGATCCTCAAAACAATAGAAGCAAACTGAGTTCGATATATCTCAACAAATGTTTGATCAAATACGAATTGATTTAGGGTCGATTGTAAAAACTAAACTTGCGCGCCGAGTTCTTTAGATGAGCGCTCTAGTCAAAAGGATGAACGTAAATTTATTGATTTTGAGCGGATAATAAAGTTATCATCGAAGTGCAGTGCGTTAAATGATTTATTGACCCCAAAAACAAGCTGGTTTAAAACCCATTATTATTTTTACACCTTTGTTTAAGATTAAAACTCTGTATAAAATATACATTTGATATTAAATTAAAAAAATTTATGTTTATGTACTTCATTAATCGCCAGTCTAATCATTCGTTGAATTCATTTGTTTCCATATTATTGCTGACAGATTTTGAATTCAATTTAAGAAATCTATGAAACTTTACAGTAAAATTTATGGATCTCATATTATTAAATTTTGGGAATTTTAATTTAATCTTCGAAAGGAGATTTGATATTTAAAAGTTCATTACATAGATTTAAAAAATAGCAAATTAATTAAGTTGAAAAATTTAAACGTAATACAAAGAAATTTGTTACTAGGGCCCCTCGGGAGGCGCAAACTTGGAGGGACGCAACATTTTTTTTATATATTTTTTTTATTAAAAACAATTATAAAACAAAAAAAAAAAAAAAATAGATTACTTTTTATAGGCAGTTCGAAGTTGATTATTATAAATGTTACTAATTGTAAGTACTGTATTAGACAAAAAGTGTTTGTTTAGTGTATTTAAAACATCATTTTAATAAAACTTTTAAAATCAATAAATATAAAAATTATTAATAGGAAGGAGATAATTCATTCATTTAGTAAAATTTAGTTTCTAAGTAAAAATTTAATCAATCAATTTATTTGAAAAAATTAAAGAAAATATTTGAAACTTGCGGAAATTGAGTTTATAATTTAGAGGAAAAATTAAAAAATCATAATAGAAAAGAATTGTTAAAAATTGAAGAAATTTTTTAATAATTTAAAATTTATTATTATTAAAGCGAGGATAAATTAAATTTTTAATCAATGAAATTCCAAATTAATTCAAGTTCAAAGAATTTTAATATACCTATAATTGTAATTGAAGTCTTATTATCTCAGATACATTCTGTAATTTTTTCAATTATTTTTTACAAATTTTTATTATTTTCTTTAATTAACAATTATTTCTATCAATTAATTTTTTAATAATATTATTTTTCAATTAATTTTCGTCTTTTAAATTATTTTTTAATTTATTTGCGAATTGTTTTTTATTATTTGTCTTAAATTCTAGTTATTTTTTCAATTTAAATTATTTTCATCATGCTGCAATTATTTTCTTTTATTATTTATGAATATATGTTATAATTTTTTCAATTCTTTTTAAAAAACTAAAATTATTTTCTTTAGTTCTTCATTATTTTTATTACTTTCATTATTCTTCAATTACTTTTTTAGATTTTAAAATATTTTTCTCAAATTTTAATAATTTTTTTCAATTTTGACTTATTATTTTTCTCATTTGCTATTAATTTCTTCAAATGTTAGTTATTCTCAAATTTAATTCCTCAATTAAATTCCCAAATTTTCAACTATTTATCTCATTTTCCAATTATTTTTTTCAATTTTTATTTTCTTTTATATTTTTGCAATTATTTTGTCCACCTGTTGATTAGATATTTTAATTATTTTTTAATAAATTTTCTAAATTTTCACTAAGTATCTGAAATTTAAGTTATTGCATTCACTTTTTAATGTTTTAACCATTCTTCAATTTTTTTTCTCTAATTTCAAATACTTCGTCAATTTTTAATTTTTTTTTTTCATATACATTATTTTCACAATTTTCATATTATTTTAAATCTTTGCTGATTAATTTCGAAAATTTCAATAAGATATCTGAAATTTTTATTTTCTTTAATAAATTTTCGAGTATTTCTATAATGTTGTAATTATTTTCCTGAATTTAAAATTCTTGAAATCATTTTGTAATACTTTTACCTCACAAATATTCTGGATTTTTTAAAATTATTTTTTTATGGTTGAAATTAAAATCTACAAATTCCAACTATTTTTATCATTTTTTAAAAATGTTCCTTCAAAGATTCTCATTATTTTTTAATTTTTCCCCTAATTTTTAAATTCCAAATTTCTGTAAGTTTCAATTTTTTCTTTAACCTTTTAAAATAAAACTTTTTCAGTTTAAATTATTTTCTTCAATATCAAATTAGTTTCATAATAATATTGGTTATATTTAGTCAACTTATTTTCTCAGTGTAAGTTATTGTATTAATTCACATTTAATTTTATTATTCTACAAAAATTTTCTTTTATTATAATTATATGTTGTAATTTTTTCAATTATTTTTAACAAACTAAAATTAATGTCTTCAATTTTTTATTATTTTTATTACTTTGCAAATATTTTCTTGGAGAAATTGTTACTTTTATTATTCTTTAATTAGTTTTCTAGATTTTAAAATATTTTTCTCAAATTTTAATAATTTTCTTTAATTTTCAATTATTATTGTTATCATTTGCAATCAATTCCTTCAAATTTTAGTTATTTTTAAATTTCATTCTTCAATTGAATTCCTAAATTTTCAATTATTTATCTCATTTTTTAGTTAGTTTTTTCAATTTTAATTTTCCTTTATCTTTCTGAATTTATTTTGGCCACCTTTTGATTAGATATATTAATTTTTTTTCAATTCATATCCTAAATGTTATTTATTACATCTACATCATATTTATTATAACAATCCTCTTCTTCTGTTATAAATCCAACGTATTCCCCGTTAAATAAAGTACGAAACCGAACATTCTTGACGAACTCCTATTATTAATAGGCATATCTGCATCAATCTATAAAAAATTAATTGTTGTTTAATTTAACAAGTAAATAATTACACTGATAAAAATGTATAATATATATTATTAGTTGCTAAAAATTAGTTGTATTATCTAACAGAAATAGCTATCCACATAATGGCAATAGAGGTAAGGTAATTAAATCTCAACTATACGGAAGCTAATCTTTTTTCCATCTGTAGTTTAAACAATGTTGATAAGTAATATAAACAATATTGAAAGAAAATCAGTGTCCTCAGCTAAGATTTAGCTAGAGAAGATACACTGCAAGAATAGCCTAATTAGATTATCCAAAACCCTTTCATTTAATACAAAATCAATGTTATTTCCAATACATAAATCACAATCAATTAAACATTTGTTTGAATCAAAAACAATCTTATCATCTGGATACTCCATTTTGTCAAGTTTATCATTTTCCAATACATTTGCTTCAATAAAATTATTTGATTTAAAATTCTTATTATTAAAAATAGTGAATTTACTTTTGTCACTTTCCTGACACGTGCCATCAGCCTCATTAGTTCGTTTCATTTCGATAATGGATCTATTAATTAAAGAGTCACCTTGAATAATTTAAATAAAAGTGATATCGTCTTGTGTTGATACGACTATTTTTTCAAACAAAACTTTCTCAAATAATATGAGTGAAAAAAATACCTGAATGCCTGTATCTATCAACGCATAAACCGGCACTTTAAAAATAGACACTCTTATTTTTAAACATCTTGCAAATTTAGAAACATTCTCACTATTTCCCAAATCAGGTGGTAATCCCATGTAAAAAAATGAATACAATTTATATTTAATTTTTATTGATTCTTCATATTAATTTTACATTTACTTTTTATTAACTTTATATTAAATTTGAACAAAAATGTTTTTTTAATACAAAATTGAGTACATAAACTTTTTTTATTTAATTTAAATTATATTAAAAATTTTTAAATTTATATTTAACGCTTATATTAAATTTATATTAAATGTCTATTAAATTTATATTAAACTTTTATTGAAATAACATAAAACTTAAATTTGTTTAATTATATAATTTACATATAATTTTTATTCATTTCTCATATACACCCAGAGAAATAATATATTTGTCTCACAGCCAAGTAACTTTTCAGTTGTTATATCAGAAATGTGTTATGAAACTTTTCCTATTACTAAAACAAATAATTTGCACTTACCTGTGTTACGTCTGACGTACAAAATGAGTGAACTAATTTTGAATAATATTTATTTATTGAAATAATGTTAACAAGTTGGAGAAGTTAAATTTTATAACTGAGCCTTACTTTGCAAATTGTGGAAAGATATACTGTTTTATTTCTCTTCTCTTCCCACCCTCCACCGGTCAAAATTAAGTGTGCCGATGTCAAAAATTTACAAGTCTCTGCCCCTGATTAAACATATTTTTTAACTTCTATTTTGCTAAGGAATATAGAGGGTGGGGGGCTCCAAAATATTTATCTCGCACCGTGAGCGAAAAGCCGAATAAGTTACAGCTCTGTTTGTTTCAGATACGAATTATCATACACAAGTTTACAATACTAATAAAATGATTTTTTTCAAAGATTTTAAATTGTAAAAATATGAAGATTTGGACACATTTTGATAGAAGGGCATATGTGGGAGAATGACGTAATTGGCACAGGCAAAATTTTTCCATAAACTTTCTCCTAAAATATTTTGAGACGAAACTTTGTTGAATTAGTAATATATCATTTGGAAGGTCCCTCTGACCCAAGTTTGTTTGAATTTTACTCTAAAATCAGCTTTTTAACGTTTTAAAAAATCAGCAACCTTTGTTCAAAATTAATTTCAAATTAGTGAAAATTTTGATTTTTTAAATGAAGAAAAAGAGTTAGAACTGTTTTTAAGGTACATTTTAACAAACAATTGTTAGTATTTATAATATTTAAAGAAACTTTTTGATCGTGTAATAGTTATATATTATATTATATCAAAATATTATTTTTTAAATAATATTGTTTAAAGTAGCTTATTCCTGAAGCAGTAAAATAAATGTGCGTTAATTGGCGTAAATCGAGCAAAAAGTAAAATGCATCTACGTTTGTTGGTGAAAGGAAGTGCCTGCCTCGCAAGGGGAGTACATGAAGCGGATTGGCTGTCTCCGTATAATAATAATTAAACAACATGGCGTTCCATTCACTTAGTTCACCTTCATTCCACAGCGCCAGCAAATGGATTCAGCTGAATTTTGTACAGGAAACGCAAAAATTAAAATTTCCATAAAGAAATCTTTTTATAGTTTTATTTTATTATGTTTTTGGATCAAGTTTCAATTTTTTGTTGATTCAACTTTCTACAAATTAAGCACGTTTTAATTGACTTTATTTATTCTTGTTCAACTTGGATAATTGTTTATTTTAATAATAGTTATCAGACAGTCATTTATTTTCCTTTTTCTGCTAATTCGACCCTCTTCTCATCAGAAGTACTCCTTCAAAGGAAGGATTTTATAAAGTAAGGAATTACCGCTGGCAGTACGAAGGTAAAAATCGATTACTTTGATGGCACTTCCTTTACTTAAAAACATTCCAGGAACAGAGTATAATGGTCAAGTATTGAAAAAAAATATCTTAATTAAGGAGTGAAGGCCGAAAATAAAACAATTTCTAGGAAGATCTGTATTTCTTTCATTCACAAAAAACAAGACGTTTTCTTCGAATACTTACTTAGTAGGTACTTTGAAATTTACTTAGTACTTATTTCGAGGCTAACTTAGTATTTAGAAACTCTTTAAAAATTTAACAATACGTACGTTATGTCAAACTAAATAACTTTTACTATATTTCATTAATATAATCTATTAATATTTTCTCATAATTGTTAATTAATAGAATTATTTTTTTTAGATAAAATATCCTAAAATTTGACAATAGTTACCAATAAACTGAAAATTGTAATTTTTTATTCAAATACAATTTTGAATTGATGAAAATGTTAAAAATAAAAATGTTTTCTGTTTAAGGGCATGTGATGGATTATGACGTCACTGGTATAGGCAAAATTTGTCCGCAACTTTTCTCTTAAAATATTAAATATTTTTTTATGAATCTTGGTAGAATTACTTAAAATGTCATAAGAAATGTCTCTCAGACCCGAGTTTGTTTGAATTTTGTCTCAAAATTGATTTTTAAAAAAGTTAGCAATTTTTCTAAAATTTCCAAAAATTAAGTTTGGGCCAATATTTAAACAAATTTGGGTCTGAGAGACCTTCAGAATGACATTTTAAGTAATTCTACCAAGTTTCATAAAAAAATATTCAATATTTGAAGAGAAAAGTTACGGACAAATTTTGTCTATACCAGTGACGTCATAATCCATCACATGCCCTTAATCAAAAGGTTAAGCCAATGATGTGAACCACCTTAAAAATTTCGATGAAACTGGACTAACATTTTTCCGATTGTCTGATTTCTTCTTTTATCACGTCAATTTCGATATTAATCATCATAATACGAATCCTTATTAAGACTACTAAAAGTCGGATTATCGAATGTAGTTGTGGCTTGTTTGTACAAAGGATTTTCGTGCTGGAAAAGAAATAAAATAAAATCAATATTTATACGTAAAAATGAGAATAAATAAAAAATTTGTAATTTACTCCATTTGAAATGATTATATACAAAATTTTCGAAAATTTTTCCAGAATTTTCAAGAACTCGTTTCACGTGGGACATGTTAATAAAAAATTATTATTTTTAGAAAAAAAAAACGAAAATTTAATGCCGTTAAATTTTTTTTTTAATATTTGCACGTGTTTAGAAGGTTTTTAAAACTGTTCGTGAATAATATTTGTATTATTTACGTACTCGATTCCACTTTGCTTGTGTGCGTTCGTTTTCAAATTTTGCAAATTCTCTTTTATCATGAATTTCGGTGAAAACTTTCCAAATCGAAAGAATAAGCAGACCCAGTATTACGGTGCTTATTATAACTCCAATTGCAACCCCTGAAAATTAAATTGAATTTAAAAATAGTAGGGTTAATTTCTCTCATAATTTAAATTGTATTAATTCAAGCTGTAAAATTCACTTTTTCTGTTATTTGTACTTTAATAATTGTAATTTGTTTATTGGCGTGTTCCTCTATATAAGAATCCATTTTATCTATTTCATTACTTATATTGATCTAATTTAGAATCCATTTTTATTAGAATTTGAATTCATTTATTAGAATTTATCAGAATCTGTTTTTTTTTTTTTTTTTTTTTTTTTTTTTTTTTGAAAATTGTATCATTTGAAGAAAATTTTACCCATTGCGTTTACTGGCTCAGGACAGTCTTTGAGTTCTTGAGCAATGATTTCGTACACTTTTATATCACCTCCAATTCCTTCTCGATGAAATTTATATTTAAAGACAAAAGTGCAATCACCGGCACCTGGAACTTTGCAAATTTGAGCTCCTGTTTCGTTATCAGTAGACTCTTCTTGTACCACTTTCACCTACACATAAAAAATTTAATATTAATTAATTAAAAAACGAATTAATGACATCTTGAAAATAAATTTAATGCTAACTTCGGAAAATAATTAATATCGAAAATTACCTAAAATTTTTATGAAACAGAAAATAAATCTCATCTATTTTCAATATTCGATAAATATTGTTATTTATTAATTTAGTTATTTTATTTAATTATTTTGTTAAATTACCACACTTATATCCTGAGAACACGAATCACATTGTTCATCAGTGGCTAAAGGACCAGATCTATGCACCAAGCATTCTACACAATCTTTAAATTCCTCACATAGTTTGTCAGGACAAGTCTGAAAAGAATGTAAATCATTATACTTAAGGAGGTTGAGCACTTTGACATAACCTCAAATTAAAAATTGATTTTTAATACTATTTCGTTTTTTTTATTTTTATTTTTTGTTAATGCATTTTTTAATAAAATTAAATTAGAAAAACAAAACAAACCGGACAATCCTCACAAAATTGGCCAGAATATCGAATATTTCCTTTCTGGTGACAGTGGCATTTTCCACAAATGCAATCCCCATGACCACTGCAAATCTCGTTCGTATATTCCGTCGGCTTACACGTTCTATTAGTTTCTTTGCAATCGCAAGTATCACCAGTCCAACCTGGAAAGCAATTGCACGTGCCGCATTCACACTTACCACGTCCACCGCAAACCTGATGAAGATGAAACTTGATATTAAAATAAGCAAAACTCCTCTTAAAAATTCTAGGTGTTAATACTTCTTTTACCAAGAGCAAATTTACTACAGTTATTTCTATTTGTCGTAAAATAAAGCAAAAGAGATTTCAAAGCAGGTAGTAATCTTCCTGCAAATAAACAACAATCGTTCTTGGTTAAATGTTGAAAATTATAATCTTCCTGCAAATAAATAACCATCATATTCGGCTAAATGTTTAAAATTAATCTTCTTGCAAGTAAATTATATTTTTTATCTATTTATTTATCTCTTTATCGAATCATTCATTTGGTACAAATGTCCCGTTTTTTTTTATAAAAAATTAAAATAGAAGAGACCCTCCATCAGTAGATAATTGCTAACAGTAGATAATTTGAAATTTCTAAAACATTGCATTAAAATTTTAATTCAGTTATTATAATAAGATTTCAGGAATAAAATAAGGTATAACCTAACAATGTTGTTTTATCCTAGCATGCAATCAAGTAAGTAGTTTTGAAATAAATGCATCACTTTTTATATTAACAATGATTAAACATTTATTGGTAATAGTAGTTGAAATTGATTTTACAGTTTGGTTTTTTTTAAAGCGGTAGCCGATATTGCTAGATCGGTGACCCTGGCTAGACTGACGAAAATGTTGAATGCAAAGAAAAATCCCAAATTTTAGATCTGACAACATTGCATTTTTGACCTGAGACTTGACAACGCAGCATTTTTAAATGTGGGGGGCAAAATCATAACATTGATGGAAAGAGTGGTAGGTAGCAAGACCTAGGTACAAATTTCTAAAAGGCAATTAGGCCTAATCCTCTCTATCGCTGACCTTCGCAATACAGGCAGATTTCAAACTTAAAAAGTTTTCAAGTTTTCGTAGTTTACGAAATAATAATATTCTAACTCAAAATTGCAATTAATATTTTTCACAAATGACTATTTGAGAAAATTACAAATGTTAAATCGTCACACAAAATATAATAAAAAAGAACAAAATTTAAATGTAAATAATTATTATTATATTTTAAACCTAACTCATTTGTTTACTAGCGACGCAACAAATGTTGTTAAAAAATTAAACAATATACAACTTTTGTGTTAAAAAATTGATTTCATTTTAAAGAATACTTATCAAGGAATTGTATTACGAGTAGAAAGCTGTTCCACAATTTATATTCTTCCAATAGGAAACGATTATCTACTGTTGGCAAAAGATAATTTTTGAGTAAATTTTTATCGTATTATAAAAATACTTATAATAAATAAGTGTTTAATTTTTTGCCCGTTTTGCTATTTATGTTAATTAATTAAATAGATTAGCTTCATTTTAGTGTTAAATTTTTTTTTAATTACTTCAACCTAAAATAATTACACTTGTTGGAAATTTTTACTATCTACTGTTGGGTGGTCTCCCTACACATTCTCCATCCCCGGTTTCAAATATTTATTTTTAAATATTATTTCAACTCTTACCAATTTGGCAGTGTTTCGTTTACAGGAGAAATTGTCACACTCGCAATATTTTCCGTAAAAAAATTCCCTCGAATTGGCTCGTTTAACGCAGTCGCAAACTCCACATTTGCAAGTTCCATGGCCACTGCAAACTTTTTCTTCTCCGTTCGGACTACAGTCTTCCTTTGCAGCTTCATTATCATGCATATTTCCTTTGCATTCGCAAAACTTCCCATAAAAACCTTCTTTACAGTAACAAACGCCACATACTAAAGAACCATTTCCTTTGCACTTTAAACTTTCTGGTATACTGTTCTATTTGGGGCACATGACTCATTAGTTAAAATATTCATCCTATAAAATTTCACTTAGAATTTTTATAGCTGAATTTTTATTTTTAGAATTTGTGTTTATCCGAATTAAAATTAACTCGCATTTTAACTCATCAGAATTTGCAGATAACCAGATTTTTATTTAACAGAATTACCCTTAAACTAACTTTTTATTTTAAAAATTCCAATTGAACAGAATAAACAGAACAGATTTTTACATCAGTCGACTTTTTTAATTCCAGAATTTCTTAAATGGTCAAAATTTAAATTTCAATTAAAACTAGCTTAGGTTGTTGGTCTGTCAATCTTTCATTAATCTTTTATTTACCTACGTTTAATTAAAACTTAAATATTGAACTTTTAAGAAAGAAAAATTGACATAAGCTAAAAACTATCAAACAACATCTTTGGATAATTAAATTATTCCGGAATTTCTATTTGCCCTAATTTTTATTTGTACTTATTTATTGGTATTTGATAAAATTTTTGAAACACCTAATTTTCAGTTAATCAAAATTGCAAATTGCAGAAAAATTTCGGCACGAATTTTAAAATTGACCAATCAGAAATTATCAAAAAAGTCGTAATAAATCAATTTTAAAATTCAGGACGAAATTTTTCCGTCTTTTGAAATTTGGATCAATTAAAAATTGGGATTATGAAAAAATTCTAACAAACATCAATAAGTATAAATAAAAATTCTGTCAAATAGAGATTCAGGCATTGAGAAATCCGATTCATTTAAAATCCAGTTGATAGAAAAATAATTAAATTAAAATAAAAATTATAATAAAATTTAAAAATTTTATTAATTAATTACAATTCATTAAAATGAAAAGTTACTTATAGTTTAAAAAAAATTATTTAAAATGAAAATCCTGTTAAATAAAATTTCATAAATCTAAAAATCCAGTAGTGCAGTAAAAAATTCCGTTTAATTTTTGTTCAATTAAAAACAATTAGAAAAATGAAAATTTGTATATAAAGATGTTCTGTCTAATGATATTTTATAGAATGAAAATTATGACTAATGAATTTTATGGAATTTTAATACATCTAAAATAAATTTAAAGTAAAAAAATGTAATTTTATAAAAAATATAAACTTACCGGATGGGTTTCTTTATCACAAGGACAATCACAAATTAATTGCAATTCGATTATGAGACTTTCGTCGAGTCCTTTAGGCCTTATTTGAATACTTTGTTGCCACTCTTCTGGATTCTCGGGACAATTTAAAGCCTGTTTTTTAATAAATATACCTATTATACTATTTATTAGTTTAGTAGAGTATAGCCGGGTAAATTACCAATGTGGGTAAATTGGCATTTATTATTTACTTTCTTATTATTTTTATAATATTAATAAAATGATTTATTATAAAAAACAAATAAAAGAAATCTTTTCATTTTTATTTTCATTTTTGTACATTGTTTGGAATTGGCATTTTACCCACTATAATAATTTAAAATAGGTCAATTTACGAAACATACTTTTCATTTTATTCTATCGTAAATAAACACTCAAATAAATTTTTTTTGTATGTCAAAGACTTCTGTCTTAATGTATGATTGTTTATGTTTTCTAAAAATATCATTAAATTGTTTTTATTACTCAAAACACTCCCATAGACAATTTATCCTACTTTGAACTTTTTGTTATATT
The DNA here is from genome assembly GCA_037103525.1 of Ganaspis brasiliensis. Taxonomy (NCBI): domain Eukaryota; kingdom Metazoa; phylum Arthropoda; class Insecta; order Hymenoptera; family Figitidae; genus Ganaspis; species Ganaspis brasiliensis. The sequence continues at coordinate 80,858 of JAZKLR010000175.1, read as the reverse complement.
TTGTTCTTTTGAATTAGATTTTAAAATTTTATGTCTTTCGTCAATATTAGATATTAATATAACATATGATTTAAAAAAAACATCATCAAACCTTTATAAGTATTTCAAATTCGACAGTATTACCGATTCGAAGTCCTCCACAATCATGTCTTTCAATAAGATTAGCAGATTCTTCTAAGCACCTTGAAAAGTATTTTATTTCCACAGCTTTTGAGGCATTATCCGACATCGTCACGGAACTAACTAATTTCTGTCCAAATTAAAATTAAAAGCAATTTTTTAAAAATAATTATTAAAACTTATGTGTGATTAGTTTTAGAAATCAAAATTTTACTCAATTTTTAATCTAACCAAAATTTTAAAAGAACAAACTATTATTATTTTTATTATTGCTTCTGTTGTTATTTTTATTGTTGATGTTATTAATGTTATTCTCGTTGTTACATAATTTTGAAAATTTGCTTCAAGAAAACGATTTTTTAGATGTTTTTGAAAAATTACCTCATATTGATTGCTTATCAAAGCAACAATATTTTTGGAATCATTTTCCAAAAGCCCTATTGATGAACCGATAATGCTATTGGATAGAAGATGATAAGTGACATTTACATGTGGTGGAACTGCAAATAAGATGTTGATGTTATTTTCTTGAGCTGCTTTATTGATCTGAAAATTTAGAAGATAATTAGGAAGAAGAAGTAAAAGAAGTAGAAGTAGAAGAAGAGGAAGTAGAAGATGAATATGAAGAAGAGGAGAAAAGGAAGGAGTAGAAGAAGAAGAAGAAGAAGAAGAAGAAGAAGAAGAAGAAGAGGAAGAAAAGGAAGGGGAAGAAGAAGAAAAGGAAGAGAAGAAAGAAAAAGAAGAAGAAGAGAAATAAGATGAAGATAAGAAAAAGGAAATAAAGAAGAAGAGGAGAAGAAGAAAAAAAGAAGAAGCAATGAATAAAGAAGAAGAATGATGAAAAAGACAAGAAAAGGAAACTAAGATAAAGAAAAAGATGAGAAAAAGTATAAGAAGAAGAAAAAAAGAAGATGGAAAGAAGAGCACAAATAAAGAAGCATAAAAATAAAATAAAAATGTTTCATAAGTTAAAGTTTGATTGCTCTTCATTGTCAAGTGAGTAAAAGAAATTTCGATCTGTTGGAGCCAAGACGTTTAGGTTTTTAGTTTGTTTTTGTCAGAATGTAAAATAAAAAAAACAAAAAACACTAAACACATGAAGAAAAGGACAATCTGCCTTTATTTAAAACGAGCAACGTTTCGTCAACATTTGGTTGACCTCCTCAGGCTGTAAATACAATAAATCACACTTCAGTAAATTTTTGAACACTAACAACACATTGTATAATAAATACATTAAAATAGTTTTAACCTCTAAACAGAATATGTCAATGAATTTTTAAAATATATTAATCACCAAATGGTGACTTGTCAAGCGGTATGTTTTCATGTCGAGAGCAAGCGACATACTGTCAAAATTGTAAATATAAACTCAAGACTATACAAAGGTAATACAGAAATATATATAGATATAGACAAGTACAAACATCAAATGGAAATACAAATTAATAAAAGTCCTGGTGTCTAATAAACTATGTAACAGAGAATTTTGTTTGTAAAAGATGTTTGTAGTGTTTGTTTAGATTGTTAAAATTTTCTTTAATATTAATACTGTTAATATCATGGTTAATAAAAATCATTTCGGAAATTGTACGCTTACGCCAATCTCGTTCGTAGTCTACAATTTTTGTGCCTTGAAAATCAAATTCGTGATCGTTATTCTTGCAATGAATATTAATAACAAAATTCGGATTTTTGTTACTGATGTGTTCACCAATCCGAGTTTTTAGTAACCTTTTAGTTTCACCGTAGTATACAGCAGTACAATTTTTGCAAGTAATTTTATAAACAACTCCACATTTGTTCCATTTATCATAAATAAAGGCAGATTGTCCTTTTATTCATGTGTTTAGTGTTTTTTGTTTTTTTTATTTTACATCCTGACAAAAACAAACTAAAAACCTAAACGTCTTGGCTCCAACAGATCGAAATTTCTTTTACTCAAAATAAAAATGTATCCAGCTAATATTTAGTATAGGGTCCCCACCCACTTTTTCATCTAAATTAACTAGTTATTCAAAATGTCCTCCAAAATTATTTTTATAGTAACTTTTCGCAAAAATAAAAATTCCGAACTGGTCAAATTTGAATTTTTTTGTCTTCAAAATTAGACGATAATTTTAGGTCATAAAACTCTCTGAAAAAATTGATGAACCTATGCAAAGTAAATTTTGATTTGTTGAAAATATATAGCTGGAGGCTCCCTTTGAAACAGAAGCTAAATTACGAAATAGTATATTGTTTTATGCGAGATGACAATTTTTTAAATGAAAATACACCTAACCTGTGCGATTGATGGATAATCTTGAAACAAAGAGTAAGTGTAAAATCCATCTTCGTCCAAGTGACAAAGCCCATCATTTGGTTCCACTATGCCTGCAAGCTGATATATTACGGTGAATATTTTATCTTTTACTTGGAAATATCATTAGTTGTTAAACTGTATCATTATGTTATTTGCGCTTAACTCAATAATTTGAAAATAGCATTACTTTGCCATCGCCAGCAATGTGATATTTTTCATCTGTTGAAAAAACAATAACGTGTCGAGCCTTGGGCCTCCAACCAATATCTTTGGTACAAACAATTGCTTGTAACATTGCGTCCAATCCACCCTCAGGTGCATCCATATTTCCGGAAATTGGTGCTTGTTCCACACGTAGCTTTATAAACAATTATAATTATAAACAATTTAGTTTCACGTCCGGGAGTATTAATCCAAATAAAAACAACAACGTATTCTCTAGACAAAAGTCAGTCAAAATTTATTTTAACGCATAAGGTCACGTCAAATATTTAAAGAATAATTAATAATAATTTGAAAGTACATCTATATTGGCAGTTGTATGGAGAAAGGTTTTAAATAAGTTTTTCAATTAATTTAAGTTTTTATACTCTTAAATAGTGCATAATAACTTTTTTTCAAAAGACTGCAGTAATTGGTGCATTCACAGTAATAGATAATAGGGTAAACTTGCAACTACCATAATAAATTATCGAGAAAGAATCAAATTTATAAAAAAATTTGTCAAATTTTAAATTAATTTGAAATTATCAAGAAGTCCGTGTCACATTCAAATTAACAAATTTAAGATTATTAACTATTTTTTTATTTATACAAATAAGTTAGTAGTTACGAATAAGCATAAAAGTCACAAATAAAAAAAAATACACTGATCTTAATAAAACAAAATTAAATAATTAAAAATACAAGAAACAAACATATATTTACCTTGAAAAGTGAAATATCTTCTGTCAGAGACAACTGATTTTTGTATCCATAAGGAACAGTACATGATGATTTCATAATATTGCATGGGGATAGTAATCTATTTTATACACAATTTTTATTAAATTTATAAAATAACTTCATTATTAACTTGATTATTTTTAAAGTTAAAAAAGTGTTGATGTCAAGTTAATTACTTCATTTTGATTTACTTTAATAAATTAGTTAATTTTATTTTAATAATTGAGAGACTTTACTTTAATTACCAAATAATTTTTCCTTAAAGGATTCTTGCCTTAATTTATTCTTATATTATATAAATGTTTATTTTTTAATTAGTAACTTATGAAACAAACGAGTGATTATTTTTACTTGCGGAAATTTAAATTATTATATATTTTTTATTATTTTAAAATACAAACACATACTTGTCCGGATGAGTATTTGTCATTGGTAAGACAACTTTATCCACAAAACTTCCAAATCCGATTCGAAAATTAGATGTTAATTTTTTCATCCCATCTGCCAATTGAAAGCCAAGTTCTGAAAGTTGATTTCTTCGATTTTCCATTGACCCAGAAAGATCCATTAAATAATAAAGATCAATTGGATAATTTTGAGCTTGACTGTACTTCAGAGTTACACGTTTTTCTTCTCCTAATTTAGAATATTATTCTTTAAAATATTCAATTAAACTGATTTAATCAACACTAGTTTAATTCTAATTTATCAATTACTACAAAAATTAACCAATAAATATTAATTATTATTAAGTTTTTAATATTGTTATAATATTAAGCAACAATTGTTAATATTAATTTATATGCAGGAAAATAAATACGAAAATAAATATAATTGGTATTATGACAAATTTTTCAAAAAACCTGTTCTGAGACGAAGTCGAATTTTTTGAGGCTGTATTTGAACTGATTCACTTCCCTTAGACGATAAAATTGGACGATTTTCTATTGTTTCTAATTTAGAAATATCATCCACGACTTCTTGTTTTTTCGCACACCATAAATCCCCCTCTTTTTTAAATCTTTCTCGAGTCACGCATCGAACTATTGGTTGAATAGTCTTTGAAAAATTGAGAAAATAATGACTTAGTATTTGGGGAAAAATAAGTTTTTTATTTAAATCGAAAACATTCTTTTCCTCAAGTTAAAAAAAGGAAAATTCAGAAAAAACATTACCACAAGAGAACACCATACACAATTTGTTGTTCGTAAGCAACTTGTACAATTTAGTTGTGCAGCACAAAAATCATCATCGCTCGATTCGCCTCCAAAAATAACAACAATAAAATTTGAAAAGACAAACAAGAATCGAATTATCATAGTTTTAAAAAAATAATATTATTAAAAACTGAAAAAGTGTGTTTATTAAATTGCAATGCTGTGACTAAAAGGATACTGAGCCATCTCGAGGAAATGCGCCTGTGATAAGGCGATAATATTAACTGACCTTTCAATTTTGTGATTATTATAACTTTCACACTTTTAGAGTTAAATGGAAACTAAAAAAAAAGATTTTTTAAACTTACAGAATTGTTTTAAGGAAAATAATTTAATATTTGAATATGATGAAAATTTACACATTTAAGTTTATTCGCAGCAATATTATTATTATTTTTAACATTATTTTTAACGAAAAATAAAAAATTTACTTATAGATCGAAGAAAATCTTAATTAGAAAATTATTTTAACAAATCTTTGTTATTTATCAGAGTGTTCAACGAACTTGAAACTATCCTTGAAGCTTTTTTCCATCTTTAAGACTTTGAAATATTTTTTAATTTTATAAATCTTTTTAATTTTAAAACGAATCCTTAAATTACAATGAATATAACAGATTATCAATTATTAAACTTTCCTCACTTTTCTTACTTTTTTATTTAAAACTTTGTTAACTAATTTTTAAATTTATGAAAATTTCAAATTATAATTTATTCAAACTTCAGACAATTCGAATTTGCAATGATTAAAATTTCAATTAATCCGAAAGCTTTAAATTAAATTTGAATCTATTTAAAAATATCTTCCATTCTAAAAAATTAATTTCTACTATGTTTCCAATTTATTTATTTTTTTCAAAGTTCATGGACAAACAGTTTAAATACAAAAAAAAATAATGTCATAAAAATATAGTACAATGATTGAAAATATTAATCTAGATGTAATATTGACTTAGTACCAAGTTTACTAATTTTTTTTGAGATTTAATCTATTTTTTTTCACTTTTTTTAAGTGGATTAATAATCCACTTTCCATTTTGAATTTCTTTCTTCACTGTTCACTTACTTTCATAATTTCTTAATTATTTACTTCAAAACTTCAAATTATTATTATATTCTTTAATTTTACATTTAATTTCTTCAAATACCTATTGCATTGTTCTAAATATTTTTATTTATCTTCGTCATCCTTTCATTACCCTTTTCCAATCAATTTTTTCAAATTTTTATTATTGTTTGCAAATTTCAATTATGTTTTTCATACATATTTTCAATTATTGAACTTCATATTTATTTTTTTCATTTTTCAATTTTAAAGTTGTCTTTTTGGGTTTCAATTATTTTATTAATTTTTGTTCTTGAAATATCGATTGTTTTTGATTTTTAAATAATGTTCTTCGATTTTCAATTATTTTCTTCTACTTTTTAAACATATTCTTTAATTTATCAAATATTTTCCTTGATTTTTAATTATGTTTTTCAATTTTCCGAAAAGTTGTTTAATCTTTCAAAAAATATTTTTTTTAGTTTTCAATTATTGTCGTCAATTTTCAATAATATTCTTCAGTTTTAAATTGATTTCTCAAATTTCAATAATATTCGTCTATTAAAAAAAAAATTCTTTCAATTTTCAATTATATTCTTAAAATTGTTCAATTATTTTCTTTAAATATTAAATTGTTTTTATTTATTAATAAAATATCTTAAATTTTCTATTTTTCCCCTTTTTCAATTACTTTTTAAAACCTACATTTATTTTCATCAATTTCTAAAATTTTTCCTTCAATTACATTCTGTAAATCTTAAAATTATTTCTTCAATAATAAATCAATTTCTTCATTTATCTTTACTTTCAACTTTTGTCATCATTTTTCAATTAATTCTATTAATTTTTAAATATTTTCTTTATTCATTTTCACTGATTCTCATCAACTCCAGTTAATTCAAAGTTTTCTAATGTTCAATTTATTTCCTTGAATTTCATTAAATTATTTTTAATCATATTAAATTTTTTTTTCTTCAATCGCATTTTAGCTTTTTTATATTTTCAACTACAATCTTATTTTCAAATTATTTCCATTAATGCTTAATTATTTTTTTCAATTTGAAATTACTTTCTTCAATTTCAAGTTATTTTCTACAAATTTCAATTTTTTCTTCCTCTATTTTCAATTTTCATTTATATCCAACAGTTTTTTACTTTTTTGTTTAAATTTAATTACTTTCTTTTTAAAGTTTCTAATTATGTTTTCCATCATAAAAATAGATTCAGCTATTGTTTCAACTATCAGAAAGTAGACTCTCATAACATTTATTTTGCAGCTTGAAAATTTTGAAACAGTTTAAAATTTTTTTTCTTTAAATGTTGATTGTCAAATTAATATTTGTTAAAGCCAGGTAAACAGAAGAGTGTCGTTTAAGTTGAAACACTGCCTAGCTTGAATAGAGTTGCAAAATTCTCGGTAATTTAAAATCCGCGACAATGAGTTAAAAAAATTTTGTTATTTTTCCTTCAATTATCAACTATTTTTTAAAAATTTAAATTTAAATCTTTAATCTTCAATTTAATTATTTAATCTTCCATTTATTTCTTTAATTTTCAATTATTTTCTTCAAATTTCAATTGCAATCTACGTTTTTTAATTACTTTATTCAAAATTAAATAATTCTCTCATTTTCTAATTTATCAAATTTTTTCTTGAAATTTCAACACAATTCTTCAACTTCCAAATGACTTCTTTAATTTTCATTTATTTTTTTAAATTGTTTCCATTATTTTCATCAGTTTTCAATTGACAATTTATTTTTCTCCTTGAATTTTATGAGTATTTATCAATTTAAAACAAAAAATTTCCAAATGCCGATTATTCTCACCAGTTTTCGAATTTTTTTTTAGTTAATTATTTTCGTCAATATTTTATTATTTTTGTTAGACTGTAATTTTTCTTTTAATTATCAATTATTTTCTTGAAATTTACATTTAATTTTTTAATTTCCAATTTATTTCTTCAATTTTTAATTATTTTATTCAATTCTTAAAAATTTTCTTTAAATTTAAATTGTTTTTTTTTGATCGATTTTCAATCAATTCCTTAATATTAATTAATTTCAGCATTTTCTCAATTATCAATTATTTTCTTTCAATACAATTCTTGAATATCCAATTGATTTCTTTAATTTTTATTTATTTTCAACAATTTTTTTCCATAATTTTGATCAATTTTCAATTGACAATTTATTATTCTCCTTCAATTTTATGAATATTCGTTAATTACAATTTTTTTTGTACGAATGACGATTATTCTCACCATTTGTTGATTTTTTTTTTCAATTGTTAATTAATTAATTATTTTCGTTATATTGTAATTTTTCTTTTGGTTATCAATTATATTCTTGAAATTTACATTCAATTCTTTAATTTCCAATTTATTGGAAATTCAAATTTTTGAACGCGAGATATATTATTAAATAAATAAATTTTTAATTATTTTCTTCAATTTTCAAATATTTTCTTTAATCTTCAATTTTTTTTATCGATTTCCAATTAACTCCTCAATATTCAAAAATTCTCTTATTCTTTCAATTAATTTTTTCACTGATAATAATTGTTTTAAAAGTTTAATATTAAAAAATTATCGCATTTATTTGATTATTTTTTTCGATTATCATTGAGTTTCTTTTATTTTAAATACAATTTTTCAATTATTTTCTTTAATTTTTTATTCTTTTCTTCAGTTTTTATTTCCATTCTTCAGTTTTCTTCTATAATTATTAATTCTCGGCTTTTTTTAATTTTTTTTCAATTTTAAGTATATTCCGTAAGCTTCAATTCACTTCTTCAATTTTCAATTACTTTTTTCAATTTCAATAATTTTTTTCGATTTTAAATGCAGTTGTTAAATGTGCAATTATTTCCAAAAATTATTCCTACAATTTTCTTAATTTTTTAATTTGCAATTATTTTCTTTAAACTTAATATTTCTTGTTTAATTTTTACAATTTTTTTTTCAGTTGTCTATTAATCTAGTCATTTTTTTGAATTTTGTTTTCAATTGACAATAATTTTCGTAATTTTTCACATATTTTCTTCAATTTTTCAACTATTTCCTTCAATTTTTTCAATTTTTAATTATTATCTTAAAATTTTATAATTATTCTTTGATTTTTAAAATTATTTTATTCGATTGTCTATTAATCTAGTTATCTTTTGAATTTTATTTTCAATTGTCAATTATTTTTGTCATTTTGTAATTTTTTTTTAATTATCTATTATTTTTTCAAATTTTAATGTAACATCGATTGAGAAAATGTGACTTAATTTGATAAATAAATAAAAAACTTAAATTCTTATAATTTCTCGATTAGAATTTTGGTCGGTTATATTCCCGGTTATATTCTCGTTCTCATTATCGTTCTCCAGGTAATATTACTTCTTCGCAGCTCTAAGCTCGAAACACAATTTTTTCAATTTTCACACTAGTGCCATCTACATGTGTCAGTGCAAAATTGTTTATCGAGATGAAGATAGTCACAATCAATTTCAAATTTCTACACTGTACCAACCTAAGCTACGTGACCCGACCATGCCTACAATTTTCTTTAAGCCAATAACTTCTAAACTTACTTGCTAAGAATATTTTTAAAGTATTTTTTGGAACTGTTCTACGACAGTTTTTTTTCGTCTAAATGAATATTTCTTCGAGAGGATTAATTAGTCAGAAAAGAGTTGAGACTATTTACTTTTGTGAAGAGTTTCTCATTATTAGATGCCATAAAATATTGTTTTGTTCTCGACACCGACTCAGGCCACAAATGCAATCACCTCGACCACGGTATATCTTGGAGTTCTCACCTGGAGGTATGCAGGTGCTGGTGGTTTCTTGGCAATCGCAAAGTCTGACTACCCTTTTCTGACCAGCAATTCCATCTTTTGCACACGCAATTTTCTCGTTCAGAACACATTTAAAACGACAGTCTAGGCGCCAATGAAGGAAGAGTAAATAATAAGCTCTTTGTAAAATGTTCCTTATTTTTTTTTTCCAGAAATTCTACGTATACGCCTTGAAAACATCCAAAGAAGGAGGAAATAATTCGAAAATGTGTAATCTGTCAAAGAAGGAGTATTATGCGCAATTACCTTGCGTGTGAAAACAAAATAAATTTTAATAAGCTTCAATTTAGAGACGGATATTACCATGAAGAAATAATGCCGAGTTTACCAGAATCATTACTTTCTGCATCTCGAATATTTCTTGAATTTTAATTTAAAAACATTTATTTCTCTTTCTCCGTTTCTTTTTTTTTTTATTGTATTCTTCGTTTTATTTATTTTATATTGTAGTTTTATTCATTTTTGTTGGGTTCTTGATTTTTTAATTGGTTTATGAATTCTCTTTATTTGACAGTTTAACTCTTATTGCCTTTTTATTTTTATGCAGATGTAATTACGCTTGTAAGAAAAATAGTGTTTCTTTGTAAAATATAATTTAAGCATCAAATACGAACTTTATTTGTGAAAATAAATATGAAAAAATTTATATTTTTGAATGTAGGTATAAAATGTATAAAAGGTGCAAAATTTGTTTAGAGAAAATGTTTTATACGTTTTATACAAAAAAATCAGAAAAAAATAAATTTCAATATTATTTTTAGAAAACTGCTTATTTCATACAAAACAATTTAAAATACTATATTTAACTATTCAAATTATTTTAAGTTAAAAATTAAAATTATCAGCACTTTATTTAGCAATTTTTATGAATGAAAGATGAAATTAACAATTTAAGCAATTTAAATTTCTGTTAGTTCTTTATTAAGAGAAAAAAAAAGGAAAATAATAGTTTTATGGTTATACATTTTTACAGGCATAAATATTTGGATACTAATTTGTTATATAATAAAAAGAAAACTTTTTACATTATCTGTATTATTTACAAGAATTAATTATTAGTTAATAATAAACTAACATTTACATTATTTACCATACTTTACATTATTTGCGCTACTTTATTATTCATTTGTTAAATAATATTTTAAAAATTTAAATATAGTTTTAAAAAAGCACTTGATGCGCCATCTATTGACGAGTTCTGTAAATCATACCGTAAAATTGTTCAGTCTACTTCGTTATCAATAAAATGTTGCTAATTTAAAAAAAAAATGAAATTTTTTAAGTTCTTGTGTATAAAATTAGATAATTAAATTGTATTTTTGTTGTTATATTTATTGTTATATTGTTGTATATTTCAGTTTTTTCAGTTAAAAAATAAACTATATTTTCTAATTTTCGATTCTCAATTTTAATGCTACCGGACTATTGTTATTAAAGTAGAATTTAATGAAAAGTTTACTTTGTAGACAAGATTATAATAATTGAATATGTAATATATAATTTAAATATCAGCGAGTGATAAAGAAAAAATTTTATTAATTTTATATTACCTATCTCTTTATAAATTTCGTTTAGCAAAAACTACGAATTTTACAGTGAAAATTCGTTTAGTCAAATCGTAATCATGCTACTGTTAGTTTAGTAAAAACTTATAAATTCAATTAGTGAAAGTAATTTTGAGATTATGTTAAACCTCCAAATAAATTATTAGATTCCCGTTGTATCTACTAAATACTTTAATTATTTTTTATTATTAATTAGTCAATTTTTAATACAAAATTAGTAGTTTTATACTTGGTAGAATTAGTAGGTTTCTACCATAATATACATTTACCATTTGATGGTATTGAATAAAAATTATGTAAGTTTCAGTGGGTAATACAAAATTAAGAATTAAAATAACATTTTGAGACAAACATAGTCGTACATTTTTTCTTCAATAAAACGTGTTTAATTTATTGTAAAAAATGTAAATTTTAATTGTTTTTTGAGCGTCTTATATTCGTTATAGGTTTCTTTAAGTTTAACAGAAGAGTGAATTCTTCTACTCACTATTATCTTCCGAGCATGCATAAAATAAAAATAGAAAAGGACACATATATTTGAGTGTCTAGATTACATGTAGTTGTAAACCGGTCTCAGTCAAAGTACGTTTCATTCATTTCGTTTCTAAAAACTTTAATGAAAAGTAGCTAGTAATATTTATTTTATTTTAAAACAGACACATTAACTAAGTTTTGTGTTTGTAACTTGACTAGAACATAATTTTGGACTTGTTTAAGAAGCAGAGTTTAAAGTAAGTTAATTTTCATACATAATAATAATGTTATTGTCATAAAATAACATTATGCAAAACGGTTTATGTTATTATTTATGTATTTTTTTGAAATATATTATTTTTAAAAGAAATGTCTGCTTATTTGGTTAAAATGCTAGAAAATGTAAAACTTAATAAAAAACTGAAAATGAAGAAAAAATTTGATGACAATTGTTGACTATATGAATATAATTGTGATGTGAATGAACTTTAAACAGTTCGTAAGAAAATCATCATGAGTTGCAACTTTATATCAACATAACTACAAATAGTTACATAAAATTCCAAATGCAAATTGCACTGTTAATTTATGTATTTTTAATTTTAGTATAAAATATTAAATACCAAATTAATCATTGGCTGATAATATAGGAATTCGAAGGTAAATGAGCAATATTATATGAGATGAGATTAAAGTTTTTAAATTTTTTCTACTTTTTTCTCCAGATTATATTTAGTGTTATAAATAAGTATTCTTAGTTTCGGATTTGAAATTGTGTTTACTTGATATTTGCAATATAACTAATACAATTTTTTGTTTCAACTCTTCTTGAATTTTTCTTCCTTAATTCTAACTTATTTGTTTCTGTAAACACAAAACTTTGTTTTTTTTTCACAAAATATTCATGAAAGTTTTTATTATAACCCTTTTTTATTTGACAGTTTTAATTCACCAATTATTTATTTAAAAACAAAACTTTATTTTCACTTTTAGAAATTGCTCTTTTGGAACTTCCAATTTGCAAAAATGATACAATATTATTTGAGAAACAAGCATTTTTTCTTTTATCCTTTCATATTGCAAAAATGATAAATAAAATTTCTGTCAAACATTATTTTCATTTTCATCTTAATTCTTCGTTTAAGTGATATTTATCATTGCACACAAATTTCTAGACAAATTTTTCAGAATTTTAAATCTTATTTTTATTATTCAAATATTGGAATCTGTTTTTATAAAAAGTGAATTTTTGCCAGTAAAAAATGTTGCGGCCAATATTATATTACACACTGACCAGTCCTCCAAGCAGAAGTTCATTACTTACGGCTGCAGCTATTGGTCTCGATTTGGATATTCGTGATGTAAATCTTGCCAAAGGAGAACATCTAAAACCAGAATTTATAAAGGTATAAGATTTTCTAAATTTTTTTCGTTCTTTTATCAAATATGACTCAATAAATTTATCCGATTTATTAAACAAAAGGTTTCGATTATTTAAAAATAATTTTGATACCACAGAATAGTAAGTATAATATAAATACAACAAAATTAAGATTAATTCTAAATTCCCAGTTTATAACAAATTTTGTTAAACTTTAATTTTCAGATGAACCCTCAGCATACGTTGCCAACGTTAGATGATAATGGAGAAATTATTTGGGACAGGTGATAAAATTACTTAATACATATAGGTATTAATAATTTCATATAAAAATAATTAATTTAGTGAATACTGTTGAATATATTTCATTTTTAAAATTAAATTTCTTTAATCTATATTTATGGTTATTAATTTTCAGTCACGCTATTAATGCTTATTTTGTGGGAAAATTTGCCAAAAATGACAATCTGTACCCTAAAGATATTAGTTTAAGAGCGAAAATTGACCAATATATGTATTTTGAGACTGGAACCCTTTTTTACGCTGCAGGAGCTATTTTCATTGTAAGTGTTTGTCCATTCAAAAAAATAGTCATTTTTAGAAACTTAAAAACTTTACGAATCAGGTTTAAAATATTTAATTCATTCCTCGATTTATAATAATTTACATTCCTTAATTTATTTATTCCTTTATTAAAAATGATTTATTCCTTTATCTAAATTTGAATAAATGAATTTTCACTTATTCGAATTTAGAGAGTATTTTTAACCAACTTCCAAATATTATTTTACTTTCTAGTAATTTTTATACACTTTTTAGTTATTTTTTCAGAACATTCTTATCTTGTTCCTCAATGTATAGTTATATTTTACACATTATAGTCATTTTATTGCACTCTAGTAGTTTATCTTTATTGTGTAATTATTATTATTCTTCAACTTCTATATTTTTTTTCAATAAACTTCTAGTTACTTTTTACTGTCTAGTAATTTTCCTCTACTTTCTAGTTATTTTTTATTTTCTAACAAATTTTTCCTTTCTTGCATAGTTTCTACATTTTTATCTCAAATGATAATGTATAAAGTTTGTGCGACTTTGAACTATTCATAACTTCCACATTTCTTAAAGTTTTGAGACTTCCTGATATCGAAAAAATGTGTTTTACAAATATGTCTGTCTGTAGAAATTTTTTTTTTTACGATAACTGAAGTAAAAATTTACATACCGACTTCATATTTGTAACACATTTTTAATTGCCAAAACTAAAGGCTAAGTTCGTTGGGTGTCCATTTTGGATTAAAATTGGCAAAAACAAGTAAAAAATCAAAAAGTTTTTAAATTTTTTAAAAAAAATTTGTCTGTAATTATTTTCTAAAAATATTCGTAAAATCAAAAAAATTTTGTGTACAAAAGCTTTTGATGTAACACAAAACTAAAAAGTTACGGATTTTTTAAGTTTTTTTCTTCAACTTATTTGAATCTCTTTCCACTTTATAATAATTGAGGAGCAAGCGGCCAAAAGTTGATAAGTCCATTTTTTGTTATTTTGAGAAAATTAAACAAATGCAGTTTATCACTTAACCCTTAAAATTAATTACAAACTAGAAAAGCAATACTAAATTCTTTATATAAAAATTGTTTTTGGATTTCAGACATCTTAGTATAAATTAAAGTTAATTGTATATGTATAAACAATATTTTAGTTTCGATAATTCTTTCTATTAAAAAAAAATTAAAATTGCAATTCATATTGGTTTTTTTCGGACGAAAATAAAAATAAAATTTTTTTTAAATAGAATTTGTACTGAATTTCAGAAACCAGTTTTGTACAAAGGTGAAAAAGATATAGCAAGAAGTGAATTGTACCTGTTAAATATTGCATATAAAAATTTGGACAGAATGTTGGAAGGAAAAAAATGGTTAGTGGGAGATTCGTATACATTGGCCGATATTAGCAACGTGACAACACTTACCACTCTCGCAGTAAGTTTAAATATATTTAATTTTAATCGAATTTAATTAATTCAATCAGAATATAATTCATTTTCTTTAATAATTATAATGTAATTATAATGTAAAAATATTTTTTTGTAGCTTATCAAGCCTGTGGATAAGTATTCAAATATTAAAAACTGGGTTAAGAGATGCGAAGAAAATTTACCAGGTTATAAACAATGGAATTTAGCTGGTTTGGAGAAAATGCAACAGTTAATGCAATCATCGATGAAATCAAATTTATAAGTCCATGTTGAAAATACTACTAAAAGTGTATATTTTTTAAAAGAAAGAATTGATTACATGCGAGTATTAATCATGTTGTTAAAGGTAATGATATAGATTTTAAGAGATTACTAAATTTGATTTTCATTTATTAATTAAACACTAATTGTTTAAAGTTATATTTCAAATTACTTTTCAGAAAATTGTTTATCAACTAGGTCAATAGCTTTTAGAAGTTTATAAAAAAAGTGAATTTACATATTATATTTTTATTACATTAAGAGTGAGTATGGATTTTTGCTCAATATAAAAAATGTATGCACTAATAAACTATATTTAACGAAATAAAAAACAATTCCTGGTGTTATTTTTTAAAGACCTGTCTACAGTCTATTCTAATAATGTTTCTATTTTTTAAGACAAAAACATTTAAATTCACAAACGGAGGAAATAATCTGCTATATTAAGATACTTTGGTGACAATAAGTGTATTGAAAAAAATTTCTTGACATCAAAATGTGTAATAATATAGTATATTATCTAAACTAATAATAATAATAATAATAATAATAATAATAATAATAATAATAATAATAATAATAATCCTGGAATCTCTGTGATATTTGGTGCTATCCGCTACCAGATATCACAGAAACGCTTGATCGATTTGGTCAAGTCCTTAGTTGCCCTTTCCCAAACATCGTGGAAATACTTGGTTTGTTAGGCCGAGTGTTTAAAGGGCATCTAAGGTGGGGTTGCTGGACCTCAACCGGGCGCGTCCCCAGGTGGCGGATAGGGGGATCCTCCTAGATATAGGTGGTATCGGGGAAATGAAATACCCGACGCGGACCATAACCAGATAGGGCTTGACACCTGAAATAATTGTCAACCCTGTGATGGGTTAACCACCCCCACAGGGTAACTTGCGGTTACGACAACTGTAACGCGCAGTGCCACCCACAATAGGTCTCTTTCGGATGGAGACCTGGGTTCAGTTGGGAGTGGCAATAGGATAGAACCCAGGCGACGACCAGGCTACGCCCGTGGACAAGCTCGTGAGCGTATACGATGGACTGAGGAGATGAAGAGAGATGCCATCTTATGTTGGCGAAACTCTTCTCCTGACCGTAGAGGAATAATGAAGAGATGTTATGAGCGATGGATCACTATGTATCCCCAATACGTTCAAATAACATCTCAGAATCTAAGAGATCAGATATCCTCTCTGTTGGGTAGGGGATATGAAGCTCTCCTTCAAGAAGATCGAGACCCCGTAGAGAACAGACGATCAGTTCTCACAACACAACAAATGGTCGAGCATAGTAATGTGGGCGCAAGAGAAACCAAAATTCATCACAAGGTTTCCATTAAAATGGACAAATTGGCAGCGGCGAACAGAGAACTTTCGGACCTTTCAGAAAATGTAGACCTCTGGACATTGAACTGTGCAGTTTATGAAAAGGCGGTTTCTTTGCTTCGCGAAAGCAACAGAAAATCTGTTTCTGAGCGCATTGCAAGAACAAAACAACGAATTAAACAGGTACAGTTCAAGATTAGGGTGGCCAGACGGATGGCTTCTCAATTGCAGAGTGTGATTGCATATCTAGCAACAAATAGAGCATTTACTCCTAGAGTTTTGGGCATAGCCCAATCTCTAAAAAGATTGCATCATACTCTCAAGAAGTCTAAGCTGCAGAATATCAAGCAGCATTGGATTGAGAAGATACGTACTCTTGTAATTATAAGAGAACAATTAGAACGGCGTGTAAAATGGATAGAGCAAAATAACACTTTTGCTATCAATCCGTCCCGCCTGTTCCCAGTACCTTCTCCAACCGTTGAAAAGCCACCTAGTCGTGAAGAGGTTGAAAACTTCTGGAAGAACATCTACGAAACCACATGTTCTCTAAACGATCAAGATGCATCTATACCACTCTTTCGTAGCTTCTGTCATCGGCAGGGGCTTGAACACCCTATGGAAGAGTGCTCACGAATCACTGAGGAGGAAGTGAGAAATGTAGTTGCTAAAACTAAGAACTATTCAGCACCCGGTCCAGACAAGATTAATAATCTATGGTGGAAGAAGTTCACTTTTACCCACCAACATTTGGCCCGTATATTTTCTAGCTTTCTTAACGGAGAAGATCACGTACCTCAGTGGTTGGTTGAAGGAAGAACGGTACTTCTACCAAAATCAGGAAATTTGTCTAATCCAATGAATTATAGACCAATAGCTTGTCTTAACACCTGTTACAAGCTATTCACTGGTATCCTCAAAGAGAGGATATTAACATCCATAGAGCCAGTGTGGAGTGCAATAGGTGAACAGCGAGGGTGTAAGAGAGGCCTAGCAGGTTGTAGGGATAACCTACTGATAGATAGGTGCGTGACCCAAGATTCGATATTTTATCGGCGCAACCTGTCAATGGCTTGGATTGATTACCGTAAAGCATTCGACTCTACGAGTCACGAATTGATTATCAAGCTTCTTGAATGCTTACAGGTACATCCAAACATTGTGAGATGCTTGAAAGATCTAATGCTCAAGTGGAGGACAAGGTTTGTTATAACATCGAACAAACAACAGGTGAATACTAACATCGTCACTTATAAAAGAGGAGTTTTTCAAGGAGACTCACTCAGTCCTCTACTTTTTTGCATCTCCCTCTTGCCTCTGTCTATTGTTCTTCGAGAAAAGCACTCTGGATACATGTGTGGCAAACCAAAAAATAGAGTATATAAGATCAACCACCTTTTTTATATGGATGATCTTAAGCTCTATGCCTCCAGTAAGGAGGCACTTAATATCTTAGTGTTTGCAGTAGCTGTGTATTCCAGAGCTATAGGTATGTCTTTTGGATTGGACAAATGTGCCGTGATTCATCTAAATAGAGGAAGACGAGAAACATCGGATTTACAAAGTAACTCTGAGGACCTTCAGCTCATTGGTGGCAACACCATACAACATCTTGGTGTAGGGGATGCTTACACATATCTTGGGATTCCACAATCGGAGACTCAGGATGTTTGTAAGCTTAAAGATCATCTCCAAAAGAAATATCGAGGTCTTCTTAGAAAAATTTGGTCATCTGAATTATCTGGGAAGAATAAGATACAAGCCACAAATACATTAGCCATTCCTTTACTTCTCTATACATTTGGAGCTGTTAAGTGGAATGTGGATGACCTGAAGTTACTAGATAGAGAGACACGTAGGATGATGTCAATACATCGATGTCATCACCCAAGGTCTTCTGTACCTCGAATTTACCTTCCACGCGATCAGGGAGGGAGAGGTCTACTTAGTGTAGAGTGTCTTCATCGCCGTATTGTATTGGCTGCGGCGTGTTCGGTGATGAACAGTAATGATCCTCTTATGCAATTTGTCCACCATCATGAAATTGCAGATAATGGGGCATTTTTATACAAAGCGGCAAACAGAGCGGCAGATGAACTTAGTCTTCCGTTTGATACCAGCGATACAGAACAGGGATTGGCATCATTAACACCTTTGATGCTTAAAAGACAAGTGAAGCAGGCTGAACATGTACTTCTATTGGAGCAACATGTTAGGAAGCCTCTTCATGGGCAATTCTATAAGATTCTTAGGGAGATGGAGTTGTCTAAGGATCTGTCTTTTAGATTTCTGAAATCTGCTGGTTTAAGATCGGAGACTGAGGGATTTTTATTTGCTTGCCAAGATGGTGTTATCAATACCTTATATTATCGCAGTAAGGTCATGCAGATACCTGTCGACAATTATAACTGTCGAGCATGTAAACAATATCCGGAAACACTTACTCACATTCTAAGTGCGTGTCCGACGTATGCATGTTCCAGGTATATTGAAAGACACAATGCTGGACTTAAGGTGTTGTATTACCATCTTCGACACCAATATGGTGTAGATAAGGAACCTGTCTTGCCATACGCCCAAGAGGATCAGGAGGCTGTTGTGGAGAATGAGAATTGCAGAATCTACTGGAATTTTTCGTTTTCTACCACTCATCGTATCAGTGCTACTAAGCCTGATATAGTACTCCAGGATCATAAAGGTAAGATCATCTGCGTGATTGAGTTTTCGGCTCCTGCCGAGGGCAATATTGCTCAGAAGGAGGATGAGAAACGGCAAAAGTATCAAGACCTGCTGTTCGAATTGAGGAGAATACACAGAGGCTATAAAGTCCATTTAGTTGTCCTTATTCTCGGCTGTCTAGGGGGGATGAGAGCTTCATTTGTTAGCCAGCTTCAAAGAGTTCCAACCTGCGAGCGTCAAGCTGACGCATTGGCAGGTCGAATGCAGAAGGCAGTTCTGCTGAGCTCTCTTCATCTGGTCAGGCAGCACTGTTCTTCATAATATAACATCACGAAGGTAGCTCTAAAAAAGCATCCAATAGCGTTCCTGGCCACCGCGTAAGAACAACAGCGGCAACGGACAGGAACACCTACAGAACAGTGAACTGAAAACACCTCGAGCAAAGGAATCGCGCTATTGCTTACCTTTCAGGACGGAAGGAGCAAAAGCGGATAAGAATACGTAAGGCAAGAATGGGAGAGGTTGTTTTAGTGAGGTATTACCACAGCATGTGGTCGAGTCCCACACGAACAAGTGCGTAAATGCATTTTTTCCTCTCCTAAACTTGTTTTGTAAAAAAAAAAAAAAAAAAAAAAAAAAAATAATAATAATAATAATAATAATAATAATAATAATAATAATAATAATAATAATAATAATTCTCAAATGATTCAGAAATACGAACAGTTGAGAGACTTTTAGTAACTTAAAATTTCGTTAATTGCAAAACTTTAATTTTTCTATTCTTTGTTATTAAAAAAAAAGTATATAATTAAACAGAAATTTTAAATTTGTGCTCGAGCGATCGATAAGCACAAAGATTTAAAAAAAAATTAATATTAATGAAAACTACGACTTGTAGACTGATTTTGACAAAAAAAGTACAATTGACCCCACTGTGACTCTAAAGTTTAATAAAAATTCTATAATACCAAAATAAAAACTTCCTTGTTCGACAAAATGTTTTTTTTTTTAATAATCAAATTCACTGTTTTTTCCTTGTCTGTCAAGAGCATAAAAATATGTCTAATTTACATTTACAAAATAGTCTTCAAACATCACTCTGATATACATTTTCCTGCTGCTCGGATTCGTATTATTTCGATAATTTTGTCCAAATTATATTTTTTTTACATTTTAAAGTTAAATTTTTGAAAATTCTGGTTAAAAATATCTATTTTTTAATGATGATTCGGAATAGTTTAAAAGTTTTATGTGTTTTTATTGGCTTGATAATAAGTTTGGTTGCGATTTCTACAGAAGACTCTAATAATCTGGAGATAAATTTAACTCTTGGTAAAATTAAAGGATCTTTAAACAAAACAAGATTGGGAAAAAAGATCTATTCTTTTAGAGGAATCAGATATGCAGAACCACCTATTGATGAACTACGTTTTCAGGTAAAATTAAAAAAGAATGAATAAGGGGCGAATTTTTGTTTCTTTGAATAAAATGATTTACATCAAAATTTTTGTTTGTAATCGGTTTATCATACGTCATAATTTCCATTTACTTGAATTTTAATTAAACAGAATAATCTTCTATCAAATTTCACACGGTTCTAGAAAACCCGTTAGCATATTAAAAATTTGAACAAATCCAGTCGATTTAAAATTTTAAATTATAACATTAGATTCTAATTCAACGAAATTGATTTATGTAAGTGGGGAGTTTATATTAAATAAATTGTTTTGTTTTTTAGGTACCAGTACCAGTTAAACCTTGGAATAATATTTTCGATGCCTCTGTGGAAGGACCAGCTTGTCCTCAACCGAATAATACTTTCATCTCTGAAGATTGTTTACGTTTAAATATTTATTCAAACGAGGTATAAAAATGATTATTTAAATTTGGTAAGAATTTTTTAATTTATAAATAGAAAATCTGGTAATATTCAGTACTTACTATAACGAAGAGGATAATTATTATCAATCACTCTTAGTCAATTCTAAAAATAATTTAATAATTTTTATCAAACTTAAACACCAATACACAAAATTTACAGTTACCGTCGGAACTCAAGAAAGTAAAAAAACCAGTCATTATTTTTTTCCATCCAGGAGGTTTCTATGGTTTGTCAGGACAAAGTCTCTTTTTCGGTCCTGAATATCTATTAGACAAAGAAATCGTTTTAGTGACAGTCAATTATCGACTTGGTTCTTTAGGCAAGTTGAAAATTTAATATATTATTATTTTTATTATTTTATTAAGTTTCCTTTATCCACAGAAATAATTTACATAATTGAAATTTTTTAGGTTTCATCAGTACAGGAGACTCAATATTTCCAGGAAATCTTGGTCTTAAGGATCAAGTAATCGCTTTGCGATGGGTAAAAAATTATATTTCTGCTTTTGGAGGTGATCCCGATTCTGTAACAATAACCGGATATAGTGCCGGAGCAGGAAGTGTTTCTTTGCATTTGGTTTCTCCCATGTCAAGAGGTTTATTCCACAAAGCAATTGCAATGAGTGGTTCTGCTGTTCATCAATCACCTATTCCTAGACATCAAAAGTATTTAGCAACAAAACAAGCTCAAATTTTAAACTGTCCAGATGATTCTGTTGAAAGTATGTTCAAATGTTTTAAAACAAAATCCGCTAAGGAATTTGCAGATTCCTTACCTAAATTTTTTGTAAGTTAACCAAGAAGATCTAGTTAAAAACAAAAGCCTCATTGCTGATGACTCTCAGCTATTTATGTTTCTGAATTCAATGCAGGAATGGCATGGAAATCCAGTTATTGTATGGAGTCCAGTGATTGAACCGGAAATCAGTGGGGTTGAAAGATTCCTTCCAGATGATCCTGTTAAATTGATAAAGGAGGGGAAATTCGAACAAGTACCGTTCATAGGTGGCTTTAATAAAGACGAGTTTGGTGGAATGATTTTACGTAGGTTTCATTTATCAGTTTCTATTAAATATTTGCTGTTTTTACTATTCATTATTATTATTTATTATTCTTGCAAACAATTTAATAATACATACATTATTTCAGTTGCTCTATTGGATGCTGTGAAATTAAATTTTTCTATCTTTTCGCAATGGAATACTAATTGGAATCACATTGCGCCCATTCTTTTTATCTATGAAAAGGACACGCCCAGATCTAACGAAATTAGTCGTGAATTAAAAAAGTTTTACTATAATATCTTTCCAATCACCATATTTAATCTTGGAGGAATGGCAAAAGTATGTTCTATGACACATTTTTATTATTTAATTAATTTGTCTAATGGCCTGTTTTGGTTTGCATATGAAGTTTATTATTTTAAGTCAACGTTTCAGTTGGGATCCCAACCGAAAAGTCGACTTAAAATAATAAACATCATAATTATGCAAACCAGTACAGGCCATCAGACAAATTATTTATATAAACTGGTTCCCATTAAACTTTTATTATTTAATGTTTAATTTTAAATGTTTATGTTTAAATTTAGTATTACTTTTGAATTTAAAACAAATAAATAAAATAAAACCTTAGTGTCAAGTTAGTTTAACGTTAAACAACTAAACAAAAACAATAGATTAATTAAACAAATCAATTTCGCATAATTTATGTCACAACTAACACAGAAAAGTCCGGAGAGTGGGGAGTAAGGAACAGCTGCAAACCACGATTTAATTCACAATACCAGTTAACATTTATATTTCAGCAGAATTGTTCGACGATTGATTGGAATGGAGAAATCTGGAGTCAAGAGCATGAGTAGTGTTCGTACCTGTAAAAATGATCGCGAAACAATGAATGTTTATCATACACAAATAAATAATAACTGTCCGGTTCGACAAGTTGGCAGGTGAAACCAGAAGTTTGAATTGTTACGTCAGAAGTAGAAGTCCTCTCTAATCTTCCCTAATTTTCTCGTTTTAAATCAGTTTTGGTGGGAATCTGATTTGGGATGTGGATAAATCAATGAGCAAGCTAGGTTATTAAAGAGTATGTTTATTTCTGGGAAGAGAGAAAATCTTACAATGAAATTAAGTTTAATAATCAAGTCTTACTTTTTGGAAAGAGAAACAGTTCTTGTATACGGTAATCCGTGAAGATCCTTATCTCGGATATGGATGGCAGAGATAGTGGCCCTCAGGTGTTTCGAGTGGACGATTAGGCGTATCTCTCGTAGTCGGACTCTCTCAGGTAGATTGTTGACACAAGATGGTACGTGTTTGAAACTGGTGTTGGGGTTAATGGCACAACACTTTTTATGTTTGAAGAAAGTCTTTGAAGGGTCACTAATGCTGATAAGTTTTCTCTCTGTTATTGTAGTTCGCGATAAAATGCAGATTTCACTGCACTGAATGGATTTATAATTCCGATTTTCGAGTAAACTAACTGAGTTGATGGATTTTGAATTTAACATTAATTCGATGTTAACTTCCACTGGTTCTGGACTACTGATGTTAAATCTTGAGTTAACTGACTTCTGTACTGTTTCTTAACTTGGATTAACTTTCTAAGACCAAGACTGGACTAATGGTTTTTTCTCTTGATGATGATTACTGTTTTTGAGCTGATGGTAACTCACTTGATGATGTTACCTCTACCACTGAGCTGGTCTAGCATGGTTTTATAGTTTTTAATACATGGTAGTTTCCCTCGGTATTCTTTTTTGTGTACCAAATCCCTTCCTTTAGTTCCAAACCCATATTTTGAGTATCAGCTTCCTTCTTAGCGTATATCGAAACTACTCTTTTTGCAACACCTCCTTTCTGCTTGTATAATGAACCCTGCTTCTTAGCAACAAGAGTTTTATCAGGACCTCCTCTAGCCCAAACGCAGGTTCCGCCTTATTATGAATGTAGGTCCCCGCACCCTATATAACTTCTGCCTGTTGTCCAGTACCACTTATCCGGTATGTCCTTCTTACTCTAATTGGTAGGGTGTATTCGCTTCACCGCACCGGTCGTTGATGATTTTAGAATGTAAGACTGTTATTACTCTTTCCCAAAGTAATTTCTACGGATACAAGTATTGAATGTTTTTCTATCTTGTACTCTTTAGTCTTGGAATTCTATCATTTCTCTTATTGGCTTGAGTGTCCAATGAATAATGAGCTGCGTGAGGTCAGCTTCGTTTTCCGAGCGTTTTCGTAGGTTTTCGGATTCTTGGATCGAGGGACCAATTACAGGACCGAGGGACAAGGACGGAGATAGGAAGAAGATCGCAGGAAAGGGGATCGACCGGCTGATCGAATTCTGGACTGGGTCACGGCCATCATTAATTTTTTTTTTTGGTGAAACCACGCGTGTTGATTTGGGTATTGGAGAATTGCAAAGGCCAATTTAATAATTAAAAAACTGTGGTGTAAATGGTGCATAAGAAATAAATAACAGTTAATAAATAGTGAATTTTGATAAGAAATTTAATTGAAGTGTTCCCCTAGTTCATTGTCCTAATTTATTTTTCTGCGTTGCCGAGGTTAGCAACAAGTGGTGCTATTTTTAGCGGGAAGCCGTTGGTAAATTCAAATCTTTCTAATTTCGTGTCTCAGTCGGATTCTACACTGATTCGTGGATTTGGAGGATCTCCCGTTTGGTCCACCGTTGGATTTTTGTGTTCATATTGGGGTGAAAAGTCAGAATAAGAGTTTCGCGTTTCGAGTTAAGTGTAAAATTTAAAAAATTAGTAACTCGTTACAATATTATGATTCAATATGATTTCCAAAAAAGGACTTAATAAAAAAATATAATGTTTTAATATAGGCTATGGGCATAACAGAATAATTAATGTTAAACAATTATCTCAAATAAATACAATGTTGAATTTAATACGTAAAAATAAAACAAACATTTTATTAATAAACTTAAATAAAATTAAATATAGGTAAATTAAAGTAAATTTTAGAATTAAAATATGCTTTAGAATTTAAAAATGCAATTTTAGAACAATAAAGGCACAAGTTGTCAAGTTTACATTCGGCTGAAAAATAGCCTGAAAATTCATTCCAAACTGGTGTATTTTTCTAATTATAAAATTAATATATTATTGTATCATTATATCTAATATTTAATTGTACAATATTGTAATTATATTTTTAAATGCATTTAAAAATATTGTGCAAGGTAAGTTTTTACCTCGTCACAGTTTTTTGAAGTTTTTCTTTTTATATTGTTACATATGTTATTAAATTATACACATATTTGTTATATTTTTATGTAATTACAAAAAAATTAATGTATAATTTTTAGTTTTAAGACAAATTTTGGTTTTCCATAGCTATTTCGAGATTCAATCATAGCGTATTCTGAGCATCGTCTAGTAAATCTGCTATCTTCTGTATCTTCTAAACCTGTCTATTACTACCATTTTACATATCAAGGGAGATATAGTTTTATTGTGAACCCTCTGACTCGCAGACCATATGGTAAATAATCGAATAAACTCCATACTATCATGTATTCTATTGTAAATAATAATTCATATTTTTTAGGTGTTTCACACCACGACGATTTAATGTATTTGTTTTACATCAACCGATTTCCGTTATTTAAAAAAAATGATCCAGAATTAGTTACAATGGAACGAATGACCGCCATTTGGTCAAATTTTGCTAAAACTGGGAAACCGATTCCCAGTAATAACGAATTATTTAAAAATACCGTTTGGGAGAGGTTCACTCCTGAATCTAAACGGTATTTGGAAATTAACAAAAAATTAATTATGAAAAATGGCACCATTAATTCTAAGGATATGGAACTGTGGGACAGGCTTTTTCCCATTGAATAAAATATTACAGGATGCATTAAATATATTTACTTGAATTAAAGCAATTAATAACTATAGTTATATTTTATTTTATGCAAATATTACAAAGTAAAAAATAATTATAGTAAATGAAAATTATAATACTGATAATGATCAGCACTATAATTTAGTAAAATTAAATATTTCTTCTACACATGTTTTTTTACCAGATAATACTAATTAATTTTATAAAGATTTTGAGGTTTTTTTAAAACGTATTGTTAACTAAAATAACAAATGGAAAATTTTAAAGTCTATTTTTGAATTAAAACATAACTTAACATACCTCATTTCGTAGTTTTTTGCAAACAATATGTTTCCATGTACTTTCATTTTTTGGCCTTTTTCTCCCAGAAGACTCATTTGTATTACTCATCTTCATACATTTAAAACTACCATAATAATGTATTTAATTACAAATATATTTATTTTTTAATGTCAAAATATCTAACTGTCTGTTGTCAATATTTTTATATTCTTCGGGAGCACATTGTTTACCTTTCTTCTAACCTTCTTGTTAACCTTCTTCTAAATTAAGTTGAGCTACAATTTGTTGTTAAATAATAATTTTTTAACATGTTTTACTTTTTATTTAAATCTAGTTAAAATCGGTCATTTTAATCTAATTTTTACAAATAAGAGTTCATTTTTAAAATTGAAACATTTTTTACAATTATATTTGTTGAATTTCCTTAACGAATAAAATTTTTCAAAAGTTATTATACAAATAAAATTTGTTTTTATATAGAGTAAAAGCGGAAGTTAATATTGTTTTATACAAAAACCAGCAAAAAAAATTGTACAAAACGTTTAAACGAATAAATTAACTTTTATTTGTCAAAACTGGATAAAAAAGACAGATTTTCAATTTTCACGAGATTGAATAAAAATTATATAAGTTTTAGTAGATGATACAAAATTCATAATTTTAATAACATTATGAGACAAACATAGTCGTACATTTTTTCTTCAATAAAACATGTTTAAATAATTATAAAGAATTCACTGTTTATTGTGTTTTAAGCGACTTATATTCGTTTTAGGTTTCTTTAGTATTAACAGAAGGGGTAATTCTTCTACACAGTATTATCTTCCGAGCATGCATAAAATAAAAATAGAGAAGAACACGAATATTTGAGTCTCTTGATTACATGTAGTTGTTAACCAGTATCAGTCAAAGTACGTTCCATTCATTTTGTTTCCCAAACTTTAATGAAAAGTAGCAACTAGTACATTTTTTATTTTAAAACGGTCAAATTAATGGAATTTGGTGCTTGTAATTCAACTAAAACATAACTTTGGACTTATTTAAAAATTAGATTTCAAAGTAAGTTACATTATGTGAAACTGTTTATGTATTATTTATGTATTTTATTGAAATATTTTATTTTTAAAAGAAATATCTCCTTATTTTGTTAAATGCTAAAATATTTAAATATTAAAAATCTGAAAATTAAGAAAAAATTTGATGGCAATTGTTGACTATATGAAGATAATTGTAAGGTGAATGAACTTTAAATAGTTCGTAAGAAAATCATCATGAGTTGCAACTTTATATCAAGATAACAACAAATAGTTACATAAAATTCCAAATGCAAATTGTACTGTTAATTTATGCATTTTAAATTTTGTATAACATATTGAACACAAAATTAATAATTAGTTGATAATATTAGAGATTGAACGTAAAAGAACAATATTATATGAGAAAGAGATTAAAGTTAAAGTTTTTAAATTTTTTCTGATTTTGTCTGCAGATAGTATTCAGTGTTCTAAATAAGTATTCTTAGTTTAAGAAATTTAAATTGTGTTTATTTCTCAAGATATATTTATTCGTATTTATTCATATTTTCTAGAAATTTTTTTTAAGAATCTTAAATTTTATTTAATCTCTGATATTTCAAAAATGTATTACCAAAAATTGTAAAACTTTTTTTATTTTAAAAATTGGAATCTGTTTTTTCAAAAAGTGAATTTTTGTCAGTAAAATATGTTGCGGCCTATATTGTATTACACTTTGGCCAGTCCTCCAAGCAGGAGTACATTACTTGCGGCTGCAGCTATTGGTTTGGATGTGGATATTCGGGATGTAAATCTCGCCAAAGGAGAACATCTAAAACCAGAATTTATAAAGGTATAAGATTTTGTATGTTTTCGTTTGTTCATTAAATTCAACTCAATAAATTTATGGGATTCATAAAACAAATGGTGCCGATTATTTAATTAATGATTTTATTTCTGAATATTACACAGTAATAAGTATCATTTAAATGTAACTAAATTAAGATAAGATTGACTCTGTGTTCGCAGACTATAAGTTAAATTATAATTTTCAGATGAATCCTCAGCATACGGTGCCTACATTAGATGATAATGGAGAAATTATTTGGGACAGGTTTTATAGTTTACAGTTTATTTATAGTTTTATAATATACTTTATAGTTTATTTATTTACTTCTTAGTTTATTTTTTATTTTGAGTCCTTCCGAAAATCGAAAAAATTTCTCTGCACAAATAGAAAAATGGAAGCGATAAATACTTAATATACAAAAATACATAATTTTTATAAAACGGCGTAGCCAAAGAGGAAAATTAAAAAATTCTATTGGAAAAGAGGTCTTTAGATACAAATTTTTTAACCTCCCCCAGAAATTTTTTTCTGGCTACGCCTCTAATTTTTAAATATAAGTACTAAATTAATTAATTGTTAATTGATTAAATTAAATTAATTAATTTACTAAAAATTTTTGAATACATTTTTAAATTCAAAATTCTTTAATTTATATTTATGATTATTTATTTTCAGTCACGCTATTAATTCTTATTTTGTGAGAAAATATGCCAAAAATGACAATCTGTATCCTAGAGATATTAATGTTACAGCGAAAATTGATCAATATATGTATTTTGAGAGTGGTACACTTTTCTACGCTGCAGCAGCTATTTTTTTTGTAAGTTTTTGTCCATTTCAAAAAAATAGTCACTTTACGAAACTTTAAAACTTTATAAATCTTGTTTAATTTGTAATTCGTTCCTCAATTCATAATATTTTTAATCCCTTTTTTACTTGTGTTTAATCAACTTCTAAATATTATTTTACTTTTTAGTAATTTTTAAACACTTTTCAATTATTTTTCAGAACACTTTATAATCTTGTTCATCAATGTACAGTTTGTCGCTTAGGAGGAAAACTCTGCATTTCGATAAAGTATTAAAAACTACGCGATTCTAATTAACATTTGAAGAAAGTACCATTTCGGAATTGACAGACTTTGTTTTTAAATTTAGGTTGGCAACGCGAAAGATTTTTATCAGGTTAAGAATGTTTGTATAAAAAAACAAGCTCAGGTAATTTCAAAAATTTAAGAATAAAAATAAATGTACAATATGTCATAGTATTGGTCACCTTAGCTTGTTCTTTATACAGACATTCTTAACCTAATAAAAATCTTTAGTGTTGCCAACCTAAATTTTAAAAATAAAATCTGTTAATTCTGAAATGGCACTTTCTTTAAATGTTAATTAGAATGGCGCAGTTTTTAACACTTTTTCGAAACGGTGTAGTTTTCAGAGCTCTTGCCAGTTGGTTTTGTTTTCAGAGCTTTATCGAACTGGCAGAGTTCTCCTCCCAAGCGACGAGTTTAGGTTGACTTTTTTTTCGACAATTTCTTTTTAGACCTCACTTGAAATTTGGTTGGAAATGTCGTAAGAAAAATCGCCTTAAAGTTACAGCCTTTTATATTAATTTTAAGTACTCGCCCAAAGCATTAAAAGATTTTCCATGTAAAATACACTTAAGTCGACCTACTTCTTTTTCAAATTTCTATAACTTTGGTGCATTTTGTACTATTTGTGTATTTAGAAAAATTTTTAAATTTCTAAAAAATTAAAGGCTAAGTTGCAAAAATCAGATATAATATCAGATCTGTTTATATCTAAATATATATAAGCAGATATATGTTTAATAATTGATTATATCTGAGTAGATTAAACATCATTAGATTTGAAGTGTCTGATTATATCTACAATATACCTGATGATATGGGTAATTCTTCGGAAATTGACTTTTTTTGAATATTTTCTTATTTGGAATTAATTTTGTACAATCAGTTCATTACTAATTGTTGCTGATTTTTACAGTCAACATTTACCCCTTACTCAGAACTTTAAGAAAAACTTGAAACATTTTTGTTCATACGAATTTATGCTGTGTTAAGTCGAAAAAGTTCCGCAGATGAAGTGTCTTCAAAAAGGCTTCGGAGATAAATGCAATTTAGCTTGCACGCAGATGCAGCTTAAGGAAATTGTTTATGGGTTTTTAATAATACTAAGAAGAACCTAAATTTTGAATGGGAAGGTGACAAGAAATAATATTGTGTAGATACTGCAGAATTAATAGAAAACATAAAATCGGTAAAAAGAAGCACTTTCAGAAAATTCACCCATATCTGAAATATATCTAAATATATATATATAAACCTATTTTCCCAGGATGTTTTTCTAAATCTAGTTATTACTTTACTTTGTATTTTGTAAAAATTTTCTCTATTTTATAATTTTTTAATATCTAATTATTTTTTCGTCTCTATTTTTTCTATTATCTAGTTATTTTTCGAAAAATGTAGTTACCTAAATCTTCTGATTTTTCAAAATTTTCTTGTAATTTTTCTTATTTTCTAGTTACTTCCTTCATTTTATATATTTTACTTGTTCACTTTCTAGTAAATGTTATTTTCTCTATAGTTATTTCATAAAACTTTCGAATTATTTTATGCCCTTCTAGTTATCATTTTCTCATTTATCAACATGTTTTACTTCTTTCATTTTATAATAATTTGTATTCTTTATAATTACCTTGTTCGTCACTTTCTATAGTTAATATTTTCAGACGTGTGTAAATAATATTTAATTTATATATTATTTATACTGAATTTCAGAAACCCGTTTTGAACAAAGGTGAGAAAGATATAGCAAGAAGTGAATTGTATCTGTTGAAAGATGCATATACAAAGTTGGACAAAATGTTGGAAGGAAAAAAATGGTTAGTTGGGGATTCATATACATTGGCAGATATCAGCAACGTGTGCACACTTACCACTCTCGCAGTAAGTTTGTAAATATTCACATTTAATTAAATACAATTCTTTCATCTAATTTTAATAATATGATAACAATAAAATTAATATTCTCCTATAACTATGAAAAAATATTTGTTTGTAGCTTCTTGAGCCTCTAGATAAGTATTCAAATATTAAAAACTGGGTTAAGAGATGCGAAGAAAATTTACCAGGTTATAAACAGTGGAATTTACCTGGATTGGAGAAATTACAGCAATTATTGCATTCATCGATTAAATTAAATTGATAAATAAGTCCATGTTAAAAATGCTATACTAAAAAAGTTTATATCTTTTAAAAAAAAATAAATTTTTTACATGTGAATATTAAGCGTGTTGTAAAAGGTAATGATGGATGTGAGAGATTATTATCGATTAATGGATTCGATATTCGTTAATTAATTAAACAGTTATTGTTTAAAGTAATATTTGATATTCCTTTTTAGAAAATTGCTTATCAACTAGACTAGTGTATCCAAGATCTTTAGGTATAAAGTGAATATTCTTATTATTTTTTTATAACATTGCAAAAGTCAGTATTGGTTTTTGGTCAATTTACAAAATGTATTCACTACTAAATTAAATTTAAAGGTATAAATAACTTAACTTCTGATCTTCTTTCTTAAATACCGATCTACACTGCAAAAACAGGTGTCTTAATTTGTTAAAAAATGTCTTAAATTAAGACATTTAAAAGTATCTTAATTTAAGATATTTTTGTACAATTTAAGACACCATGTTCTTGCAGTGTACAATCTATTCAAACAATTTTTCTATTTTTAACATTATAAAAATATAAAATATCAAAACGGGGAAAATAATCTGCTCTTAAACAGACTTTTGTGACAAAGATTTGTCGAAAACAAATTCTTGACATCAAATTGTGTTATTACAAATTTCTTTAATCAATTTATTTAATATCAATATTCAATACTGTTAGTAAAGGCAAACACATAAAAATGAGAACTGAATTTCAATTGTTTAACCTAAACTTTATTTAATTTAATACTTTTACAGCAGTTGTTTTTAAATTTAACTTCACGAATGTCCACTTTAAATCGTACTGAAGGAAAGTTTTCTCTAGAAGTTGAGTTGGGCTTAGCAAGTTGTAAAAACCCCAACAGTCTTTCTTCTTTTGTACAAGACAGATTTTAGATACCTTTTATACCTGAAAAACAAAACAAGGGAAAACCGTCTTTCGAAAGGTTCTGTGGACCGGTTGAGTCATATCTTTATGACAACCATCTGCTCATTGAAGATCAATACGATTAATTGGCTCCTCAGAGTATAAGAGATCAAATATGCTCTCTGTGAAAAAAGGGATTGAAAAAAGGAAAAAGGATATTGTTGTATGTCAGTAGACATAAATAAGCACAGATTTTTCAATCTGTTAAACGACCTTGCTTCTCAAAAAAGAAAATCTAGACAATAATTTTACAAACTAGCATGATTCACCAATGGTCGTCACTGACCGACGTTTACCTGATAGTAGCCCAAAACTTTTCTGGTCTCGACACGACGTCTTCCTCTATTTCATGAGTTTTCTTTGCTCTCTCACTGCTACATATAATACGCTCTATCTTTTCTAAATTTTCAATTTTCTACCCAAACTTTGACTTTCACACTCTAGAACTACGGAAATAAAACTCGCAATTTATTTTTGTAATTGAGAAGTGAGACTCAAAAAACAAACATTTTGAATATCAGGTTTACTTTAGATTTCTAATTTTTATAAATGTTGTCAAACTTTTCTGTTCAAACAGGGAACAGGCATCGAGTTTAAAGGTTAGCTTGATGGAACATTATAGTTTAGCATATTAGTTAGGTAAATCGCAAAGGTTAAATTAAAAATCGTTCATTGGTTGTGATTGTTTTGGGACAAATCGCATTTTAGATTAAATCATCTAACATTATTAACGCTCATAAGTATTGAATCTATCTTATTCATCTCTTTTACTTAACCTTGTTTATCATGTGAATTAATTTTATGTATTACGTATTTTTACGAATATTTTATTTACTACAATGTTTTGCGATACAGTTTATGCAACGTATGTCGCGTACAATATATTATATAATGTTATTCTTATACATAATATATTATGTTATTTTATAGAGATATCGTATATTGTGTGTTGTGATTGTACATTATATATCATTTTTTAATCATTATTTAACATGCCTTCGTGTTAGGAAAATTTAGTTTAATTTATACCGCTCGTGATTTTTTTTTCTTAGTTATCTCAACGAATTAGTATTATAAATTATGTTTTTATTCTGGATTTTTAAAAATCATTTGACTTTAGTTATTTGATTATCTTATTTTATTTTATTTTATTCCGATAATTATTATTTTATTTTAATTTACATTCAATTCGCTAGTGGTTTAAAGGGACGGTAGGTGACAGCGGGAAATGGACATTATTTTCACTTCTAACGGTCTTCTATCGCGTTGTTAGCCAATCCGGTCCGAACTATTGAAATCAGAATACCTAAATTCAAGAAGGAGCTACACGAACAGACTAACAAAGGTCAGGCTAAGTAGCTGGAAAAACTTCATCAGCGAAACATGTAGGGATAGCCCCCACGGCGTTGCGTATAAGATCGCTCGTGACAAAATGAACATACGCACCACTATGAGTAACGTAACTTCCGGTGATGGTTCTTCCCCGACAGACTGGGCTGGTAGCGCGAACGCGATACTAGACGGGCCTTTTGGTACAGATACAGCAGAGGAGGAGGAACCTGACCTAGCTGGTCCCCCAGACGCAGATCCACCAATAATTTGGACGATCGATGACGTCCGCAGAGCTACAAAAACTTTAAAGAACGGTAAAGCCCCAGGCGGCGACTATCTCAAAGTAGCAGTGGTCAAACATGCCTTGGACTCTTACCTTGGATTAGTCCTGGTCAACCTGTATAACTCGTGCCTCAGATTAGGAACCTTCCCTAAAATCTGGAAGCATGGCGTTCCGAGAGTGCTGCTGAAATGTGGATCAACGATCCACAATTCCCATCACCGAGACAGTATGGCTTCAAGCCTGGATGCATCACTGAAGACGCCATAGAAGAGGTAAAACGAGTGGTTCAGAAGTCTAGGGGCTTTTTGACGCTGGGTATCCTTTTTGACATCACTGGTGCTTCTGACAATATAAGATGGAGCTCTATACGGGCCGAGTTCAGACGCAGATGAACCAATCCGTTCCTACGACGGCTTATAAACAGCTACTTGCATGATCGCTCGGTCTCAATTGAAGAGACGTATGAAAGCGTCTTCCGTAGTATCTTCAAGGGTTGTCCCCAAGGATCTATCCTGGGACCATATTTTTGGATCGTCTACATGGACGGTCTCCTCAGCACCCTGCGATCCGCCGAGGCTGAGGTGGCCGCCTATGCTGACGATATTATCTTGATCGTCGCTGACGACAGTAGGAGCAAGCTAGAGACTAGGGCCCAAAATCTGGTAAACCTAATCTATGATTGGTGTTCAGGCGAGGAATTCGAAATCTCCAAAAGTAAGACCGAGATGATCATGCTCAAAAAGCAGTACAAATAATGGTCAAAATACCACAAAAAACGGGGCCGGTAAGACTACCAGATCCCTAAAGAAAACCGGCAAAGATGGACTTAGACACCCTATAATCAAGCTGGGTACCTCTAACATAAGGTACTCAGCGGAGGTAAAATACCTGGGCGGAGGTAAAATACTTCTCTTTTTTATTTGTTTATTTAACATAGTTTCATCAATTTTTAAACTCAGTTATACTAGGAGTTCAGAAATGCTAGGAAGTATTAGCTCCTAATATTTCTGAAACCTGAATTCTAGGCATTTAAAAACCTTACAACTTAATATATTCTGTTTCGTTTCAAGTCGTAACCGACTTTCGAACGAGCACAGAAATAAAAAGATAAACTCGTACCCTAAAGAAACTATTTCCTTAAAACCAGTGAAATCTGGAAAACATAAATTTCACAACTTTCCCATAGAAAGAGTAACACGTGCATACTCTTCGAAAAGTTTGGGAAAGAGATTCTAGTCCTGTTTTTTGAATGGAAACTCGGACCCCGTCTCTATAAAACACTAAACAGGCCCCTCGCACCCTAAAAAGTCTAGCGATACGAAGGCTCCAACCGACGGTCAAACCTGCTGTAAACCAATTTCATGGTTAACAGACCTCGAGAAAGGCAAAGTTTCGACTTTTAAAGGAACTTCGGATTACATGCAATAATGGTTTATGCGTTCCAGAAGTGTTGTCACTTTCCTTGGGTTATCTGAAAAAGACATTTGGCTGTTGAAAATGAACATTTGGTTGCAATAAAGATATCCGCCCTTTCTAAAGAAACACTCTTAAGAACAGTCCTTGTGATCCTTGTTTCTACGAATTTTATAATTTTGTTCGAAAATTACTTTTCAAAACGCAGAAGAATAATCATAATTTAATTAAGTAATAAACCTAAAGCTTGAAATAAAATTACTTAGCTAAATACTAAAATTCATAAAGTCATAAGTCGTCGAAACGAGATTGAATGGTTGTCCTTGAGTACAATAGAATTTTGCGCCCACCCTAATCTCCAAATTTATACAGGTGAATATACCTGAATATCTCAGGTGGCAGTTGCCTATCTCAATGCACAGTTCATATAATAGAACAGTATAGCGGAAATATTTTCACTACAGACAATAGCACAAACTCAAAAATAAACGTTCTTTGTTACTTGGAAATTGCATGTAATATTGGTTAGTATCAATAAATAATAATAAATAATGTTAGAAGTTGTTAACTGGTAATATGGAAAAAGGAAATCTGCACGTTTTATTTAGATGTAGTTTAGAAATTCAAATCATGATCTGAATTAATCTAAATAAGCTGATTAATTATAAATTCTAATAAAAGTAAATGTTTAATAAACAAAACTAAATTTTAATTTGTTATTTATAAAATTGGATGTTTATTTAGATTAAATCAAACAGAAATGATCAAATTAATTAGCACTATTAAATAATTGTTACAGGAATTATTATTTTATAAAATTACTATTCAATATAACCTACAAATGTACAATTTAAGTTAGTTTTTGTGTGTATGTGTATTTGTGAATTAGGATTAACACAAATTACCGTAAGTGTTAATAACCATAATATTACTTCCTATTTTCATGATTCATTTGGTCAAATTCAACAATTTTAAGGTTAGGTATAAAAATGAATGAAAATTAAAAAGAAAGGATTGAATGGATCAATTAAAATCAATCTTTTACACATATTAAATCAAATTCAATCAAGTCACAATATTTTTAAGCATCAAAGCAACTAAATTAATTGTAGGGTCAAAATTTCCCAAAAAGAACAAAGTTGGTTTGGGGTCTTTCGATTTTCTTGAAAATTGGCAAAAGTTTAGTGTTAGGTAAGAGTTATTTGTGGGCCAAAGAGTTTTCAAAAATTTTCAAAATTGTTGAAGTTAGAGAGCTTTGAATTTTGAGATACGAGTTTTTTTAAAGCATGATATTTTTTGTAGTTTTTAATGGATTTGCTTCATATTTACAGGATTTATAGATGATTTGTAGCCGTTTGAAACGTAATTTAAAGGTTTTAAATTTTCCAAAAATTTGACCAAAAAAAAGTCAAAAAAAATTTTTAAATTAATTTTTCTTATATTTGGCCGTGAATAACTTTTATGAATAAATTATTTTCAAATTCCTTATCTTTATCTGCGTCTTTTAAAAAAAAATTGATGGAGGGTCTGAAACTAACGGAGATATTCAATTTTTAGTGCGGCGGTTCACTGTATGGCGCCACTGCTGACATTGCGCTGCGCCGCAGCGCAAGGCAAAAAAACGTACGTGGACAAATTAAAATAAAGCCCACAAATATTAACCGATTTAGAATTTTTTTTCATATAAAGGTAATAAAATTATGCATACCACCTCTGATTTTGTTATTTGCCAAATAGTTGTTTTCATTTGTTTATTTATTGTTAAAAATAAAAAACCAAAATTCTCATTTAAACCAGTTTAATTCTTCATTAAACGCAATAATTAAATTAGGAATGACGAAAAATGTTAAATTTATGATTTAAGAACAAATTCTAATAGTGAATTAATTGTTTAAAAAATGTTTGTATTTGTTATAAACAAATTAGTGGAAAAAAAAGTATTTTTATCATTTACTTGACATTTATCAATCTAAATCTATCTATTATTCAATATTTATAACTAATTTGTAATTAATATTACAAAAATTATTAAAACAAATTATTTTGTTTATTTATAAACAAATCGTATAAACAATTTTACTTGTCCAATTCCTTATCATGAAATTACTGAATTTTTATACAAAATGTACAATATTATTTCTGTAAATTGTTGAAAGAAGCAAAATTTAATTTTTTTTTAACTTTTACATTGTTTAAACAATCATTAATTAACAAATTCATAGCTTCATTACTTTTAGTCGTATAGGCTTTGTTCTTCTTCTTATCTCCTTAAATTTAAACTATTTTCCAAATTTTAAAGAAAATTTAATAATTATAAATTATTAGTATTGTTATTAATAGATTACTTACTTTCAGTAAGTTTGCTATAAAGAACTGGAGAAGTAAAATTGTTTATAAACTTATTAATAACAATACTAATTATTTATAATCATTAAATTTTCTTTAAAATTTAAAAAATTGTTTAAATTTAAGGAAATTGTTTATAAGATTTGTTTATAAATAAACAAAATAATTTGTTTTAATTATATTTGTAATATTAATTACAAATTAGTTATAAATATTGAATAATAGATAGATTTAGATTGATAAATGTCAAGTAAATGATAAAAATATTTTTCTTCCACTAATTTGTTTATAACAAATACAAACAATTTTTAAACAATTAACTCACTATTAGAATTTGCTCTTAAATCATAAATTCAACATTTTTCGTCATTCCTAATTTAATTATTGCGTTTAATGAAGAATTAAACTGGTTTAAATGAGAATTTTTGTTTTTTATTTTTAACAATAAATAAACAAATGAAAACAACTATTTGTCAAATAACAAAATCAGAGGTGGTATGCATAATTTTATTACCTTCATATAAAAAAAAAATTCTGAATCGGTTAATATTTGTGGGCTTTATTTTAATTTGTCCACGTACGTTTTTTTGCCCCGCGCCGCGGCGCAGCGCAATGTCAGCAGTGGCGCCATACAGTGAACCGCCGCACTAAAAATTGAATATCTCCTTTAGTTTCAGACCCTCCATCAATTTTTTTTTTTAAGACGCAGAAATCTATAAATTATAAATCTATAAATCTATAAATCCTGTAAATATGAAGCAAATCCATTAAAAACTACAAAAAATATCATGCTTTAAAAAAACTCGTATCTCAAAATTCAAAGCTCTCTAACTTCAACAATTTTGAAAATTTTTGAAAACTCTTTGGCCCACAAATAACTCTTACCTAACACTAAACTTTTGCCAATTTTCAAGAAAATCGAAAGACCCCAAACCAACTTTGTTCTTTTTGGGAAATTTTGACCCTGTACAATAATAAAATAGTTCAAACATAACCTTAAATCATGAAATTTAGAATAATATTAGGATTTGATTTAATTGATGTATTTTGCCTTTTCTTTTTACGGATTAATATTAAAATTAAAACAATAAGCGATTTTGAATTATCTTTAATATAAAATTATCAAATAGTCATGTTTTTAATAAATTTACATTGTAAAATTAACTCCAATATCAATTTTATGTACTATTATATTATGTCAACCAATTTGTTAGTTTATATTATTAAAAATTATTGTTATAGAAATTTTGTAAATTATGATTCTTGAGAGTGGCACGGAGGGCAGCACGCATCGGATCATTTCAACTTAGGGCGTATTTTCTCTCCACCCCCTCATCAGCATGACACTTTTCCAGGACCAAAACAGCATTAGGAAAATGGAGGACCTTTAACTTTCCTAATGCATTGCACACCATCTTAGTCGGGTCTTATACCTCCCACGCACCATGACCAGACCCATTTGTTACTGCCCTTATTCTCTCTCTATCTCTCTCTCTGTCTTCGTCCTTCCTTCGCTTTCTCTCGCCACCCCCGTATGCTCTCCGCCCTAGAAGGCTTCCTCCTTACACTTCTCTTTGCCAAATCTACAACAGGCCCTTTTCTATAGTCAATTTCCAACTTTTTCCACTTTTTCCTAGTTTTAAGGATAAATGGGGAAAAGACGTAAATACTGATGCACCCTGTAGAAAACACACACTTCGGTACTAGAAAGTTTCTAAACATTTTATTGTTCTCAAATTCAAGTTTGCCCAAATTTACTCTTCACAACAGTTCAAATCATCTTCTTATATTACAATATTCCTAAGTTCTCGAAACTCTCGTTTCATACCAAATTCATTTCTAAAATCATTTTACAAGTTCTTGAATAAATCAAATTTGAATTTATTTTGCTTTGTGCTACGACTTTCCTAGTGTTCACTACTAAATTTAGATTTTTAAATTCAATACTTGACATTATAACCTACAACTGCCAGTACAGTTTGTGCTACTGTGAATATTACTCGAAGGATTGTTCTTATTCTGCCCCGTACCGTCGACTCCTTTTTGTCGCCCTTGTTGATTTTTGTCGCCTTGCTGATTTTTGCCGTCTTTGCTGATTTTGCTGCTGTTTCCTGAAGCCATCCACCAACCAACTTCGTGCCAACTACCAACCTTGCCTTGACACTTTTGAGCTTGAATTTCATCTTGTTCAACTTATACTAAATTAACTAAAGTAAGTTAATAAAATCTAAATCATTATAATTTAACTGCATTGCCTTGTTCTTTTAATAAATTCCTAAAATATATTTTTTTTTATGTTACTGAGGTCGGGTGAAAATCCTTTGCGACCTGGATCTCAATTTTTTTATATATCCTTCTATCACCCTTAAATTTTTTTAATTTTTGTTTTCCTCTTTCTTTTCAAAAATTTCGAAGAGGTTAGTTTAGAATATATTTTTTTGGGGTTCCACACATTATTAGGGTGAACCCCAGCGTTTAGTTTTCAATTATTTTCTTTTATTTTTCCGTGACGCGAACTAAAATTTACCACCAAATCAAAAGTACACAACAAATTTTTTCTGAATCGATTCCCGAGCTTTTGCAATTAGTTTTGTAGGCTCGAAAAAAAGTAAAGTTAAATAAGATTTAAAATTGATTTATTTGAGTCATGATCATTCTGACGTGACATATTATATCTTAATTTTTGGAGGCCCCGGAGGGATAATTCTGTTACGTTTGAGACAAAAACCCTTCTCAAATATACCCTAAATTCCTCCTTTTGAATCAAATTCAATGAAGAATTTGATCTGGGATGAGGATAAGTCAATGAGACACTAAGGTTTAGTAAGAATATTTATTTATGGTTATAAAAATGAGAATTCAACAAGAACAATGATTTCATGTGAAAATTGAACCTTACTTTAAGTGAGAATCGATTAAAGAATTATCCAGTATAGAACTTGTGGTAGTAGATCCTCTGCAGAGATTGTAAATAGAGATATGGACTTAAAATTTTGAGTATTGAAATAGGCTGCAGGTTCACTGGCCCCGCTGCAATTTGGAAGTGCTTCCACAGGTAGGATGTTTACACAAGCCGCACAATAGCTCGTAGTATCTCAGAAAGATTTGACAGGTGGCTGGTATTATGTTTTGGTTTCAAGATTTCTTTTTGTTGAATTACACAGTACGAGTTAAATTATTATTCACAAATTGAGATGAAGAACTTGAACTTCACAATAACTCCACGATAAAATGATGTTAATTGATGGACAAGTGAATTAACGATTAACACTTGCAGAATTGACACTTGACTACTAGAGACTGTTTACTGGAGACTAGAACTGTGAACTGAAGACTGAGTAATACGTGTGTTCGTTGTTGAATCTGGTTATCAATTTTGGTGGGTGGTTTATATAGTGTATTTCTATGCGTGGCTCCAGGTACCGCATCACCTCTTGGTGTTTTGTCGACAGGAAATCTTCGTACCGTATGACTTCTCATGTGCAGTTTGTTAAGTTCCACATATGTTGCCATCTCTGTTGTCACCTCTCGTTTCGATGATATTATATTGTTCTTACTTGGTCACTGAGAATTCATTGTAGCGTTATTTTCTAGTATCCAGTCTGGGACTCGTTGATTCATATAATCGTTATCTCACTCAACCGGCTCAATGCACAGAAATTAAATGGAAGAATGCTTTTCTTGAATTACATTATAATAATACATCTTAGTTTTGAATGTAAAATATTAATATGACAAGAACTCATTATGATAGTATAATATAACCATGTGCTAGTATATAATATAATATTATGATAATATATTGAAACAATATAATAGTCTGATATAATATAATATAATAACTGTATTAGTTACGGACGTAACAATTCAGTGAATTTTTGTTGGTGTAAAATTGATTTCTTTTTCCTACTTCATCCTCCTACTAACTGTCAATTTTTGCTACTAAAATTTGTTTTGCTTGTAGTGTGTTTAGTAATTAAAATTATATGTACTATTTTACAATTTTGCCTGTTCGAATGTGAAACAAGAACGTGTCATTTCTTGAGAAGTATTAAATTTTTACTTTTATAAAATCACGCATATTATTTTAATATGAAAATAGATAACTAGCATAAAATAAAATTATATATTACTAATATGAAATAGAAATAAAAAAATAAAAACAAAAAAAAATTCTATTTCCGCAACATTCGACTCTTTCTGACTACAAAAATCAAATTTTACAAATTTCTAAATCAGTGCAACATTCGACTCTTTCTTACTAAAATAAAAACTATTTAAAATTCGAAAAAATACTAAAAATTCGAATAAATTCAAATTTTTCTAATTCAAAAAATAAAAAATATATACACTATTAAACTTGGATAAAAGTCCAAATCAATTCTATCTCAAAACAGAAATAAAATAAAACAAATTCTTACAAATTCTAAATCGACTCTTTCATAAAAATTTCTATATTTGGATAAATAATATCCTAAATCGACTCATTCGTCAAGAACTAGTAATTTGGATAAAAATTCCAATTTTTAACAAAAATTTTGTAAATGACACATTTATGAGCGAATATTAAATCGACTCATTTTACAAAATCAAAATATTGAGAAAAAATACTAAATCAATTCACAAAAATTGAGAAATTACAAATTCTAATATTCTAAATCGACACAATCTAAAAATCAAAGCAACTTTCGACTTTCCTAAAAAAAAATTATATAACTCAAATTCCAAAATATTTCAAAAACAAATCGACTCGTTCTACCAAATTTTCTATTTAAAGGAATAAAAAAAAATTATAACATTCGACTCGTTCTAAGGAAATTTAAAATCTACATAGAAAACAAGACAAATTCAACATAAAATTAATTTATTCTTGAAAATTCAATCTATTTAATTTCGAAAATCCAAGTCGTCTTCTTCTTCTGGTTCGTCCCTGAAAGAAAAAAAAATATATAAATATAAATTGATATAAAATTCAAAATCAATTTATTCTTAAAAGTAAAATATTTAATTTCTAAAAACAAAAATCTTAAATCAAGAAAATCTATTATCTCACTATTTCTAAAATAACGCGTACGAAAACAAATAATAATCTATTTAGAAATAATAAATAAAGAATAAATAAAAATTTATTACTAATAAAGTTATAAATAAATAAAATCAAAGTATATTTCTTATTTAAATATACTATTCAAATACTAAAAGAAATATATATTATCTTCATTGTTACAAACACATACATAAGAATAAATAAAACAGAATATTTAAAAA
The DNA here is from genome assembly GCA_037103525.1 of Ganaspis brasiliensis. Classification (NCBI taxonomy): domain Eukaryota; kingdom Metazoa; phylum Arthropoda; class Insecta; order Hymenoptera; family Figitidae; genus Ganaspis; species Ganaspis brasiliensis. The sequence goes on along the minus strand of JAZKLR010000175.1, from coordinate 37,976 downwards.
TACAAAATCGTAAATATTCAAAAATCTATCGAAATATTAAAAATTCTAATAAATTTACAAAAATTTAAAATATAATAAAATCAAATCTTATGCATTCGTATTAATAAATTCTCTTTCATAAATAAATCAAAATTTAATCATTCAATAAATTTGTAAAAATCAATCGCTTATTTGGAATTTTGAAGAAACTCGAAATTTTGATTTGAAATTTTTTTTTCAGACTAGGGTTTTGATTTATTCAAAATTTTAAACATAATAAAAATAAGGTACTTACGGTTTTAAATAAGTCACCGGGAGGCATCCTTGTATCCATCGTCGCCACTTGTTTTTTTATGCCGTCAGGAATAAATGTTAAAGGGTGTGTATAAGAGATACACTGGCTGGATCTCAATCGACGTCAGTATTGATTGACAACTGTACCAAGGTTTTAATGCCCAGCGAACTTGATTCTTCCAAGTTTATTAGTCAATTACTTAAAACAAATATTAATGAAAAAAAATCATTCCAACAATATTAAAAAAATATAGATAACAAATAACTATCTATTAAAAGACTAAATTAAATTCAAAAACAAATCAAAATTCAAACAATTAATAAGCTTTAAAATACTATTTATAGATTTAACATAATCTACATAAATTATTCCTGAAACAAAAGAAAATTATTTATAAACAATTGATACTTATCGTTAAGTATTCTCAACCGCATAAAAATATTACGAGCAAATGTGTATTTGCATAGCACAATAACAAATTCATTGTACTCTGCCTTTAAGTCAAACATAAACATTGACCATTCTGACATCGCCCTTATTTGAACGATCGCCGCAAAAATCAATTCTCGATCAGATCGATAATCGGACAATCGACACGAGACGTTGTCAAACATAGGATAACCTAAAAACCAAAACAAACAAATATAAGAAACTTAAATATACATGCATTGATCTAAAACAACACTAATTGTAATTAAATATTAATAAAAAGTTAATAATAAACAAACTAATATTAAATTATTTCGATTTTATATTAACTATGTAGAAGAATTACAAAATTACTTACGTGAGGGTTATTCTCCACTAACAGTATAATACATCTAAAAATTTAACAACAATCATTGCTATTCACTCTTACTTTTATTCTTATCAAAGGAATTAAAATCAACCAAAAATTTCCCCCCACGAGGCACAAAAGTTTAGAAATATAATGTCACGTCAGAAAGACAATAACTTTATATTTTATTAAATTTTAATATTTATTCGAGCCTACAAACGAATTTGTATTAGTTCGGGAAATCGTTCCGTTTTTAGGGAATTCTTGTGTTTTTTCGTGTTGCAAAAATATTTATATTTTCTATATTTTCCTAATCGGGGATTTCTCCTAACCTCAAAATAAAAAAAGTGGGGCCACTCTCTATAATAAAGGGAACCCTGCAGTAAAAAAAGTAATCTATATAAAAAAAAACAAATCTAAAGGACTAACTCTAGCCAACCAGAAACTAATTAGTACCAGAGTTGGGAAGCTAACCTGAAAGAAACGGGTTAATCAAGAGAGGAAAGAAGAAAAGAGAGAGAATTTAATTTTTACGTATCCCGAGCTAATACAAATTCGTTTGTAGGCTCGAATAAATATTAAAATTTAATAAAATATAAAGTTATTGTCTTTCTGACGTGACACAAAGGCACCGCGCTCTTCACAGCACTCTTAACGATTGCTAGGAGGAGCTGGGGTCTGAAATTTGCGGGCCTCAGAAAAATTTACACTATAGAGTCTTTATCCCAACCATCCTGTATGGAGCAGGCGTGTGGGATAAGGAACTTACTAAGGCCCAAAAGGACATATTACTGTCAGCCCAACTTCTTGCACTGAAAAAGGTCTCGAGGGCGTACGCTACTTCCTCTCTGGCCTCATTTCAAGTCACCTGTGGTGCAATTTCTATTGACATTTTAGCAGAAGAATATCGGTATCGATATCTTGCTAGGAAAGGCATAACCTTTGAGGTGGAAGGATTCGCATCGGCTCTGCCAATGAGACGTCCAGCTATCCACCGTGCCCTCCTAAAAATAACTATGGACAAATGTCAATTCCGATGGGACGCCGAGGTAAAAGGTCGAACGACCTACAAATTCTTCCCCGATGTGAGGGATCGGGTCGCAAGAGGATACGTCGAAATCGACGAAAACTGCGTCCACATAATTAGTGGTCATGGAGATTTCAGAGGCAATCTGTTCAGGCTGGGTCTGAAGCCTGACGGCCTGTGCTCGTTTGGTGAGTCCGAGGTCTTGCTACACGGCCTGTTGTACTGTCCAAACCACGATGTCCAGCGGATAGAATTCGTGGAGTCTTGTGGAAATGTATTCGGGGAGTGGCCACCACCGCTAGCCGAAATATATAAAAACAAAACAATTAGCAGACTGTTCGCGAACACCTGCCACTTGATCATAATCAAGAAAAAGAGGAATGACAGTGAGAGGGACGGCAGCGTTCCCTTGAACGTACTGCCAACCTAGTTCTTAAATGTTATGTCTTAAGTGTCTTGTCCAGTCCTAACTTATCGACTATATAGTAATATCGACCAACTTCACACTGTTCTTACGATTTGTGCTAATTGTGAACTTTTTATTTTTCTCAGCATTCTGCAAAAAAGGAAAAGAAAATAAATTATTTAAATAATAATTAAAGAAATTAAATGTTTTGAAACATTTTATCTTTCATGGTAAGTATACAGTAAAAAAATAATTTTGACATTTGTATAAAACTTAAGACAATATAATGTATAACATTATATTGAGGTTAGGATCTTTTTCTCTAGATGACAACGAAGGAAAAACGGATTTGGAAACCTAAAGATGGTTACTTTAAATATAAGGCGAAACATTTGTCGTACCCAAACCTTGCCAAGGAATGGAAATTCGAGACTAGCGACTATTCGAGATTATTAAAAAGTAAGTATAAAAAAATTGTTTAATATTTTCACCAATTATAGGTGTTTGGGTGCTATGGGGAAAATTTTTCCTACATTTAAACAGTTTCAATGAATATATTTGTTTATAATAATTTTAATAAAATTTAAAATATTTAAAAAATAATTTATTAATAATATAATATTTTATTTATTTTCAGGTTTAAATCAGGATGATCAAGCAAGCATTGTATCTTTCGTGAAAAACTGTTTACATCATAATGAAAATACGATATATGAGTTTGATGCTTGTCTTCTCTTATTAATGCTGAAAATAAAAAATATAGATTTAAGTTTTCCGATGGCTGCTAATTCACAATTAACGTCATTTATTAAAAGTTTTGGATTTGATGACGAAAATATGATTTTATTAATGTTCGCTGCAATTTTTTCGTTGAGTTTTTCCGCCATGATTCAGTATTTACAACATTTTCTTTTGAATTACATGTTTAATGTGCCTGATGAAAACTACAAAAATTTTATAGTGAATTTGCTGCCAGCAAATCATTATACTTATGCAAACAAAGAGAAAAGTATTGCTCATCTGGCGTTATCTGGACTGCATTACAACCATTCAAGTAAAAAAATCATCGAAAATCCTATTCAATTAAGTTGTTTCTTCGGGCTTGCTTTTATTATGAAAGAGAAATTGAAAAATGCGTTGATGATAATTTATAGATTCCAGTTAATATTTTAAATTTTATTAATTTAATGAGATTTGGGATGAAAAATTCTACAGTTTATACTAGTTATTAGAATGAACTAAAATATGTGCATTTAATTATTTATGCAAACATTTAAAATTGGCTTATTCTTTTCCAGCGAATGGAAAACAAAGAGTTTGGAACTCAAGAATTGTTATACGAAAAAAGGTGGATTAATCCTTTTAGAATGGGCAGCGTAATGCCGATTTTCGGAACACAGTTTCCAAAACAATGAAAAAATTTATCGACGAAAAGGTTAAATCTGAAAAGGCTAAAGTTGAATTAATATCAGAATTTGTGGAAGTTAGTGACGAGAAGACTGAAAGCTCTGATAAATCATCAGAAAGTGAAAATTCTGATAATGAAAAATTCAGTAGCCCATCAGATAAAGATTTTGAAGAAGAGAAATCAACAAAATCCAAAGGAAAAAAACTAAAGGAAAGAAGAAAAAAATAAATACTATTAAACTAGAGAAAAACTTACGTCTTTTAACGTGTCTAAATCGGTTGGATTCCCCAATATAGGTTGGGTCCAAACCGAAATTAACTTCTATAACGAAATTTAAGAAAACTTATATATAACTAATATTTTAAATGAACATTAAATTAGTAAAATTGACTACTAAATCACTTCTATCTTATTTTACCGTTTTTACTCAAATTAAAAATCTCGTTATAAATATTGGTTTGCAAAGTTCTCGGTGTTTTCGATTTGGAGGCTTTAAGTTATCAAAATTCACGACTTTACTCGTACTTCCCGAGTGCGCCAGGCAATAATTAAAAGGATTCAATCATTGCCGCCACAAATTTATCAACAATGCGAATTAAGCCTTGTAGAAAACACCACCAGCTAGCTCATCTGGTGCGGAGAGGGCGTGGATCGACGAACGAACAAATTCTTCGAACTCTCACCATGCTTCCTGGAAAACTTACTGCCCTCTTGAGGGAAGATAATAGTCGGGCTCAAAATAATTTAATACACTGCTTTTAATGGATAAAAATTAACAAATAAAATAATACTTATTCAAAGAAAAGATAATTGAACATAAGATTGTATTGTAAAACAAATTAATTAACATTTTACTCAAGTGTGTAATCCTCTGAGGGAGGCAATTTTAATGTTTGAATATTCATGGCCCATTCTGAGATCGTTTGCGAAAGAGAAAAAGTATGTTAGGCTAAATAATTCTGATTTAAAACAAAATTTCGACCGTTGTCGGGTTGAAGCACATGGTGATTTCCAAATGATTAATACATCAATAAAATTAATAACGAGCCGCTTACCAAGAAAACGAAGCCTCGCCGTGACAATCACCACTCATTCTTAGAATTATAATAAATAAAAACAATACTTTTCAAAAGTATAACTAATTATAAAATTGTGTGAACTTAATTTCACAACCACTCAAGACGTGAGCACAACCAGGAAGGAAGATCGTGGCGATCATTCGGGGGCTAGTCTTTTGCCTTCCCCCTTCTTTTCCCTTGCGTCATCCTTCCTTCTTATCGGCAATTACGAATCAAACTTATATTTGATTCTACAGATGTCCCTTGCTGTATGAATTTGGCCCAAACTTACTCGTCGAGAGATTTTCGTAAAGCGGGAATCTCATCCGCTAAACGCCCTCGGTGTACAGCCCTCGGCTGCGCTTCCGACGAGAGTTGGCGCAGCGCTGGCACAATTCTCAAACGTTGGATGCTGTCAACTTGATGTTGTAATCCGTACATAACAAGCAAAGTCAAGCCTTGAGCTAGGCACATTACAAGACTTGTCTAGGGGTGACTAGCGTAGTGCTGGGTTTCGAAATCAAAAAGAACACTCGATAATAAGCAACCCAAGAAATGGAAGTACGGCCAACGCACGAGAAGTGTTCCATGCATGCCACAGTGGAGGAATTTCATGTTTGTCCGTCCAAATGATAACGTGGTACACTCGTACTAAGACCGCATCCTAATAATTCTGTGCATACCCATCAATTTGACTTAGGATAATTACATCCAGAATTTTACGTACACACACACGAGCACTATGCAAACTCACGTAATTACTCAGCCTGGGCAGGCGGATCCAATTGTTTACGCGCCTCCTAGTAAAACAAAATAACTAAAAACGCCTTACTCAATTAGAAACAGTTCTTCTTGCGGCTCGACCTCCACGATGGTACACGCTTGTAACGTTCGCTCTGGCCCCAGCCTAACAGTTGGCGCCAGGGAAGAGCTGCTAACCGAGCCGAGTAAAGATATCCCACGGACCCTGTATTGCCCTCTTTTGTGCCATCCAGGGAAACCGTAGGAAATCTATACAAAATGCGAAAATGTTTCCAAGTCATGTTTTGGCCACCGGTTTTGCCTGAAGGTAGATATACGGTTCTTATAGGTATGAGCTTGCGCTCGAGGCACCACGATACGAAATAACATCACGTATCTTACCGTACACTCTGTGTCCCTGGGCCTTAAGCGATAGAATTTGAAGCGCGCTGCCTGAGTGCAGTGAACGACACAGCGTCCCTGACTACGACACCGAACACACTCAACAATCCGCTCTAGAGTGTTGTAACTTTTGCATATTTTCTCCAAACGCTTCTGAATAAATTCTAAGTTTTCTTTAAACTGTGCCTTTTTTTTAGTTTTCCCTAAGTCTCATTGTAAGTCCTTCGGGTTGTGAGGAATCAATGTGGGAAGCCGAAATTTTACGCCAGCATCGCAGTTTAAATGTCGTCCAGCCAGACTTCGAACACGTGGCCGTCGGCGTCTCAAGCCAGAGACCATTCCAACTTCGAGGAAATTCATCGGTTTCTTTCTCTTTGTTTATTTTTTTGTTACAGGCTTTGTCGCAGTTTTGAAGTTTTTATTTTGTTTTTTGCTTTTATGATTTTCTATTTATGATTGTGATTATTGTTGACTATTTTTGTCTTTGAATTCATGCGATATTCGCGTATCCGTTTTTATTTAAATCTTTTACTCATCTAGTTTCCACGTGCTCGGGCACACGCTAGAAACGGTATTTACTTTAACTTCAGTGCGGTTCGCGTTTCTAAGTTACTAAAGGCTTAATTATTTTATTTTGTGAGTTTCGTTATTCTTTGAACTTGCACGAACTGTGAAAACAGGACGTCAAGCACGAAGATCGCATTCCGCTCCACAGACCCCTCTATTAAATTTTACTCGGCTCGGTTAGCCGACTGAAACCGCTCACCCACTTGTTTAGACTGGGCGAGCGCGACAGCCGTTACCAGCGGGGACCATCGTGGAGGTCGAGCCGCAAGAAGAAATGTTGAACCTAAGTTTCGTTTATGTTTATTTGTTTACTGGGAGGCGCATATACATTAGTGTTCACCTGCTAAGAGTTGCCAGAATGCCAGTTTCATCGACTAGCCAGTGAGGTATTACTTTAGTATAGTTAATTTTGGATAGTAATTTATCCATGGTCAAATTGTTGAGCATGCACTTATTGGTTTAAGATGCGTTCTCGGTACATTAGTACAACGTTATAGACCAGGACGGAAAACAAAATATTCCTCCACTGAAGTCCTTGCACAGAACAAGTCTCGTACAAGGGCTGAGTTACTAAGGCTTGCAATTTTAATACTTTGATAACCATATGCAAAAGACTTAATATTACTGTATGGGTCCCAGCACAGTGCTAGGTATTCCCATCCTTATACATATTGCCATAAGGCTAAAGGCTCTAATTGAGCTTTTGTGACCCCGTATACCGGTTGGTCAGTTCTAGATGGGTAACTCCTTAAGGAGTTTTATTAACCCTGTTTACCAGTCGGTCTTCGCTAGAGTATTTATGGACTGGTACATAATTTGCCTGGGCACTTAGAACTGCTATGTATAAATTATAGGGCGGAGACCTAGCGTGAAGCTAGGCGTCTTCACTCCATTTACACGTTAAAAGACGTAGTTAAATGGTTCCAGGAGAGGTCTGCAAAAGCTCGCCTCTCCCAGGACCCTACGTCATGTATATAAGACATATACAAACCAATCGTTACTTGATTTTAGTCAAATTTGTGCTTGGTAAAATTCTAAGATGCGCTTGGCGTTAGGTTTCCGGCAATAGGCCTTCGACCAATTTGTCATTGATTAAAATAATAAATTAGGTCGATGGGACAAGACAACACAACATTAACATTTATCATTATAGTTGGGGGGAGTCTCTGCAGCCCCCTCCTCTATACGATTCTTTCTTTTTATTCATGATCTGGTAACAGGTTCTTGCGAATATTCTAGTTAATATTTTTTTACATATAGTGAACAGCAGTGGTGGCCAGACACCGAGCATAGCTGTGCATGCTTCTACAAATTCGATTTTGTGTCTATCGTATTGTTTAGGGAAAGAAGAACGTGCAGCGAGTCCTCCGACATACCACACTAGCAGAGGCCATCTGACTTCAGACCAAGTCTGAACAGGTTAGCCCTAAAGTCGCCATGTCCACTCTTATAGTGAACACAGTTCTTGTCAATCTCTTCTCGCCTAATAGCGACTCGATCCTTCACGTTAGGGAAAAATTTGTGGGTCGTACGACCCCTCTCCTCCAAGTCCCAACGAGCTTGCCACGTCTTAATCGATAATGCTCGAAGAGTCCTGCGAATGACTGTTTTTTTGATTGGAAAAGCGAAATCGAATCCGCTAACCTCGAAGGGGATCCCTTTTCTTGCCAAGTACCTGTATCGGTATTCTTTGCCAGGATATCTAGGGGTGTTACACCACAGATCACTTGGAGGACAACCAGGGCCGAAGTGCTATAGGCTCTTACGACCTTCTTAAGTGCCAGGAGTTGTGCTGAAAGCAAAATCTCCTTTTAGGCTTTATTGAGATCCAAACCCTACACACCTGCTCCGTAGAGCCGTGAAGATCGGAGTGCCTTTGTTAGCGGCCCTTGTTACGAAGGGCGCTGAGGAGGCCACCCATGCAGACGATCCAAAAGTCGGGTCCAAGAATTGAGGCTTGTGGGCAGCCCTTGATGAGATTTCGGGACCCAGTTTCAAAGATTTCCTCTATTGCCACTGATCGATCGGAGAGGAAACTGTTTATCAGAGCCTGCAGAAACGGGTTGGTTCCTCTGCGTTGAAATTCGGCCCGTATAGAGCCCCATCTTATGTCGTCGAAAGCACCAGTGTTGTCGAACAGAATACCTAGGGTTAAATAGCCCTTGGACTCCTGCACGACTCGTTTTACTTCCTTAATGGCGTCTTCAGTGCTGCGGCCAGCCTTAAAGCCAAACTGTCTCGATGATGAGAAAAGCGGATCATTTATCTGCGGCTCTAAGGCCGTTCTCATCAGTTTCCCCAATATTTTACCCATTACTGGTAAGAGACAGATTGGTCGGTAGGACTATGCTAAGGTCCTATCCTTGTCTTTTGCCTTTAGCAGCACTCTCAATACGCCATGTTTCCATATTTTGGGAAACTTACCCATTCGAAAACACGAGTTGAATAGGTTGGCCAGGATTATACCCATTTCTGTATCCAATGCATGCTTTAGGACGGTTACTTCGAGATAGTCGCCTCCTGGGGCTTTGCCGTTTTTGATTGTTCTTGTAGATCTACGGACGTCATCGATCGATCAAATAAATGGGGGATCTCCGTCTGAGGGCTGGGCCCCTCCTCTTCGACTGCGGGTTTGCTGAATAATCCGTCCAGCATTGCGTTAGCGCTGCCAACCCAATCGCACGGAGAAGTAGCATCATCGGAGGTGATGTTACACATAGACGATTTAACGTTTATTTTATCACGGGAGATCTTATACGCCACCCCGTAGGGGTTGCTACTACACGTTGAGCTGACAAACGCTTTCCAGCTATCAAGCCCCGCCTTGTATCGACTGAAAATTTCTTCTAAGTTTGTTAACCGTTTTCATGGCGTTCTGTAGCTCGGAATTCCACCAATGCACAGATTTATTAAACTGTCTTTTTCTCGGTATAGACGATTCTGTTGCCACAATAAGAGCCTTGCCCACAAGAGAGGCAAATTTCTCGGCATCCTCAGCTGACTCTGCTAAGAATCCTTTTAGGTGTTTAGCTTAAATCTGGAGGGCTAGGCTGCGATCAAACTTGGACCAGTCAGCGTATTTAACGTTAAACCAGGTCCTCGCTATCCTTGGTGTTCTCGATAGACTTCCGAATGTAGTAATCAGAGCTCGATGATCACTAAACTCCGGGTTGTCTACAACCCTCTCGCTGATTTTTTTGTCGATAAAGACAGAGCTCAGTAGGGTAAGGTCAATGTCCCTGTTCCCAAATTTATAGGTACACGGTTGTCCTCTTTCGTTGTCGGAAGTTAAATCCTATTGTGCCATTAGTTCTTCGACAGTTCGTGCTCTGACAAGGTTCTTTTTGTCCTTGTCACTACAACGTCAAGTCCACATTGGAGAGACCGCGTTAGCGTCCATCCCAATCATGATCCTTTTCGTTTTACCGATTTTACGGTTCCTGAGTAGTCTTTGTCGACAATCACTATGCACGACCAAGGTCTCTCTCCGGGTTTATTCCCGGTCATTATTTGACTTGAGTATTTAGCAAGTCCAGCGACCTGACCCCTAACAGAGTAGGGCTCCTGGACGAGGAGGACCGGGATCTTGCGATCCTTCATTAGTTTTAGAGTCTCATCACATGCGGCTCTACAACAGTCCAAATTGGCTTGACAGACTCTTAATTGTGGAGGGCAGTTACTGTACTCCGTAATCTGTCCTCTGTATTACTCTCTCAATCGCTGTTTTCTCTCTTAAAACAAATTTAATTTTTCTTAATTTGAGAGGATTGAATTTTGATACCATATTTTAGAAGAAATACTCTCAAAAAAAGAATATTTTTTTTCGGTATAGGCTACCCTAGTTGGCGCCTTAACTAACAAGGGAAACTGGTTGATTCCTTGTGTACGGGTGCAATGGATTTTTTTCAGTGTAAGGTGTCCATCATTATAAATTTTGACAATCATTTAACTATAATACTACTGGAACAGGTACCACGCATGTTGAGCTGAAAGAGAGCAGCGGCTGTGAGACAGACAGATGGGGGGTATGCTTTCTCTCTCGCAGAACACGCCATTTCAGTGAATGCTAAAACTTTAAAACTAATGCGTTGGTCAGTTTTTCGCGTTGTGAGTGTTTGGCACAAGCAAACTTCTCAAGCGGACTGTACAGAAAGAGACAACATGCCCGTCCACAACTCTCTCTCTCTATGTCGCTTTTGTAGCGCTGTGCCTGTTCCAGTAGTATTATAGTTCAGTGTTGACAATCTAATTTCATATTTTAAATCATCATTGAGTCTTTTACAGGAGACCTACTGCGTTACTTGAAAGCGAAAACGAAATCGCAAACAAAATTTCTTTTATTTCTCAAAATTCAATTTTTGAAGTCGGTTAAACTTCTCTCTGTTAAATTTAATTAAAAATTGGTTATATTTAGTCAACTTATTTTCTCAGTGTATTGTTGTTGATTTCACAAATATATGAGAATATTTGTATATTTTGTACAAACAGAAAAACTTTATAATTGCCTAAATTTTTCGTATTGAATTCGAATATTTTCATTACTAAATGAGAAAAATATCCCAAAGTTTAGGAAGATTTTGAATTTCAATTCGAAATATACATATATATATGTTTTTTGAAATAATCTTTTTATAAGACGTTCTCGGACATTTTAAGTAGCCAGCTCATTAAAATTTTACTAAAATTTGTTCGCTTTCTAATAAGTATATGTCAAATACAGTTTCTTTACGATAAATAAATAGATAAATAAAAAAGCAAGTAAATAATAATTCAGATAATTGTACTTATTGAATTAATAGGTGATTAATTAATTAATTAAAATAAGTTAATATTAAACTAGCGTAATGAACCTCGCTCGCTGACGCTCGCTCGGTCATTAATATTAATTTAATTGTTTATTGATGTGGACATTTCATAAAATATTAGTAAACTTATTGTTAATTGAATGTTTAATATTTTTTTTACAAATTTTTTATATTTCAATAATTTTTATTGTTATGTTTTATTATTATTATATTGGAAAAAATAAATCTTGTAATATGTAATGTATTATTTACATCAATATTATGAAGCTATTAATTAATGTTGTCTAATTGAATTATCACTGATCGATTATAGGTACTAATTGAGTATGAGTTCTATTATATTATTATTGCAAAATTTGAAGCTTGATAATCTAAACTATTTTTGTAAATGATCACAGAAAAAATATAAAAAATCTTAATGGATCTACATTTTTTTTTAAATTAAATTTTCGAATCTGAGTTTATTTCCGTTATGTTTCTATATTGGAATAATGTTTGTTTCCACATAGAAAAAGCTTTGTGATCGTTAAAATTTTCATTTATCCAAAAATAGTCTAAATCGACACATTGTCATTTAAATTATTTCGAAAAACTAATTATTTCAAAATGTAAGAAAAATATACTTAAAGTAGGATACAAAATAAAAAATTATTCTTAAAAAACAAATGAAAAAATTGCGCGTAGGTTTTTGTCGATTTAACACATGCGCAGTAGTTTTTTACAAACATTACACATGCGCAGTAGCTTTCTACAAACGTTAGGTATGCGCAGTGGTAAAAATCGTAACAAATAATGATTGTTTAGCAATTTCCACATGAATTGACATTAAAAAACATGTTAGCAAAAAAGTTTAATGCAATGTTTAAAACATATAATTTTAGAGACTAAATTGTACGCACAACATTTTACAAGTGGAGAAAAACGAAATTTTAATTTTCGTTGGACTTAAAAAAAAAAGAAAAAAGTACCTTTGCGCATGTGCCCTTAGCATGTTACCGTGTTACGCATGCGCAATAATAAAACGGATTTTTACTGCGCACTTATTATAAAAAGTATACTGTATGTACTGAATATGTACTTATCTGGTAAAGTAAAGCACTGCGCATGCGTAATTTTTGAATTTAATTAGAGCACATGTGTGACTATGACTGTGCATGATTGCGCATGTGTAACAGCAATACAAAACAACTGCGCATGTGAAATGTTTGTTTAGTAGTGCGCACGTTTACACAGCTGTGGTGCACTACTGCGCATGTGCAACAATATGTTGTTCATAAAAAAATGTTCAGTTTAACATGTTTGACACGAATAGTGCCAGTGCGCATTGTTACAAACTATAATAACATGGTGAAATGAACATTTTTGTAAGTAACCTATTGGAAAAAGTAGGTGAACTTTGAAGTCTGTACGACGATGAACGAAGTTTTTTCGGTATCGTATTAATATAATAGAAGATTACCACGTACAATTTTATGAATATTGGGAGAACTTTCAAACTAGTTATTCTCAATAAATAAGTAAATTTTTACAAAACTTTTTTAAACACTAATTATATGGAAGATTTTCTGACAGTATGTTAAATATTTATTACCCCCCCCCCCGGTACCCCTAGAAAATGGTTTTTAAAAGTATGAAAAATTGAAAACTTTCCGATCAAAATTTGTTACATTTTATAAACATTTTAAAGAAAAAAAGATTAAAATTAATAAAATTAAATACACTTTTAATGTTTTTATTATTTTTTATGTTCAATAATATAAATTTTTCTATTAAATTTCTTGAATTCCAATATTTAAATTGAATTTTGAATATTCTTTTCTATTATGGGTCATTAATTACAATAATAATGAAAAGAAAACAATTTTAACAAATTTTTTAAATAAAAGTACCTTTGCGCATGTGCAGATATCATGTTACCGTGTTACGCATGCGCAATAATAAGACGGAATTTACTGCGCACTTATTAAAAAAAGTATGCTATATGTAGTGAAAATTTAATTATCTGGTGAAGTACAGCACTGCGCATGCGTAATTTTTGAATTTAATTAGAGCACATGTGTGACTATGACTGTGCATGATTGCGCGTGTGTAACAGCAATACAAAACAACTGCGCATGTGAAATGTTTGTTTAGTAGTGCGCACGTTTACACAGCTGTGGTGCACTACTGCGCATGTGCAACAATATGTTGTTCATAAAAAAATGTTCAGTTTAACATGTTTGACACGAATAGTGCCAGTGCGCATTGTTACAAACTATAATAACATGGTGAAATGAACATTTTTGTAAGTAACCTATTGGAAAAAGTAGGTGAACTTTGAAGTCTGTACGACGATGAACGAAGTTTTTTCGGTATCGTATTAATATAATAGAAGATTACCACGTACAATTTTATGAATATTGGGAGAACTTTCAAACTAGTTATTCTCAATAAATAAGTAAATTTTTACAAAACTTTTTTAAACACTAATTATATGGAAGATTTTCTGACAGTATGTTAAATATTTATTACCCCCCCCCCCCGGTACCCCTAGAAAATGGTTTTTAAAAGTATGAAAAATTGAAAACTTTCCGATCAAAATTTGTTACATTTTATAAACATTTTAAAGAAAAAAAGATTAAAATTAATAAAATTAAATACACTTTTAATGTTTTTATTATTTTTTATGTTCAATAATATAAATTTTTCTATTAAATTTCTTGAATTCCAATATTTAAATTGAATTTTGAATATTCTTTTCTATTATGGGTCATTAATTACAATAATAATGAAAAGAAAACAATTTTAACAAATTTTTTAAATAAAAGTACCTTTGCGCATGTGCAGATATCATGTTACCGTGTTACGCATGCGCAATAATAAGACGGAATTTACTGCGCACTTATTAAAAAAAGTATGCTATATGTAGTGAAAATTTAATTATCTGGTGAAGTACAGCACTGCGCATGCGTAATTTTTGAATTTAATTAGAGCACATGTGTGACTATGACTGTGCATGATTGCGCGTGTGTAACAGCAATACAAAACAACTGCGCATGTGAAATGTTTGTTTAGTAGTGCGCACGTTTACACAGCTGTGGTGCACTACTGCGCATGTGCAACAATATGTTGTTCATAAAAAAATGTTCAGTTTAACATGTTTGACACGAATAGTGCCAGTGCGCATTGTTACAAACTATAATAACATGGTGAAATGAACATTTTTGTAAGTAACCTATTGGAAAAAGTAGGTGAACTTTGAAGTCTGTACGACGATGAACGAAGTTTTTTCGGTATCGTATTAATATAATAGAAGATTACCACGTACAATTTTATGAATATTGGGAGAACTTTCAAACTAGTTATTCTCAATAAATAAGTAAATTTTTACAAAACTTTTTTAAACACTAATTATATGGAAGATTTTCTGACAGTATGTTAAATATTTATTACCCCCCCCCCCCCGGTACCCCTAGAAAATGGTTTTTAAAAGTATGAAAAATTGAAAACTTTCAGATCAAAATTTGTTACATTTTATAAACATTTTAAAGAAAAAAAGATTAAAATTAATAAAATTAAATACACTTTTAATGTTTTTATTATTTTTTATGTTCAATAATATAAATTTTTCTATTAAATTTCTTGAATTCCAATATTTAAATTGAATTTTGAATATTCTTTTCTATTATGGGTCATTAATTACAATAATAATGAAAAGAAAACAATTTTAACAAATTTTTTAAATAAAAGTACCTTTGCGCATGTGCAGATATCATGTTACCGTGTTACGCATGCGCAATAATAAGACGGAATTTACTGCGCACTTATTAAAAAAAGTATGCTATATGTAGTGAAAATTTAATTATCTGGTGAAGTACAGCACTGCGCATGCGTAATTTTTGAATTTAATTAGAGCACATGTGTGACTATGACTGTGCATGATTGCGCATGTGTAACAGCAATACAAAACAACTGCGCATGTGAAATGTTTGTTTAGTAGTGCGCACGTTTACACAGCTGTGGTGCACTACTGCGCATGTGCAACAATATGTTGTTCATAAAAAAATGTTCAGTTTAACATGTTTGACACGAATAGTGCCAGTGCGCATTGTTACAAACTATAATAACATGGTGAAATGAACATTTTTGTAAGTAACCTATTGGAAAAAGTAGGTGAACTTTGAAGTCTGTACGACGATGAACGAAGTTTTTTCGGTATCGTATTAATATAATAGAAGATTACCACGTACAATTTTATGAATATTGGGAGAACTTTCAAACTAGTTATTCTCAATAAATAAGTAAATTTTTACAAAACTTTTTTAAACACTAATTATATGGAAGATTTTCTGACAGTATGTTAAATATTTATTACCCCCCCCCCCCCCCGGTACCCCTAGAAAATGGTTTTTAAAAGTATGAAAAATTGAAAACTTTCCGATCAAAATTTGTTACATTTTATAAACATTTTAAAGAAAAAAAGATTAAAATTAATAAAATTAAATACACTTTTAATGTTTTTATTATTTTTTATGTTCAATAATATAAATTTTTCTATTAAATTTCTTGAATTCCAATATTTAAATTGAATTTTGAATATTCTTTTCTATTATGGGTCATTAATTACAATAATAATGAAAAGAAAACAATTTTAACAAATTTTTTAAATAAAAGTACCTTTGCGCATGTGCAGATATCATGTTACCGTGTTACGCATGCGCAATAATAAGACGGAATTTACTGCGCACTTATTAAAAAAAGTATGCTATATGTAGTGAAAATTTAATTATCTGGTGAAGTACAGCACTGCGCATGCGTAATTTTTGAATTTAATTAGAGCACATGTGTTACTATGACTGTGCATGATTGCGCATGTGTAACAGCAATACAAAACAACTGCGCATGTGAAATGTTTGTTTAGTAGTGCGCACGTTTACACAGCTGTGGTGCACTACTGCGCATGTGCAACAATATGTTGTTCATAAAAAAATGTTCAGTTTAACATGTTTGACACGAATAGTGCCAGTGCGCATTGTTACAAATTATAATAACATGGTGAAATGAACATTTTTGTAAGTAACCTATTGGAAAAAGTAGGTGAACTTTGAAGTCTGTACGACGATGAACGAAGTTTTTTCGGTATCGTATTAATATAATAGAAGATTACCACGTACAATTTTATGAATATTGGGAGAACTTTCAAACTAGTTATTCTCAATAAATAAGTAAATTTTTACAAAACTTTTTTAAACACTAATTATATGGAAGATTTTCTGACAGTATGTTAAATATTTATTACCCCCCCCCCCCCCCGGTACCCCTAGAAAATGGTTTTTAAAAGTATGAAAAATTGAAAACTTTCCGATCAAAATTTGTTACATTTTATAAACATTTTAAAGAAAAAAAGATTAAAATTAATAAAATTAAATACACTTTTAATGTTTTTATTATTTTTTATGTTCAATAATATAAATTTTTCTATTAAATTTCTTGAATTCCAATATTTAAATTGAATTTTGAATATTCTTTTCTATTATGGGTCATTAATTACAATAATAATGAAAAGAAAACAATTTTAACAAATTTTTTAAATAAAAGTACCTTTGCGCATGTGCAGATATCATGTTACCGTGTTACGCATGCGCAATAATAAGATGGAATTTACTGCGCACTTATTAAAAAAAGTATGCTATATGTAGTGAAAATTTAATTATCTGGTGAAGTACAGCACTGCGCATGCGTAATTTTTGAATTTAATTAGAGCACATGTGTGACTATGACTGTGCATGATTGCGCATGTGTAACAGCAATACAAAACAACTGCGCATGTGAAATGTTTGTTTAGTAGTGCGCACGTTTACACAGCTGTGGTGCACTACTGCGCATGTGCAACAATATGTTGTTCATAAAAAAATGTTCAGTTTAACATGTTTGACACGAATAGTGCCAGTGCGCATTGTTACAAACTATAATAACATGGTGAAATGAACATTTTTGTAAGTAACCTATTGGAAAAAGTAGGTGAACTTTGAAGTCTGTACGACGATGAACGAAGTTTTTTCGGTATCGTATTAATATAATAGAAGATTACCACGTACAATTTTATGAATATTGGGAGAACTTTCAAACTAGTTATTCTCAATAAATAAGTAAATTTTTACAAAACTTTTTTAAACACTAATTATATGGAAGATTTTCTGACAGTATGTTAAATATTTATTACCCCCCCCCCCCCGGTACCCCTAGAAAATGGTTTTTAAAAGTATGAAAAATTGAAAACTTTCAGATCAAAATTTGTTACATTTTATAAACATTTTAAAGAAAAAAAGATTAAAATTAATAAAATTAAATACACTTTTAATGTTTTTATTATTTTTTATGTTCAATAATATAAATTTTCTATTAAATTTCTTGAATTCCAATATTTAAATTGAATTTTGAATATTCTTTTCTATTATGGGTCATTAATTACAATAATAATGAAAAGAAAACAATTTTAACAAATTTTTTAAATAAAAGTACCTTTGCGCATGTGCAGATATCATGTTACCGTGTTACGCATGCGCAATAATAAGACGGAATTTACTGCGCACTTATTAAAAAAAGTATGCTATATGTAGTGAAAATTTAATTATCTGGTGAAGTACAGCACTGCGCATGCGTAATTTTTGAATTTAATTAGAGCACATGTGTGACTATGACTGTGCATGATTGCGCGTGTGTAACAGCAATACAAAACAACTGCGCATGTGAAATGTTTGTTTAGTAGTGCGCACGTTTACACAGCTGTGGTGCACTACTGCGCATGTGCAACAATATGTTGTTCATAAAAAAATGTTCAGTTTAACATGTTTGACACGAATAGTGCCAGTGCGCATTGTTACAAACTATAATAACATGGTGAAATGAACATTTTTGTAAGTAACCTATTGGAAAAAGTAGGTGAACTTTGAAGTCTGTACGACGATGAACGAAGTTTTTTCGGTATCGTATTAATATAATAGAAGGTCATTAATTACAATAATAATGAAAAGAAAACAATTTTAACAAATTTTTTAAATAAAAGTACCTTTGCGCATGTGCAGATATCATGTTACCGTGTTACGCATGCGCAATAATAAGACGGAATTTACTGCGCACTTATTAAAAAAAGTATGCTATATGTAGTGAAAATTTAATTATCTGGTGAAGTACAGCACTGCGCATGCGTAATTTTTGAATTTAATTAGAGCACATGTGTGACTATGACTGTGCATGATTGCGCGTGTGTAACAGCAATACAAAACAACTGCGCATGTGAAATGTTTGTTTAGTAGTGCGCACGTTTACACAGCTGTGGTGCACTACTGCGCATGTGCAACAATATGTTGTTCATAAAAAAATGTTCAGTTTAACATGTTTGACACGAATAGTGCCAGTGCGCATTGTTACAAACTATAATAACATGGTGAAATGAACATTTTTGTAAGTAACCTATTGGAAAAAGTAGGTGAACTTTGAAGTCTGTACGACGATGAACGAAGTTTTTTCGGTATCGTATTAATATAATAGAAGATTACCACGTACAATTTTATGAATATTGGGAGAACTTTCAAACTAGTTATTCTCAATAAATAAGTAAATTTTTACAAAACTTTTTTAAACACTAATTATATGGAAGATTTTCTGACAGTATGTTAAATATTTATTACCCCCCCCCCCCCGGTACCCCTAGAAAATGGTTTTTAAAAGTATGAAAAATTGAAAACTTTCAGATCAAAATTTGTTACATTTTATAAACATTTTAAAGAAAAAAAGATTAAAATTAATAAAATTAAATACACTTTTAATGTTTTTATTATTTTTTATGTTCAATAATATAAATTTTTCTATTAAATTTCTTGAATTCCAATATTTAAATTGAATTTTGAATATTCTTTTCTATTATGGGTCATTAATTACAATAATAATGAAAAGAAAACAATTTTAACAAATTTTTTAAATAAAAGTACCTTTGCGCATGTGCAGATATCATGTTACCGTGTTACGCATGCGCAATAATAAGACGGAATTTACTGCGCACTTATTAAAAAAAGTATGCTATATGTAGTGAAAATTTAATTATCTGGTGAAGTACAGCACTGCGCATGCGTAATTTTTGAATTTAATTAGAGCACATGTGTGACTATGACTGTGCATGATTGCGCATGTGTAACAGCAATACAAAACAACTGCGCATGTGAAATGTTTGTTTAGTAGTGCGCACGTTTACACAGCTGTGGTGCACTACTGCGCATGTGCAACAATATGTTGTTCATAAAAAAATGTTCAGTTTAACATGTTTGACACGAATAGTGCCAGTGCGCATTGTTACAAACTATAATAACATGGTGAAATGAACATTTTTGTAAGTAACCTATTGGAAAAAGTAGGTGAACTTTGAAGTCTGTACGACGATGAACGAAGTTTTTTCGGTATCGTATTAATATAATAGAAGATTACCACGTACAATTTTATGAATATTGGGGGAACTTTCAAACTAGTTATTCTCAATAAATAAGTAAATTTTTACAAAACTTTTTTAAACACTAATTATATGGAAGATTTTCTGACAGTATGTTAAATATTTATTACCCCCCCCCCCCCGGTACCCCTAGAAAATGGTTTTTAAAAGTATGAAAAATTGAAAACTTTCCGATCAAAATTTGTTACATTTTATAAACATTTTAAAGAAAAAAAGATTAAAATTAATAAAATTAAATACACTTTTAATGTTTTTATTATTTTTTATGTTCAATAATATAAATTTTTCTATTAAATTTCTTGAATTCCAATATTTAAATTGAATTTTGAATATTCTTTTCTATTATGGGTCATTAATTACAATAATAATGAAAAGAAAACAATTTTAACAAATTTTTTAAATAAAAGTACCTTTGCGCATGTGCAGATATCATGTTACCGTGTTACGCATGCGCAATAATAAGACGGAATTTACTGCGCACTTATTAAAAAAAGTATGCTATATGTAGTGAAAATTTAATTATCTGGTGAAGTACAGCACTGCGCATGCGTAATTTTTGAATTTAATTAGAGCACATGTGTGACTATGACTGTGCATGATTGCGCGTGTGTAACAGCAATACAAAACAACTGCGCATGTGAAATGTTTGTTTAGTAGTGCGCACGTTTACACAGCTGTGGTGCACTACTGCGCATGTGCAACAATATGTTGTTCATAAAAAAATGTTCAGTTTAACATGTTTGACACGAATAGTGCCAGTGCGCATTGTTACAAACTATAATAACATGGTGAAATGAACATTTTTGTAAGTAACCTATTGGAAAAAGTAGGTGAACTTTGAAGTCTGTACGACGATGAACGAAGTTTTTTCGGTATCGTATTAATATAATAGAAGATTACCACGTACAATTTTATGAATATTGGGAGAACTTTCAAACTAGTTATTCTCAATAAATAAGTAAATTTTTACAAAACTTTTTTAAACACTAATTATATGGAAGATTTTCTGACAGTATGTTAAATATTTATTACCCCCCCCCCCCGGTACCCCTAGAAAATGGTTTTTAAAAGTATGAAAAATTGAAAACTTTCAGATCAAAATTTGTTACATTTTATAAACATTTTAAAGAAAAAAAGATTAAAATTAATAAAATTAAATACACTTTTAATGTTTTTATTATTTTTTATGTTCAATAATATAAATTTTTCTATTAAATTTCTTGAATTCCAATATTTAAATTGAATTTTGAATATTCTTTTCTATTATGGGTCATTAATTACAATAATAATGAAAAGAAAACAATTTTAACAAATTTTTTAAATAAAAGTACCTTTGCGCATGTGCAGATATCATGTTACCGTGTTACGCATGCGCAATAATAAGACGGAATTTACTGCGCACTTATTAAAAAAAGTATGCTATATGTAGTGAAAATTTAATTATCTGGTGAAGTACAGCACTGCGCATGCGTAATTTTTGAATTTAATTAGAGCACATGTGTGACTATGACTGTGCATGATTGCGCATGTGTAACAGCAATACAAAACAACTGCGCATGTGAAATGTTTGTTTAGTAGTGCGCACGTTTACACAGCTGTGGTGCACTACTGCGCATGTGCAACAATATGTTGTTCATAAAAAAATGTTCAGTTTAACATGTTTGACACGAATAGTGCCAGTGCGCATTGTTACAAACTATAATAACATGGTGAAATGAACATTTTTGTAAGTAACCTATTGGAAAAAGTAGGTGAACTTTGAAGTCTGTACGACGATGAACGAAGTTTTTTCGGTATCGTATTAATATAATAGAAGATTACCACGTACAATTTTATGAATATTGGGAGAACTTTCAAACTAGTTATTCTCAATAAATAAGTAAATTTTTACAAAACTTTTTTAAACACTAATTATATGGAAGATTTTCTGACAGTATGTTAAATATTTATTACCCCCCCCCCCCGGTACCCCTAGAAAATGGTTTTTAAAAGTATGAAAAATTGAAAACTTTCAGATCAAAATTTGTTACATTTTATAAACATTTTAAAGAAAAAAAGATTAAAATTAATAAAATTAAATACACTTTTAATGTTTTTATTATTTTTTATGTTCAATAATATAAATTTTTCTATTAAATTTCTTGAATTCCAATATTTAAATTGAATTTTGAATATTCTTTTCTATTATGGGTCATTAATTACAATAATAATGAAAAGAAAACAATTTTAACAAATTTTTTAAATAAAAGTACCTTTGCGCATGTGCAGATATCATGTTACCGTGTTACGCATGCGCAATAATAAGACGGAATTTACTGCGCACTTATTAAAAAAAGTATGCTATATGTAGTGAAAATTTAATTATCTGGTGAAGTACAGCACTGCGCATGCGTAATTTTTGAATTTAATTAGAGCACATGTGTGACTATGACTGTGCATGATTGCGCATGTGTAACAGCAATACAAAACAACTGCGCATGTGAAATGTTTGTTTAGTAGTGCGCACGTTTACACAGCTGTGGTGCACTACTGCGCATGTGCAACAATATGTTGTTCATAAAAAAATGTTCAGTTTAACATGTTTGACACGAATAGTGCCAGTGCGCATTGTTACAAACTATAATAACATGGTGAAATGAACATTTTTGTAAGTAACCTATTGGAAAAAGTAGGTGAACTTTGAAGTCTGTACGACGATGAACGAAGTTTTTTCGGTATCGTATTAATATAATAGAAGATTACCACGTACAATTTTATGAATATTGGGAGAACTTTCAAACTAGTTATTCTCAATAAATAAGTAAATTTTTACAAAACTTTTTTAAACACTAATTATATGGAAGATTTTCCGACAGTATGTTAAATATTTATTACCCCCCCCCCCGGTACCCCTAGAAAATGGTTTTTAAAAGTATGAAAAATTGAAAACTTTCAGATCAAAATTTGTTACATTTTATAAACATTTTAAAGAAAAAAAGATTAAAATTAATAAAATTAAATACACTTTTAATGTTTTTATTATTTTTTATGTTCAATAATATAAATTTTTCTATTAAATTTCTTGAATTCCAATATTTAAATTGAATTTTGAATATTCTTTTCTATTATGGGTCATTAATTACAATAATAATGAAAAGAAAACAATTTTAACAAATTTTTTAAATAAAAGTACCTTTGCGCATGTGCAGATATCATGTTACCGTGTTACGCATGCGCAATAATAAGACGGAATTTACTGCGCACTTATTAAAAAAAGTATGCTACATGTAGTGAAAATTTAATTATCTGGTGAAGTACAGCACTGCGCATGCGTAATTTTTGAATTTAATTAGAGCACATGTGTGACTATGACTGTGCATGATTGCGCATGTGTAACAGCAATACAAAACAACTGCGCATGTGAAATGTTTGTTTAGTAGTGCGCACGTTTACACAGCTGTGGTGCACTACTGCGCATGTGCAACAATATGTTGTTCATAAAAAAATGTTCAGTTTAACATGTTTGACACGAATAGTGCCAGTGCGCATTGTTACAAACTATAATAACATGGTGAAATGAACATTTTTGTAAGTAACCTATTGGAAAAAGTAGGTGAACTTTGAAGTCTGTACGACGATGAACGAAGTTTTTTCGGTATCGTATTAATATAATAGAAGATTACCACGTACAATTTTATGAATATTGGGAGAACTTTCAAACTAGTTATTCTTAATAAATAAGTAAATTTTTACAAAACTTTTTTAAACACTAATTATATGGAAGATTTTCTGACAGTATGTTAAATATTTATTACCCCCCCCCCCCCCGGTACCCCTAGAAAGAGGTTTTTAAAAGTATGAAAAATTGAAAACTTTCAGATCAAAATTTGTTACATTTTATAAACATTTTAAAGAAAAAAAGATTAAAATTAATAAAATTAAATACACTTTTAATGTTTTTATTATTTTTTATGTTCAATAATATAAATTTTTCTATTAAATTTCTTGAATTCTAATATTTAAATTGAATTTTGAATATTCTTTTCTATTATGGGTCATTAATTACAATAATAATGAAAAGAAAACAATTTTAACAAATTTTTTAAATAAAAGTACCTTTGCGCATGTGCAGATATCATGTTACCGTGTTACGCATGCGCAATAATAAGACGGAATTTACTGCGCACTTATTAAAAAAAGTATGCTATATGTAGTGAAAATTTAATTATCTGGTGAAGTACAGCACTGCGCATGCGTAATTTTTGAATTTAATTAGAGCACATGTGTTACTATGACTGTGCATGATTGCGCATGTGTAACAGCAATACAAAACAACTGCGCATGTGAAATGTTTGTTTAGTAGTGCGCACGTTTACACAGCTGTGGTGCACTACTGCGCATGTGCAACAATATGTTGTTCATAAAAAAATGTTCAGTTTAACATGTTTGACACGAATAGTGCCAGTGCGCATTGTTACAAACTATAATAACATGGTGAAATGAACATTTTTGTAAGTAACCTATTGGAAAAAGTAGGTGAACTTTGAAGTCTGTACGACGATGAACGAAGTTTTTTCGGTATCGTATTAATATAATAGAAGATTACCACGTACAATTTTATGAATATTGGGAGAACTTTCAAACTAGTTATTCTCAATAAATAAGTAAATTTTTACAAAACTTTTTTAAACACTAATTATATGGAAGATTTTCTGACAGTATGTTAAATATTTATTACCCCCCCCCCCCCCCCCGGTACCCCTAGAAAATGGTTTTTAAAAGTATGAAAAATTGAAAACTTTCAGATCAAAATTTGTTACATTTTATAAACATTTTAAAGAAAAAAAGATTAAAATTAATAAAATTAAATACACTTTTAATGTTTTTATTATTTTTTATGTTCAATAATATAAATTTTTCTATTAAATTTCTTGAATTCCAATATTTAAATTGAATTTTGAATATTCTTTTCTATTATGGGTCATTAATTACAATAATAATGAAAAGAAAACAATTTTAACAAATTTTTTAAATAAAAGTACCTTTGCGCATGTGCAGATATCATGTTACCGTGTTACGCATGCGCAATAATAAGACGGAATTTACTGCGCACTTATTAAAAAAAGTATGCTATATGTAGTGAAAATTTAATTATCTGGTGAAGTACAGCACTGCGCATGCGTAATTTTTGAATTTAATTAGAGCACATGTGTTACTATGACTGTGCATGATTGCGCATGTGTAACAGCAATACAAAACAACTGCGCATGTGAAATGTTTGTTTAGTAGTGCGCACGTTTACACAGCTGTGGTGCACTACTGCGCATGTGCAACAATATGTTGTTCATAAAAAAATGTTCAGTTTAACATGTTTGACACGAATAGTGCCAGTGCGCATTGTTACAAACTATAATAACATGGTGAAATGAACATTTTTGTAAGTAACCTATTGGAAAAAGTAGGTGAACTTTGAAGTCTGTACGACGATGAACGAAGTTTTTTCGGTATCGTATTAATATAATAGAAGATTACCACGTACAATTTTATGAATATTGGGAGAACTTTCAAACTAGTTATTCTCAATAAATAAGTAAATTTTTACAAAACTTTTTTAAACACTAATTATATGGAAGATTTTCTGACAGTATGTTAAATATTTATTACCCCCCCCCCCGGTACCCCTAGAAAATGGTTTTTAAAAGTATGAAAAATTGAAAACTTTCCGATCAAAATTTGTTACATTTTATAAACATTTTAAAGAAAAAAAGATTAAAATTAATAAAATTAAATACACTTTTAATGTTTTTATTATTTTTTATGTTCAATAATATAAATTTTTCTATTAAATTTCTTGAATTCCAATATTTAAATTGAATTTTGAATATTCTTTTCTATTATGGGTCATTAATTACAATAATAATGAAAAGAAAACAATTTTAACAAATTTTTTAAATAAAAGTACCTTTGCGCATGTGCAGATATCATGTTACCGTGTTACGCATGCGCAATAATAAGACGGAATTTACTGCGCACTTATTAAAAAAAGTATGCTATATGTAGTGAAAATTTAATTATCTGGTGAAGTACAGCACTGCGCATGCGTAATTTTTGAATTTAATTAGAGCACATGTGTGACTATGACTGTGCATGATTGCGCATGTGTAACAGCAATACAAAACAACTGCGCATGTGAAATGTTTGTTTAGTAGTGCGCACGTTTACACAGCTGTGGTGCACTACTGCGCATGTGCAACAATATGTTGTTCATAAAAAAATGTTCAGTTTAACATGTTTGACACGAATAGTGCCAGTGCGCATTGTTACAAACTATAATAACATGGTGAAATGAACATTTTTGTAAGTAACCTATTGGAAAAAGTAGGTGAACTTTGAAGTCTGTACGACGATGAACGAAGTTTTTTCGGTATCGTATTAATATAATAGAAGATTACCACGTACAATTTTATGAATATTGGGAGAACTTTCAAACTAGTTATTCTCAATAAATAAGTAAATTTTTACAAAACTTTTTTAAACACTAATTATATGGAAGATTTTCTGACAGTATGTTAAATATTTATTACCCCCCCCCCCCCCGGTACCCCTAGAAAATGGTTTTTAAAAGTATGAAAAATTGAAAACTTTCAGATCAAAATTTGTTACATTTTATAAACATTTTAAAGAAAAAAAGATTAAAATTAATAAAATTAAATACACTTTTAATGTTTTTATTATTTTTTATGTTCAATAATATAAATTTTTCTATTAAATTTCTTGAATTCCAATATTTAAATTGAATTTTGAATATTCTTTTCTATTATGGGTCATTAATTACAATAATAATGAAAAGAAAACAATTTTAACAAATTTTTTAAATAAAAGTACCTTTGCGCATGTGCAGATATCATGTTACCGTGTTACGCATGCGCAATAATAAGACGGAATTTACTGCGCACTTATTAAAAAAAGTATGCTATATGTAGTGAAAATTTAATTATCTGGTGAAGTACAGCACTGCGCATGCGTAATTTTTGAATTTAATTAGAGCACATGTGTGACTATGACTGTGCATGATTGCGCATGTGTAACAGCAATACAAAACAACTGCGCATGTGAAATGTTTGTTTAGTAGTGCGCACGTTTACACAGCTGTGGTGCACTACTGCGCATGTGCAACAATATGTTGTTCATAAAAAAATGTTCAGTTTAACATGTTTGACACGAATAGTGCCAGTGCGCATTGTTACAAACTATAATAACATGGTGAAATGAACATTTTTGTAAGTAACCTATTGGAAAAAGTAGGTGAACTTTGAAGTCTGTACGACGATGAACGAAGTTTTTTCGGTATCGTATTAATATAATAGAAGATTACCACGTACAATTTTATGAATATTGGGAGAACTTTCAAACTAGTTATTCTCAATAAATAAGTAAATTTTTACAAAACTTTTTTAAACACTAATTATATGGAAGATTTTCTGACAGTATGTTAAATATTTATTACCCCCCCCCCGGTACCCCTAGAAAATGGTTTTTAAAAGTATGAAAAATTGAAAACTTTCAGATCAAAATTTGTTACATTTTATAAACATTTTAAAGAAAAAAAGATTAAAATTAATAAAATTAAATACACTTTTAATGTTTTTATTATTTTTTATGTTCAATAATATAAATTTTTCTATTAAATTTCTTGAATTCCAATATTTAAATTGAATTTTGAATATTCTTTTCTATTATGGGTCATTAATTACAATAATAATGAAAAGAAAACAATTTTAACAAATTTTTTAAATAAAAGTACCTTTGCGCATGTGCAGATATCATGTTACCGTGTTACGCATGCGCAATAATAAGACGGAATTTACTGCGCACTTATTAAAAAAAGTATGCTATATGTAGTGAAAATTTAATTATCTGGTGAAGTACAGCACTGCGCATGCGTAATTTTTGAATTTAATTAGAGCACATGTGTGACTATGACTGTGCATGATTGCGCATGTGTAACAGCAATACAAAACAACTGCGCATGTGAAATGTTTGTTTAGTAGTGCGCACGTTTACACAGCTGTGGTGCACTACTGCGCATGTGCAACAATATGTTGTTCATAAAAAAATGTTCAGTTTAACATGTTTGACACGAATAGTGCCAGTGCGCATTGTTACAAACTTATAATAACATGGTGAAATGAACATTTTTGTAAGTAACCTATTGGAAAAAGTAGGTGAACTTTGAAGTCTGTACGACGATGAACGAAGTTTTTTCGGTATCGTATTAATATAATAGAAGATTACCACGTACAATTTTATGAATATTGGGAGAACTTTCAAACTAGTTATTCTTAATAAATAAGTAAATTTTTACAAAACTTTTTTAAACACTAATTATATGGAAGATTTTCTGACAGTATGTTAAATATTTATTACCCCCCCCTCGGTACCCCTAGAAAGAGGTTTTTAAAAGTATGAAAAATTGAAAACTTTCAGATCAAAATTTGTTACATTTTATAAACATTTTAAAGAAAAAAAGATTAAAATTAATAAAATTAAATACACTTTTAATGTTTTTATTATTTTTTATGTTCAATAATATAAATTTTTCTATTAAATTTCTTGAATTCCAATATTTAAATTGAATTTTGAATATTCTTTTCTATTATGGGTCATTAATTACAATAATAATGAAAAGAAAACAATTTTAACAAATTTTTTAAATAAAAGTACCTTTGCGCATGTGCAGATATCATGTTACCGTGTTACGCATGCGCAATAATAAGACGGAATTTACTGCGCACTTATTAAAAAAAGTATGCTATATGTAGTGAAAATTTAATTATCTGGTGAAGTACAGCACTGCGCATGCGTAATTTTTGAATTTAATTAGAGCACATGTGTTACTATGACTGTGCATGATTGCGCATGTGTAACAGCAATACAAAACAACTGCGCATGTGAAATGTTTGTTTAGTAGTGCGCACGTTTACACAGCTGTGGTGCACTACTGCGCATGTGCAACAATATGTTGTTCATAAAAAAATGTTCAGTTTAACATGTTTGACACGAATAGTGCCAGTGCGCATTGTTACAAACTATAATAACATGGTGAAATGAACATTTTTGTAAGTAACCTATTGGAAAAAGTAGGTGAACTTTGAAGTCTGTACGACGATGAACGAAGTTTTTTCGGTATCGTATTAATATAATAGAAGATTACCACGTACAATTTTATGAATATTGGGAGAACTTTCAAACTAGTTATTCTCAATAAATAAGTAAATTTTTACAAAACTTTTTTAAACACTAATTATATGGAAGATTTTCTGACAGTATGTTAAATATTTATTACCCCCCCCCCCCCGGTACCCCTAGAAAATGGTTTTTAAAAGTATGAAAAATTGAAAACTTTCCGATCAAAATTTGTTACATTTTATAAACATTTTAAAGAAAAAAAGATTAAAATTAATAAAATTAAATACACTTTTAATGTTTTTATTATTTTTTATGTTCAATAATATAAATTTTTCTATTAAATTTCTTGAATTCCAATATTTAAATTGAATTTTGAATATTCTTTTCTATTATGGGTCATTAATTACAATAATAATGAAAAGAAAACAATTTTAACAAATTTTTTAAATAAAAGTACCTTTGCGCATGTGCAGATATCATGTTACCGTGTTACGCATGCGCAATAATAAGACGGAATTTACTGCGCACTTATTAAAAAAAGTATGCTATATGTAGTGAAAATTTAATTATCTGGTGAAGTACAGCACTGCGCATGCGTAATTTTTGAATTTAATTAGAGCACATGTGTGACTATGACTGTGCATGATTGCGCATGTGTAACAGCAATACAAAACAACTGCGCATGTGAAATGTTTGTTTAGTAGTGCGCACGTTTACACAGCTGTGGTGCACTACTGCGCATGTGCAACAATATGTTGTTCATAAAAAAATGTTCAGTTTAACATGTTTGACACGAATAGTGCCAGTGCGCATTGTTACAAACTATAATAACATGGTGAAATGAACATTTTTGTAAGTAACCTATTGGAAAAAGTAGGTGAACTTTGAAGTCTGTACGACGATGAACGAAGTTTTTTCGGTATCGTATTAATATAATAGAAGATTACCACGTACAATTTTATGAATATTGGGAGAACTTTCAAACTAGTTATTCTCAATAAATAAGTAAATTTTTACAAAACTTTTTTAAACACTAATTATATGGAAGATTTTCTGACAGTATGTTAAATATTTATTACCCCCCCCCCCCCCGGTACCCCTAGAAAATGGTTTTTAAAAGTATGAAAAATTGAAAACTTTCAGATCAAAATTTGTTACATTTTATAAACATTTTAAAGAAAAAAAGATTAAAATTAATAAAATTAAATACACTTTTAATGTTTTTATTATTTTTTATGTTCAATAATATAAATTTTTCTATTAAATTTCTTGAATTCCAATATTTAAATTGAATTTTGAATATTCTTTTCTATTATGGGTCATTAATTACAATAATAATGAAAAGAAAACAATTTTAACAAATTTTTTAAATAAAAGTACCTTTGCGCATGTGCAGATATCATGTTACCGTGTTACGCATGCGCAATAATAAGACGGAATTTACTGCGCACTTATTAAAAAAAGTATGCTATATGTAGTGAAAATTTAATTATCTGGTGAAGTACAGCACTGCGCATGCGTAATTTTTGAATTTAATTAGAGCACATGTGTGACTATGACTGTGCATGATTGCGCATGTGTAACAGCAATACAAAACAACTGCGCATGTGAAATGTTTGTTTAGTAGTGCGCACGTTTACACAGCTGTGGTGCACTACTGCGCATGTGCAACAATATGTTGTTCATAAAAAAATGTTCAGTTTAACATGTTTGACACGAATAGTGCCAGTGCGCATTGTTACAAACTATAATAACATGGTGAAATGAACATTTTTGTAAGTAACCTATTGGAAAAAGTAGGTGAACTTTGAAGTCTGTACGACGATGAACGAAGTTTTTTCGGTATCGTATTAATATAATAGAAGATTACCACGTACAATTTTATGAATATTGGGAGAACTTTCAAACTAGTTATTCTCAATAAATAAGTAAATTTTTACAAAACTTTTTTAAACACTAATTATATGGAAGATTTTCTGACAGTATGTTAAATATTTATTACCCCCCCCCCGGTACCCCTAGAAAATGGTTTTTAAAAGTATGAAAAATTGAAAACTTTCAGATCAAAATTTGTTACATTTTATAAACATTTTAAAGAAAAAAAGATTAAAATTAATAAAATTAAATACACTTTTAATGTTTT
The DNA here is from genome assembly GCA_037103525.1 of Ganaspis brasiliensis. NCBI lineage: Eukaryota > Metazoa > Arthropoda > Insecta > Hymenoptera > Figitidae > Ganaspis > Ganaspis brasiliensis. The sequence continues at coordinate 6,717 of JAZKLR010000175.1, read as the reverse complement.
TATTATTTTTTATGTTCAATAATATAAATTTTTCTATTAAATTTCTTGAATTCCAATATTTAAATTGAATTTTGAATATTCTTTTCTATTATGGGTCATTAATTACAATAATAATGAAAAGAAAACAATTTTAACAAATTTTTTAAATAAAAGTACCTTTGCGCATGTGCAGATATCATGTTACCGTGTTACGCATGCGCAATAATAAGACGGAATTTACTGCGCACTTATTAAAAAAAGTATGCTATATGTAGTGAAAATTTAATTATCTGGTGAAGTACAGCACTGCGCATGCGTAATTTTTGAATTTAATTAGAGCACATGTGTGACTATGACTGTGCATGATTGCGCATGTGTAACAGCAATACAAAACAACTGCGCATGTGAAATGTTTGTTTAGTAGTGCGCACGTTTACACAGCTGTGGTGCACTACTGCGCATGTGCAACAATATGTTGTTCATAAAAAAATGTTCAGTTTAACATGTTTGACACGAATAGTGCCAGTGCGCATTGTTACAAACTATAATAACATGGTGAAATGAACATTTTTGTAAGTAACCTATTGGAAAAAGTAGGTGAACTTTGAAGTCTGTACGACGATGAACGAAGTTTTTTCGGTATCGTATTAATATAATAGAAGATTACCACGTACAATTTTATGAATATTGGGAGAACTTTCAAACTAGTTATTCTTAATAAATAAGTAAATTTTTACAAAACTTTTTTAAACACTAATTATATGGAAGATTTTCTGACAGTATGTTAAATATTTATTACCCCCCCCTCGGTACCCCTAGAAAGAGGTTTTTAAAAGTATGAAAAATTGAAAACTTTCAGATCAAAATTTGTTACATTTTATAAACATTTTAAAGAAAAAAAGATTAAAATTAATAAAATTAAATACACTTTTAATGTTTTTATTATTTTTTATGTTCAATAATATAAATTTTTCTATTAAATTTCTTGAATTCCAATATTTAAATTGAATTTTGAATATTCTTTTCTATTATGGGTCATTAATTACAATAATAATGAAAAGAAAACAATTTTAACAAATTTTTTAAATAAAAGTACCTTTGCGCATGTGCAGATATCATGTTACCGTGTTACGCATGCGCAATAATAAGACGGAATTTACTGCGCACTTATTAAAAAAAGTATGCTATATGTAGTGAAAATTTAATTATCTGGTGAAGTACAGCACTGCGCATGCGTAATTTTTGAATTTAATTAGAGCACATGTGTTACTATGACTGTGCATGATTGCGCATGTGTAACAGCAATACAAAACAACTGCGCATGTGAAATGTTTGTTTAGTAGTGCGCACGTTTACACAGCTGTGGTGCACTACTGCGCATGTGCAACAATATGTTGTTCATAAAAAAATGTTCAGTTTAACATGTTTGACACGAATAGTGCCAGTGCGCATTGTTACAAACTATAATAACATGGTGAAATGAACATTTTTGTAAGTAACCTATTGGAAAAAGTAGGTGAACTTTGAAGTCTGTACGACGATGAACGAAGTTTTTTCGGTATCGTATTAATATAATAGAAGATTACCACGTACAATTTTATGAATATTGGGAGAACTTTCAAACTAGTTATTCTCAATAAATAAGTAAATTTTTACAAAACTTTTTTAAACACTAATTATATGGAAGATTTTCTGACAGTATGTTAAATATTTATTACCCCCCCCCCCCGGTACCCCTAGAAAATGGTTTTTAAAAGTATGAAAAATTGAAAACTTTCCGATCAAAATTTGTTACATTTTATAAACATTTTAAAGAAAAAAAGATTAAAATTAATAAAATTAAATACACTTTTAATGTTTTTATTATTTTTTATGTTCAATAATATAAATTTTTCTATTAAATTTCTTGAATTCCAATATTTAAATTGAATTTTGAATATTCTTTTCTATTATGGGTCATTAATTACAATAATAATGAAAAGAAAACAATTTTAACAAATTTTTTAAATAAAAGTACCTTTGCGCATGTGCAGATATCATGTTACCGTGTTACGCATGCGCAATAAATAAGACGGAATTTACTGCGCACTTATTAAAAAAAGTATGCTATATGTAGTGAAAATTTAATTATCTGGTGAAGTACAGCACTGCGCATGCGTAATTTTTGAATTTAATTAGAGCACATGTGTGACTATGACTGTGCATGATTGCGCATGTGTAACAGCAATACAAAACAACTGCGCATGTGAAATGTTTGTTTAGTAGTGCGCACGTTTACACAGCTGTGGTGCACTACTGCGCATGTGCAACAATATGTTGTTCATAAAAAAATGTTCAGTTTAACATGTTTGACACGAATAGTGCCAGTGCGCATTGTTACAAACTATAATAACATGGTGAAATGAACATTTTTGTAAGTAACCTATTGGAAAAAGTAGGTGAACTTTGAAGTCTGTACGACGATGAACGAAGTTTTTTCGGTATCGTATTAATATAATAGAAGATTACCACGTACAATTTTATGAATATTGGGAGAACTTTCAAACTAGTTATTCTCAATAAATAAGTAAATTTTTACAAAACTTTTTTAAACACTAATTATATGGAAGATTTTCTGACAGTATGTTAAATATTTATTACCCCCCCCCCCCCCGGTACCCCTAGAAAATGGTTTTTAAAAGTATGAAAAATTGAAAACTTTCAGATCAAAATTTGTTACATTTTATAAACATTTTAAAGAAAAAAAGATTAAAATTAATAAAATTAAATACACTTTTAATGTTTTTATTATTTTTTATGTTCAATAATATAAATTTTTCTATTAAATTTCTTGAATTCCAATATTTAAATTGAATTTTGAATATTCTTTTCTATTATGGGTCATTAATTACAATAATAATGAAAAGAAAACAATTTTAACAAATTTTTTAAATAAAAGTACCTTTGCGCATGTGCAGATATCATGTTACCGTGTTACGCATGCGCAATAATAAGACGGAATTTACTGCGCACTTATTAAAAAAAGTATGCTATATGTAGTGAAAATTTAATTATCTGGTGAAGTACAGCACTGCGCATGCGTAATTTTTGAATTTAATTAGAGCACATGTGTGACTATGACTGTGCATGATTGCGCATGTGTAACAGCAATACAAAACAACTGCGCATGTGAAATGTTTGTTTAGTAGTGCGCACGTTTACACAGCTGTGGTGCACTACTGCGCATGTGCAACAATATGTTGTTCATAAAAAAATGTTCAGTTTAACATGTTTGACACGAATAGTGCCAGTGCGCATTGTTACAAACTATAATAACATGGTGAAATGAACATTTTTGTAAGTAACCTATTGGAAAAAGTAGGTGAACTTTGAAGTCTGTACGACGATGAACGAAGTTTTTTCGGTATCGTATTAATATAATAGAAGATTACCACGTACAATTTTATGAATATTGGGAGAACTTTCAAACTAGTTATTCTCAATAAATAAGTAAATTTTTACAAAACTTTTTTAAACACTAATTATATGGAAGATTTTCTGACAGTATGTTAAATATTTATTACCCCCCCCCCGGTACCCCTAGAAAATGGTTTTTAAAAGTATGAAAAATTGAAAACTTTCAGATCAAAATTTGTTACATTTTATAAACATTTTAAAGAAAAAAAGATTAAAATTAATAAAATTAAATACACTTTTAATGTTTTTATTATTTTTTATGTTCAATAATATAAATTTTTCTATTAAATTTCTTGAATTCCAATATTTAAATTGAATTTTGAATATTCTTTTCTATTATGGGTCATTAATTACAATAATAATGAAAAGAAAACAATTTTAACAAATTTTTTAAATAAAAGTACCTTTGCGCATGTGCAGATATCATGTTACCGTGTTACGCATGCGCAATAATAAGACGGAATTTACTGCGCACTTATTAAAAAAAGTATGCTATATGTAGTGAAAATTTAATTATCTGGTGAAGTACAGCACTGCGCATGCGTAATTTTTGAATTTAATTAGAGCACATGTGTGACTATGACTGTGCATGATTGCGCATGTGTAACAGCAATACAAAACAACTGCGCATGTGAAATGTTTGTTTAGTAGTGCGCACGTTTACACAGCTGTGGTGCACTACTGCGCATGTGCAACAATATGTTGTTCATAAAAAAATGTTCAGTTTAACATGTTTGACACGAATAGTGCCAGTGCGCATTGTTACAAACTATAATAACATGGTGAAATGAACATTTTTGTAAGTAACCTATTGGAAAAAGTAGGTGAACTTTGAAGTCTGTACGACGATGAACGAAGTTTTTTCGGTATCGTATTAATATATAATAGAAGATTACCACGTACAATTTTATGAATATTGGGAGAACTTTCAAACTAGTTATTCTTAATAAATAAGTAATTTTTACAAAACTTTTTTAAACACTAATTATATGGAAGATTTTCTGACAGTATGTTAAATATTTATTACCCCCCCCTCGGTACCCCTAGAAAGAGGTTTTTAAAAGTATGAAAAATTGAAAACTTTCAGATCAAAATTTGTTACATTTTATAAACATTTTAAAGAAAAAAAGATTAAAATTAATAAAATTAAATACACTTTTAATGTTTTTATTATTTTTTATGTTCAATAATATAAATTTTTCTATTAAATTTCTTGAATTCCAATATTTAATTGAATTTTGAATATTCTTTTCTATTATGGGTCATTAATTACAATAATAATGAAAAGAAAACAATTTTAACAAATTTTTTAAATAAAAGTACCTTTGCGCATGTGCAGATATCATGTGACCGTGTTACGCATGCGCAATAATAAGACGGAATTTACTGCGCACTTATTAAAAAAAGTATGCTATATGTAGTGAAAATTTAATTATCTGGTGAAGTACAGCACTGCGCATGCGTAATTTTTGAATTTAATTAGAGCACATGTGTTACTATGACTGTGCATGATTGCGCATGTGTAACAGCAATACAAAACAACTGCGCATGTGAAATGTTTGTTTAGTAGTGCGCACGTTTACACAGCTGTGGTGCACTACTGCGCATGTGCAACAATATGTTGTTCATAAAAAAATGTTCAGTTTAACATGTTGACACGAATAGTGCCAGTGCGCATTGTTACAAACAATAATAACATGGTGAAATGAACATTTTTTGTAAGTAACCTATTGGAAAAAGTAGGTGAACTTTGAAGTCTGTACGACGATGAACGAAGTTTTTTCGGTATCGTATTAATATAATAGAAGATTACCACGTACAATTTTATGAATATTGGGAGAACTTTCAAACTAGTTATTCTCAATAAATAAGTAAATTTTTACAAAACTTTTTTAAACACTAATTATATGGAAGATTTTCTGACAGTATGTTAAATATTTATTACCCCCCCCCCCCGGTACCCCTAGAAAATGGTTTTTAAAAGTATGAAAAATTGAAAACTTTCCGATCAAATTTGTTACATTTTATAAACATTTTAAAGAAAAAAAGATTAAAATAATAAAATTAAATACACTTTTAATGTTTTTATTATTTTTTATGTTCAATAATATAAATTTTTCTATTAAATTTCTTGAATTCCAATATTTAAATTGAATTTTGAATATTCTTTTCTATTATGGGTCATTAATTACAATAATAATGAAAAGAAAACAATTTTAAACAAATTTTTTAAATAAAAGTACCTTTGCGCATGTGCAGATATCATGTTACCGTGTTACGCATGCGCAATAATAAGACGGAATTTACTGCGCACTTATTAAAAAAAGTATGCTATATGTAGTGAAAATTTAATTATCTGGTGAAGTACAGCACTGCGCATGCGTAATTTTTGAATTTAATTAGAGCACATGTGTGACTATGACTGTGCATGATTGCGCATGTGTAACAGCAATACAAAACAACTGCGCATGTGAAATGTTTGTTTAGTAGTGCGCACGTTTACACAGCTGTGGTGCACTACTGCGCATGTGCAACAATATGTTGTTCATAAAAAAATGTTCAGTTTAACATGTTTGACACGAATAGTGCCAGTGCGCATTGTTACAAACTATAATAACATGGTGAAATGAACATTTTTGTAAGTAACCTATTGGAAAAAGTAGGTGAACTTTGAAGTCTGTACGACGATGAACGAAGTTTTTTCGGTATCGTATTAATATAATAGAAGATTACCACGTACAATTTTATGAATATTGGGAGAACTTTCAAACTAGTTATTCTCAATAAATAAGTAAATTTTTACAAAACTTTTTTAAACACTAATTATATGGAAGATTTTCTGACAGTATGTTAAATATTTATTACCCCCCCCCCCCCGGTACCCCTAGAAAATGGTTTTTAAAAGTATGAAAAATTGAAAACTTTCCGATCAAAATTTGTTACATTTTATAAACATTTTAAAGAAAAAAAGATTAAAATTAATAAAATTAAATACACTTTTAATGTTTTTATTATTTTTTATGTTCAATAATATAAATTTTTCTATTAAATTTCTTGAATTCCAATATTTAAATTGAATTTTGAATATTCTTTTCTATTATGGGGTCATTAATTACAATAATAATGAAAAGAAAACAATTTTAACAAATTTTTTAAATAAAAGTACCTTTGCGCATGTGCAGATATCATGTTACCGTGTTACGCATGCGCAATAATAAGACGGAATTTACTGCGCACTTATTAAAAAAAGTATGCTATATGTAGTGAAAATTTAATTATCTG